>CM062813.1:164206124-164425467 GCA_031772625.1 Pinus tabuliformis
TGATTTGGATCCTCCCCACTAGGTTAAATTCATGCAAGTGACATGACAAACTTTGATATAATGGACTGAAACATGTATATTTCTCATATAAAAAATTTAGATATCATTAATATTTCTAATTTATTCAAAATTTATACATAATGGAGCCATATATTTAAAAAAATTGTAAATTTAGAATGAATTTTCATATCGATAAAAACTTTGATCTATATGTTTGATTCTATGAAAAAAGAATACATTATTATATATTGTCCACTACGATTTCTAGAGAAAATAAGTCTTCTTTAGCACCATTCTTTGATGGAGATTACAATTTGTGTATTGAGAAAATGTCCACTGTGATTTTTAGAAAATATTAGTTATCTTTTTGGTCATATATCATCAAATTGGACTCGAGCAATGTCTACTATGATTTTTAGATAATTTAAATTTGCTTTATGTTCATATATCATTGTGATATATTTTTTACGGAGATTCTAATTTGTATGATAAAAGGAAATTACGAATTAGGAGTGATTTAGTTGAGAGATGCTTTATAATTTAGTATAGAGCAGATGTTGTCATGTTATGTAATATCATATTAAAAATTTAAAAAGTTACAAGTCAACACAATTACACTTTAAATAATTACACATAAACCGGATCCATAACATGCACATATATATCCACATTTATATGTTAATTTACCCATCGTAAAACTTGAAATTGAGAGAAAATAAATTCAAGAAGAGAAGGTGAGGCATGGAGTAGATCTCATTCTTTGCTACCTAGGGATTTGAACTCACATCAGATGAAACTTTTCACTCATCACAAAATCAACTTTTAGATGAATAAAAAACTAAGTTTGGTATACTTTAGCCATAGAAAATTCTTACTTATAAGTAGTAATGAAACTAGTGCCTCAACATTATATGACCTCATAATTTAATCATTATTATTCATCCATGCTACTGAATTTTGTTTTGTAGGTGTATTGATGGGATGCAAGAGAAAAATACACTACAAATAATCATCAAAAAAGGAATGTAGACATTATCCATGTTAACCTCGAAATGTGAAGCTAAATAATTTATATCTATAATAAATGGACCGAGGAAATAACTTAATATTAACTTATGTTGTCGGTATGAAGATGAGAATTTGAATACAATCTCACTTAGTAGGTCTAGCCTTTAAATTTTCACTTAGAAAAATTCCACATAAGGTATACCATAACATAATCAAAACGAGAATAGTTGTGTAGCAGTAAGTCCGTACCTTTAGGGATGGAATGAGTTGGGTCTCCATGAATTCCATTGAGATATGTGCAGCAGGTATGGAGTGAGGAGTGGCCTCCATAATGACATTGAGATAGATGCAACAAGGATGGTCTGGCATTGAGATAGGTGCATGATAATGCTTTTATGCTATGAGCCAAAGGGACTATGTAAAAGTGATAGATGGTCTCCTTGAACAACGAGACATATGTGTGCCAATGCTCACATGTCATGAGTTGAAAGAACTATGTAAAACTCTGGATCGTAGCTGAATGCAAAAACTGAGAAATATTTTTACAAACAAAAAACCTAGATATAATGGCTCATTGATTCCCGCTAGAGGCTCCTAGTATATAAGTTCATAGAGTACGTTAAATTTATCATTTAAATTATACTCTCCATTTTTTTTATAATTATACCCATTTGTTGGTGCAAAATTTATCATGTATGGAAAAATAGGTATTCTCCTTCTAGATTTCAACGACTTGTATATTGGTTAGACTTTATTGAAGTAGATTATTTAATCCTAACATGTGAGGCCCTCACATGCACAAATATTTGCATGGTTAGTGTGGGAATAAGGAAATAGTTTATTTTGAAAGAATAAATTATTTTATTAAGTTGTTTTTCTCATCGTTAAATTATCGAAATACTTGTTTTCCATCAAATGTATCATGTTTACATTAAAAAGTATTTTAGTTGAATCAGGAAATAGTGTATTCAATTTAATCAATACTAAATTATTTTATCAAGTTGTTTTTCTCATCGTTAAATTATCGAAAAACCTTTTTGTCATCCTATATATCATAATTACATGAAAAAGTATTTGAGTCCAACCCATTCAAGTGGTTCAAATTGGAGAGTGAGTCCAACCCCTTCAATGCCTTAGTTTAAGGATTCGTATCTTGGTCTACTAAACTAGAGACTTTTTGTAAGGATAAAACAACAGACAATAGGTAAGCATTTCTAATCAATCTTATGTATTTGAAAGAGGCTCTATAATCATTTTATGATTAAAAACTTACCCCATAAATGGCTTCAAATTGCAAGGCATGGCCTAATCAAAATTATTTCCTAGCATTTGAGCTCACATCCTAGCGTTCAAGCTCATAGAAGCAAAGATTGTTGGAGGAGGGATGAAGCACCTCAAATAGTGCCACCGCCATTAATAGTTGAAGCATCATTTGTAGCAACAATTCCCATTGATGGAAACAAAGATGTTGTTCGAAATCCAGGGCCACCCACTCCTATTAATGAGATAGAGATTTTGTTCCAAGTACATTGCCAAATTTACAAATGAATAGTAAATTCCAATTATAATTTATCGTTTGTATTAAAAACAAACTCCTTTGAATGATATGAATTCATTATAAAAACATAATTTTGTTTAACTAATTTTCCTTTTCTTCACCATTTTGACACACATCATAAAACCTAGTAGCTCGTGCTTTCAATGCTAAAGGGTTTTCATACGTGAGATCAAAAAATTTCACTTCTTTGTTCTTTAAGATCTAGTAATTTCAAATTATTTATTGTAAGCATCACCATTATACTTAGATAAAATAGTTATTACTTCTTTCCACCACAAAAATGCGTGTCTATCAATCCTAGTTGCCCTTCTTATTTCAATAAGGCTTCCTACCTGATAAGAGAAAAATCTCTCCAATGGTGATCTAGTAGGTTTGAGGTTCCAATTCCCCTCCCCAAACCCCCACCCTTCCCCCCCCCCGCAACACCCCGCCCGCCACCCCCCCCACCCCACCCCCTTCATTTATTGCCTCTAACATGAGATCGACCCAACCATTGAAACGATAGGTAGGTGAATGAAATAGACAAAGAAATTGGGCTCATGTAGAGTAGGCATGTCTTCTCCGAATAACAAGTCAATGGAATTAATAGCTCCTTAAACCTGTGGAATGCCATATTAATGAGTTGGTTGACCCTGTTTATTAATAAAAATCTTGATGAGCTTTTAATTTCTTCAAGCTAGCAATCAGGATAATAACTAAATGTTCACAGCATATTCCTCTGTAAGTGCCTCCAAATTCCTCTATAACAAGCACCATGTAGTAAGAACAAATAGACTACTGGTAGACAAAGTAATCTACCTCAATTAAATGATTCACCAATATTATCATAACACTTATGTTTCCAACAACAAAAAACTATTGATCATTCCCAAGTCAAGATTGCCTCCGAAAAAATGTACATATTAACAATGTGGTTAGGAACAAAGATATTGGAGCATAGAGCAATGAAAGATTAATAGTCCACATGGTTTGCACATTTTATTGGGATTTATTATCATATGGGCTATAAAGCAAGTCCCTGATGAACCATCACTTGCCCAGTTGAAAGAAAAACATAACAACTAGATGGAAAGTATACATTATCATTTGTTTGTCAAAATGGGTGGGACAAAGATAGACCTAATAAACTGGATTAAATGGTTCTAAAATGGCTACCAAAGTTCCATCAATCCTTTCCTCATTCACTAAATATCTAACTTGCAAGGTCATTATTGTTCAAAATTAAGTGTACTCAAAACTTAGATGTATAGAAATTATGTATGCAACAAAGACAACGTAGATGAATAAGTGAGGTGGCAAGTGGAGAACATGCATTCAAAAAGGTGCTTACTATGAACACTTGGTAAGATATTATGTCTCCACCCTACACGTATCTTCTCTCATACCCAACAAGATTTCCATGTTAATCTAGCATCTAGCCACACTCAACCAAAGAATATTGTTGAGTGTAGCACATTCAAGTCATTTAGCTTCCTTTACAATAAAAAATTAATATTATAAAACTTTTGTAAAAGGAAATAATTTTTAAAATTTTATTGACATGAACACACATTTATTAATTATATTATTTTTAATAGAAGGAAATCTAGCACCATATTTTCGCATTGGATTGGCATGCACAACCTACCATAATGGGTAATTTTGAAATTGAATCTTTGTAGAACCCAACATGAATTATTTACTTCAATGTAGAAGTGAAAGAAAGTAAAGGATTTTGGTACTTCCAATAAGTTAGTGACCCAATTGTTTACATAATTATTATTAAATAAGTTTTGAGTTGAGTATGTCATGTCCTCAAAAAATAATAAAATTTGTTTTTGTTAATGTCATTGAAAATGCTAGTTTGAATATTAAATTATATATAATTTTTTAACCTTGTTAATGGACTAAGATTAATTATTAAATTGTGCCTATTTACTAAAATATAAAATTTGAATGGATAATAAACTATTTCATGTGTTTAATAGTTTTTTTATGAGTTCCTTTATCATATACATGAATTTGAATGGATTGGATCATAAATTTATCTCTAACAAAAAAAATTACCACATTAAAATTCCTAATTAGGTAACATATTAAACATCTTTACTCATATTTACTAAATCTAATCTCATGTGTTTAATAATTCTTTTATCAGTTCCTTTATCATATACATGAATTTGAATGGATCATAAATTTACCTTTAACAAAAAAAATTACCACATTAAAATTCCAAATATTAAACATATTTACTAAATCTAATAGCCTCTCTTAAATCAAAGGAAAAAAGTTGATTCAACACAAAGAATAGAAAATTCTGCTCCAAAATCTTTTAATATTTACTTTGATTAAATATTTGTAAAATGAATATTTAAAGGGAAAAAAACATATCCCATGGACATATTAAATTCTTGAAAGACATAAATATTTCCACATCAAAGTTCTAATATTTGAAAATATTAATTTGATGTAGTTTTATTATAATTTTTGTTAGCATGCCATAAAAAACATTATTAAATCTAATATTAATATTATTAAATTTAATATGATATTAAATTTGTTATATATATATATATATATATATATATATATATATATATATAAACTCTATATATATATGGAAGGAAGAACAAAGACATAAAGTGATAGAGATGGAGAGATAGAGGTAGTGACAAGGGAGAGATGGAGATAAAATGAAGCAGAAAGACATAGAGAGAGAAGAGTGGAGATAGAGAGAGTGACAAGGGAGATATGGAGAGAAAAAGAAGGAGAGATGGAAGGAAGGGGGAAGATAAGGAGAGAGGAGGGAGATAGTGACAAAGTTGGAGGGTGAAGAGAGAGAGGGGGGAGAGAGAGATAGAGAGAGGTGAGAGAGAAAGGGAGAGAAAAGAAGGAAGAGACAGAGAAGGAGAGAGGGAGGGAAAGAGAGATGGAAGTAAGAAGAAATACATAGAGAGAGAAAGGTGGAGAGAGAGAGGGAGTGATAAGGGAGATAGAGAGAGAGGGAGAGAGGAAAGCAGGAGGGAAGATAGATAGAGAAGGGAGAGAGTTAAGGGGAAGAGTGAGGGAGAGGAAGAGGAAGGGATATATATATATATATATATATATATATATATATATATGGAGAAATAGTGTGTATGTTTTGGGGGTGATATAGAGAGACAAAGGAGAGGCAGAGGGAGATAGAGATATAGATGGGAGGTGAAGAGAGGGAAGAAGAGAGAGAGAAAGAGAGAGGGGGAGAGATAGATAGATATGGAGAGTGTGTGTGTGTGTGTGTGCGTTTGGGGGATGAGATAGAGAGAAAAAGGAGAGATGGAGGGAGATATAGATATCGATGGAGGGGGAGAGAGGGAAGAATATTTCTTGTACTATATGCATTGATTTTAGTGTAGATAATGATTTATAATCCTATTTGATTGCTTTCACTAGATGCATTTATTTCAGTGTAGATGTTGATTTCTAATTATATTTGATTGCTTTCACTAGATGCATTGATTTCAATTTAGATGTTGATTTCTAATCCTATTTTATTGCTTGCTCTAGATGCATTTATTTAAGCATAGATGGTGATTTCTAATATTATTTGATTGCTTCCACTAGATGCAATGATTGTAATATAGATTTTGATTTCTAATTATATTTGATTGATTGCACTAGATGAATTGATTTTGATGTAGATGATGGTTTCTAATTTTATTTGAATGCTTGCATTATATGCATTGATTTAAGTGTAGATGTTGTTTTATGATCCTATTTGATTGCTTGCATTAGATGGATTAGATCTTGTTGATCTTGAGACTTTAAATTATTAAAAATATTTTTCAAGATTAGATGGATGGGGGAGAGAGGGAAGAACATTTCTTGTACTAGATGCATTGATTTTAGTGTAGATGATGATTTCTAACATTATTTGATTGCTTTCACTAGATGCATTGGTTTCATTGTAGATGTTGGTTTCTAATTATATTTGATTTCTTGCAATAGATGCATTGATTTTAGTGTAGATGTCGATTTCTAATCCTATTTCATTGCTTGCATTAGATTAATGGATTTCAATGTAGATGTGGATTTCTAATCCTATTTGATTACTTGCACTAGATGCATGGATTTCAATGTAGATTTGGGTTTTTAATCCTATTTGATTGTTTGCATTAGATGCATTGATTTCAGTGTAGATGTTGATTTCTAATCTCATTTTATTGCTTGCATTAGATGCATTTATTTTAGTGTAGATGTTCTTTTCTAATCCTATTTTATTGTTTGCATTAGATGCATTATATATTGTTAATCTTGAGGCTATAGATTATTTAAAAAAAAACAAGATATATTTAGTAATACATAGAGGGGCACTACTAAGAAATAATTAGCTATGAAAAATTGTGATACTTAAAATTAGAATGAAAAAGATGTGCAAAATCAATCCTCCTGCAAATTTCAAATTAATCCTTGACAAGATCGTCTCCTTCCTTCATCACCAACTAGTTACTAATGGACAATTGCATATATTCAAAATAACTAATAGAGTAATTGCATACAACAATGTGCTCAAAATATTTATACGAGGAAAATGTATATTTATAAATGTAACGGCCCTAGTAAAAATTCCATGTAATAAAAGTTAAAAACAATAACCATGGATGAATGGGACACTTATTCCAAGCTGAATGTTGGGCAAGACATCTGAGGGGATGTTCATTTGGTTTTTTATGGCTAAGGAATTGGCATAGGAAATGGCTAAGGCTTTGGAAAGGAAAAATGGCATTTTTGGCACAATTATTTATTAAAATAATGGAAATTAGGAGAAAAAGGAGGTGAAAGGTCACAGGTTGCATGTGAAGAGGAAAATGAAGGAAAATAATGGAAAATGAAGAAATAGAGGCCTCATTCATAAAAAGGCTTCTGAGGATCAGTTGGTAACCTTTTGTCAATTTAGCTTTGGAGCTCTTTCGTTATTCTCTCGCTCTCTCATACTCTTGGACACTTAGAGTTTTCTTTGAGAACTTTGGCTTTGGAGCAGGAAAGGCAAAGAAGGCAAGAGGAAGAAAAGATCAAGCAGGGGAAGGTAGCATCAAGCAGCTACAATAGCCTTCATTGCAAGTATCGACTTGCATGTGTATTTTCCTTCCTATATTTGGCATGCATGTGTTTATTTTCTACCATGGCATGGGTTTTGCCAGGTGCCATAGTATTTTCAACCTAACCTTGCCATTTCTTGATAGCTTTGATGAGATGGGTTCTTTCATACGGTTTGTGTGGGATGTTCATATTGGATTCGAAGCTGAGTGGGTTGGATCTCCGAAATGAAAAACACATGTTGGTAGGGGTCCCTGAACCAAACTGAGGATGCACGAATCCACTGGCCTAGTAACCCCTGAACCTGACTGTGGGTTGTGGTAAAGCCAAATTGTGTGCCTTGATAGGCCTAGGAATCCTTGTTGGTGAATGGCGGGATATACAGTAAAGCCAAGAGGTGGAGTTTCTCTCCATTGGGCCTAGTGATTTCGGGATGGAATGCATGGTAAAGCCTGAAGAGTATGTCTTGGTGTAGGGCCTAGTGATCCCTAGATAAAACTGTGGATGCACGTAAAGCCTGAGAGAATAAGAGGCACTCAAATTCCTCACGGTGTAGGTGGAGAACTTTGGTTGGCATCCACAATGATTGGTGTTTTTTATGTGTTCTATGATTCCCACATTCATGCTTGGAATATGGCACAAGGGTGATTGGCTGAAGAGAGACTTGGCTCAGCCAATCTATGGTCAGGTGGAACGTGGTAGTCCCATCTCCGGTTGGTTCATTGTATTCATTAATGAGAAATTCATTTCCATTGATTTTCATTTGTAAATGTACTGGTGTATATATGGATTTTGATGGCTGATATATTTATTGTATTTTTGTTCATATTATGTTGGTTATATGTACATTTTATGGCATCATCTATGTTTGGCTCTCAACATGTTTTTACTTGTATATGAATGGATAATGTGTCTATGATCTAATAAATGATAAGTCAACAAATGACATGAGGAAAGAATGGTTCATGGTGATTCTCAGATAAGTATGAGATCCATACACTTAATTATGTTGCTTACACCTATAGGTTGCATGTTGACAATATGTTTGATGAAATGCATGTCATGGCTAGTAGGGGTTTGGTTAAGGTCTTGATCAACTATTTACTTTTGCAACATTGTTTCCTTGTACTTCAATTGATTCTAAGCTTTTATTCCATTCTAGGCAGTGGTTTAGACGTTAGGCCTGAAAAAGTGGCTTAATTCTCAGAGTCGCCGGCACAAAACTAGAAGGTTTGGTCCACATTCATTTGTAGGCAGGCCTATGAGAGTGAATTTAGGTCTCTAGTTGCTCTCTTGCCCATATCATGAGAGAAAATGTGGCCTAAGAGGTCCAAAACAACAGTGGGACCTAGTGACAGGTTGTTTGAGTGGCTGAATTATCTCCTGAGGGTTTTGTTGATGGTATTGGATGACTCTATGTGATGTTCCATTGATTCCACTTCCTTAAGGTCACCTATGATTTCAAATATTATCATAGTAGCCTCTTGTCTCATTTTCACCCCAATTAGAATGGTTACTTCAGTGGATGTGGGAGGAGGGTGTTACAAAGTGGTATCAGAGCATGGTTCCACTCTCGGACAGGATGAGTTGAATGTGTTAGTCATTCATGCATGTCAGTTGCATGCGTGTCTCTTACACTTATATACTTGTTGCAATTTCTTGATGTTGTATTAGGGTTGTAGTATGGTTATCACGCAAAATTTGATGTTGATTTTGTGAAGAGTATTTGACATGAGTATGTGACTAACTATATATGGTTATTTGTTGCTTACATGCCGATTTTATGGCGCCTACTTACATCCTTGTATCTTAGGTTAGATTTTGAATATTCGATTACATGTATCAGTCTTGTAGGTTGATTGAAAGAACTGGTCGATTATGTTTGACTACATGCATTTACGCATATTTGTAGTTGGTTAGGCATTGCTTATGCATATTTTCTGTTGCATGTAGAAATGTGTATAATGGAGTAATGGTTGTTTTCATGCATGAGGTCAACATGTATTGTTGATATGGCCTCACATTGATGACTGGATCCTAGTTAGAGTGGTGATTATGTGTTGATTTGGTGGACTTGCGGACGAGGTATCCTCCCCAAGCTAAACTATGGTACGTTATTTTGTTGTGATTTCGTTTATCTCACATATTATGCATTGCAGGAAGATAAAGATCAAATGGTTATTAAGGTGGTAGATCACATAGAATCTCCCTATGCATTAGATGATTAGTGTGCTATGGAGCATAATTCTGATTTGGCCGATACAATAAGAATCTTGAAGGAAGAGATAAGGAGTTGTAAGGCAGATAATGATTGGATCATACAGGCATAAGAGGAGCAGGTAGAGGTGAATGCTATACTTATTTAGAGTTTGTCAGAACTACAACGATAAGGGCTGCTTCGGATCAACCATACACATGAGGATGAGACTAATGGAGCATATGGTAGTAGATCTCCCAGTAGACACAGGTCGGATATATCTAAGACTATGATAGATGGAAGGTTGTTGGACACTCCGGAAAGGAGGGGTGATGAGTACAGGTATTATTCTAGTTCTGGTTCTGATGGGCATCATGATCGTCATAATTATCATCCTTATAGGAGGAATGATAGGGGGTACTTACCAGATGAATTCAAGAAGGAAAAATCACCAACTTTTGATGAAGATGTGAAGAATCTGGAAGATGCAAAGGCTTGGATACTTGGGATGAATATATTCTTTGAGTTGCATGAGTACACAGATAACATGAAGGCTAGAATAGTTATCTTTAGCATGAAAGGTAAAGAAGACATCTGGTGGGAAGATGTTAAGCGGGTTACAAACATCAGGATGGATGACTTGAGTTGGTGGGGAATTCAAGAGACTTTTAGGAAGAAGTACTTGTTAGAAAGGTACTACAACAGTATGTCTAAAGAATTCTATGAGTTAAATATGGGATCAATAATAGACGAAGAATATACCACCAAGTTTCTAGAGCTATTGAGGTATGTGCCATATCTTACTAATGATAAGGCTAAAGTTCAACAGTGTGTCAGTGGTTTGCCATTAGCATTTAGAGATCAGATTGAGTATGATGAGCCTCGGTCACTTAAGAAAGTTATTGGGAAATTGAAGCATTTCTATGAGCAATCAAAGCATAAGAATTAATCTTAGCATGGATGGAATGGAAAATAAAAGGTAAAGGTAAATGGCAGCCTAAGAGGACAAGGCCTGAACATGCAATTGGAAAAGAAAAATTGGCTCCATAAAAGAGATTTAATGCAACTAGACAGGGACATGGGTCATGGCAGCAACAACATAAAGGTGATGGCATGGGTCGGTTGGAGTGTTGGACATGTGGTGAGGAACACCTTAGGAGAGATTCTCCACAACATTAGGGTGGAAGGCCTAAGATATAAAATGCACATGAAGTGCAAACTATTGGGGATGTTGATCAAAGTATTCCACGTATCTATGCAGTAGTGGATAATGGGCAAGCAGAACACCAATCATCTATCATTGAGATGGACGGTAATCTTTGTGATCAAGTTATTTCTATTTTAATTGACCCTAGATCTAATTATAGCTATGTTATTCTTGACTTAGTGGATAAGTATGGTTTGAATAAGGAGTTGCATGCAAAGTCTTGGTTAGTGCAGTTGGATATAGGTACAAAGAAGCGAGTTTGTCATTGGGTAAGAGCTTTCACATTTGATTTAAATGGTATGCCTACAATAACAAATTTAAATGTATTGCCATTGGGTTCATACAGTATGTTATTGGGCATGGATTGGTTGTATCTTCATTGTTGTAGAGGTAAATCCTCTCTGCAGACAGAGACGATCCCTACTAGCCCAGACCGGGTCTAGCAACAATCACACAATGCTGTCACGCAAGTTCCTAATTGCAAATAAAAAGTATATGGTGAGAACCTACTTGGATTCCAATGCTAGTGTTCGTCAAAGAGATGTCACCTTCGTTCCTTTGCTTTGGCCGGTCATGATCCACACGATCTCCGTGATTAGATACCTGCACATGCAAAGAACAACACGAAAACAAGCGTAAAATCTAATTATATATCGGTCAGAAAAGATATAACTCAACATCAAACATGAAACAATGAGAGTGGAACCATAATGATAGTCATCTATTATTAATAAATAACAGAGAAGAATACAACCAAAGTTCTGACGTCAAATCCTTCTCAAGAGGGTCCAGCTAGCAAGTCTCTTAAGCATTCACCTTTGGAGGTAGATATCCCAAGACTAAAACTCTCTCTCACACAAGTTTACACAAGAAAGAAACACTTCACAACCTTCCTTAAGCTCTCTAGCAATCCCACACTTGTCACACCAACTACCTATCAAGTTCACACACTAACAGCAACACTCCAAGCACTATCAATTCCAAAACTAGCTGCTCATGGCAATGATAGAGGCTTAACTAAGAGAAGGAGTCTCCATGAATGGTGGGAGGATGAGCTTATCTCCAAGGAGGGTGGCTCAAATGATGAAACAGACATGCCAGAGAAGGGAGGGCGACATTTACAAGGCCAACAACGAGGTCTGGAGTCATCTGGAAGGCTGGCTGTTAGAACAAACTTGCCCAAACTGGATCAGCGCGGGTCCATAACTGCACTGGAGCACTGACATCACAGCTGAATAACAAATAAGGTCATGTCAGCGCGATCAGATATGAATAACAGACGCGCTGGCACATGAAATTCGACCAGCGCGGGAAACCCGTGTGCTTCCGCGCTGGCAGCGCATTCCGTCTGTTATGGAGCGCCCGTCAGTGCATTTATCTTGACAACAGTCGCGCTGATAGCAAAAACTTTGGAAAAGTGGGTCATTTGGAAACATTAGAGAGCATGAGCATGATTAACTTGGACTCATGACACAGTAGGAAGACTGGCAGGGAGACAGTGACAAATTACTGTGTAACAGATGCCCCCTAAAGCATGAAGCCCGAGAGAGTGGGAGGGGTGAAATGCTTTACGAAACTGGCGGAACTGGAACACCACCAGGAAGAACCTGCACGTATGTACATCTGATAGCTCTAGTAATCGATTACATGTAGTCCAGGCATGGGCGCAGCCATCCAAAATACATACGAAGGAGGTCTGTGGTATGGACGCAGCCACCCAGCTAAAGAGACCATGATGATAATAAAGCTATGGTCGCAGCCATCCATGAAGACTCAGGTATGGGCGCAACCATCCATCAATGAGTCATGTAATGATTATAATAAACCACAAAATTGCAACCTGGATTGCAACAGACAAAATCCAGGGTCTTGCGCTCCATCTCGATCGGAACAAAAGTACAAGTCCAAGCATGTGAATGTGGGATTTGAAGTCGAACATGCGAGAACATCGTCTGATTACCAGTCAATAATGAAAACCGTTAACAGACGCGAGAGGGACCACCAATAATGACAATGGTCCTAAAGGTACTATAGGTACAATCCACGGCGTGCGAATCAATGAGCTGGCGTCGAACACCTACAGAATCATTCGATCGGAGGCCAATGATGAAAACCTTGCGTCGAACACGAAGAACCTGCCATTGAGGCATGCAGGCTCCAAGGCACCTAAAGGGAGTCTCTAAGTCACCTTCCTGGATAATGAGCTGAAGTCGAAAGGAAGTGACCTTGATCGAAGGTGGGCCATAATGTTTCCCACATCATCGACATGAGACAGAGAAGGATAAGATATTTTGTGTGAGGTATCAGAGGAGGGTTGTAATCTTGCAGAGGTCAATTTCTCTTGAACATATCGGCGGCACGACAGTGGACTTGGCAGTATTTGACATCAACGGATAAAAGGTCACGGTGACGAGGCAATGAGTAGATGAGAGGTCAAACAGGATAACCCAAACCCACGGAGGCTAGTGTAAAAACAAGATGAGATGTCCCCACCCAGACACGAATGCAGACAAGTGCCATGTTCAATAGCGACATACTGCAAACACGACAATAATTATGGATCCATTTTCCCCACCATTTCTGGCAAGTACCCCGATTATTTTTTGATGACAAGCTTGACGGGGATAGCATATGCTTGGAAGGCGTCATTTCGACGGAGTCCGATGTCATTAAGTTTCAACGAGTTTGACAAAGGAAGAACTCGACGTCTTTTCCTGTTTAGAGAGTCTGAAAAGACAGCAGAAAAGAAAACTCCAGGGGGGTCCTTTTTCTTAAAGTTGTGTCTCTTGAGCCCGAAAAAGTATAAAACAATGCTCAAAAGAACCGCCCGACCAGTATGATCGAGGAGTACTTTTCGTAAGTAGTGACTTTGACCCGAAAAAGTAGAAAAGCAGTCAGAAGTACGTCGTTTTTGAGCCAACAACGAGTTCGAAACGACAAAAACTCGACAATCTTTTTTAGTTTAAACGGTCGAAAAAAGAGCTTTAAAGGCGACCGCCTCTCATTCTTTTTAACAAGCCGAGAGGGGGGGCTCGGACATCTTTTCTTATTTCATGTCAAAAAAGAGCTTAAAGACGACGTTTCGGGACCAAGTGTGTATAGGACCGTCATGATTCCACCGGCATGAGAATCTACACAAGAAACACCGCACGCGTAAATCTGTTCGAGATAATACGAACCACACACATAAAAACATAGTAAAACTATATTGGCACCAAGCACATGGTAAAAAACATCACAAAAAACCCACATTTATGAAAAATAATACTTAATTATGAAATTTTACCATAAATAGGGGGGGTAAAAAAGTTTTTTACCATTGTTACCATTTGGAGCTGTGGAGGACGTGGTGGAGCTGCGAGGTTGACGAACCAAATTCCATTCCGTGCACACATCAACCATCCCGAAGTCTGTTCCAAGTAGGTTCACCCTCCTCTACGCTCCATTTTGAAGTATTTTAGTTGCATTCTAACGGTGGGAAGTGCTATTTTGGGTGAATTTTTTGAACTTCAATTCGCTCTCGGTCAGCGCGGATTTCCTTATCGGGTCCGCGCTGATCGAAAAATGTTTACACAGACCACCCCTGGATCAGCGTGGAAGAGTGATGTACTTCCGTGCTGACCCAGGAAAAATATCAAAGGGCACCATTATCAGCGCGACTGTTTTTAAAACAGTCGCGCTGACGCCGCGAAACAAGTTTTTTAACAAATTGAACGTATAAAACTTTATGGACAGGGCCCTAATGAATTTTTGTGATCATGCAGGGTAAAATGGCATTCGTTTGGCAGGAGCGAGCTCATGATAATGAGGATATAGCGGCATTTGCCGATGCTGGGTGCCGTAATGCAATGCGGGCGTGCGGGTTGCTCAAATTCTTCCTAACTCCGTGCCTGCGAGCACAGCCTGACCTTCTCGAGTTCCTGATCAGAGCCTGGAATCCCACTGATGGGAAATTTGTGATTCGAGGCCGAGACATTGAGTTCGACTATACAGATATCTATTTTTTGACCGGGTTATCACGTCGAGGTGAGATGCCCATTCTGGAGGGGCAGCGACCTAGTGGTGAAACTCTGGATATGCTGATGGCCCGGGTGTGCCCACAGGCACGCAAGACGCGGAGTGGGAAAGTAGCTATTCCTACGGTGGAGGACATCGTCCTTCGAACCATACTCTTCATGGTGACTCGGGCAGCGGGCTCCTTGGCCAATCACGAGGCTTCGAAGACCCATCTTCTATTGGCTCTCGAATGTTTAAATCCCACTATATTCAACTGGGCAGCAGCAGTAACAACCAGTATGAAGAGACAGCTGACCAACTGCCGACGTGGTGAGTCGAAGCAGTTTGGCTATGGGTCGATTTTAGTCCCGCTCATGCTGGAGCGGGTACCGGCATTACAGCTACAGGACATGGTCGTGGATCCACCCAGAGGCCCCCGAGAGACGAGGGCCAGTCGATGGGGCCATGTCATGCCACGAGGAGGTGGCGGCCGACCAGTGGCATGGGGAGTATACTTCCGAGAGTGGCTGGATCGGCAGACTATTTTTGTGGAGGACTGGCCATATGCTGGCATAGACTTTCGTGGAGACCCAGACATGCCGCTGCCTGCTGGAGAGCAGTGGGACGATGGTGGTAAGCCACTTGATCTCTTTTGATTTTTTATTTTTGTTAATGTTTTTGATTTTTCATGTACATGTCTTAACGATGAATGCTATGGTATGCAGATGTAGGACCGGCGAGACCCCTTGGCTTGGCCCTAGAGGCGTGGAGGGATGCACAGGGCATCGGAGCTCTGGCCCTGGCTCCTCCAGGAGTCGATACGATGGAGATTGTGATACGGAACCTCGAGGGCTTACTGGCAGGGATTACAGATTACCAGGGGATAGAGGAGGTCCCCATAGCATCTCAGATCCATACAGTGGGGGTAGAACCTAGGATGCACCGCCATTTGAGGCGGGTGGCACAGGCGGCTGCAGATTATAGAGACCATAACCCACCACAGTAGACATCTAGGACTTTATTTCCTACTGATGGTTTTTTGAGAGACATGTGTCTCAGATGTATCGAGAACACAGGCCTTATCTAGACATATACACTTATTTTTTGAGCGCCTTGGTGCGCCATACGATATATATATACATATTCCTATGGTTTATTATTGTGCTTTTATGTGCTTGCTTGTATGATGTTTTGATTATAAATTACGCAAATGTCTATCTAATACATGATTAGCTAATGCATCAGATAATGTGTTTAATCGTCGTGGAATATGTTGATATGTGATAAAGTCAAAATTCATTTCTAACAATTTAACACGTAAGTACAACCTTAAAATGTGACGGTCTCTGACGGAATACCGTCCATTGAGCTGATGGACGACAAGTTGAGAGTCTAGGTTAACAACCAATGTACGAATATTGAGATTAATCGCCTCGGCTAATAATTCAATAACAGCACTATATTCAGCGACATTGTTTGTAGTACAACCTAAACACACACCTTGAAGATCTATCAACTCACCGTGAGGATCGTAGATCACCCACGCCGCAGAGGACAAATTACGAGTGCTGCGGCAGGCACCATCAGTGAAACCAATATAAGGTGCACCCGACATCTGCACAAGAAGCAAAAACACAATAAGGAGCAATCACGCTTTTCACACCAAGCCAAAAACATGAAAACATACACACACACACACACACTTGCTAAGACACACGCATGTATAAATCGAAGCGCATGAATCATGCATAGTACTTTTTCAAGTACAGCCCATTGCGGGGCTTATCAAGAGGATTACCTTCGTAGTCAACTAGCTCATACGCCACTTTTTGCAATACTCTCTTTACAATGTAAGGGCCTAGCCACATGGGCTCGAGTTTTCCTGCCCCCAGCTTATCATTGGCTTGGTCGTATAGTAGGACAAGGTCTCTCTCAACAAAGGAACGAGGATGAATGGTATGGTCAAAATGAGTTTTGACTCTCTTCTTTTGAGCTTCGATGGCTAGAGAGGCTAAGTGACGGGTCTCGTCTAACCATTCTAGATAAAGAAGCCATTCCTCTACCGGAGTAGTGTTGGGAAGCAACTCGACGGCTATTTTCAACGAAGGAATTTCACATTCTATAGGAAGGGTAGCCTCCAGTCCGTAAACTAGTTGAAATGGAGTGAAACCGGTGGCGTCCTTCACAGAGGTTCGGTAGGTCCACAGGGCGGGAAACAACATCAGATGCCAATTAGACTTATGCATGTCAACAATACGTTGAAGCATCGTAACCAAAATCTTGTTAATGGCTTCAACCTGGCCGTTAGACTGAGGATAGTACGGGGTTGAACTATCATGTCGTAAGCCTAGTTGGGTTGTCAGTTCAGTCATCATGTGATTACGGAAATGCTTTCCGTGATCTGTGACGATGGCCTGTGGAACTCCGAACCGCGTAATAACATGATTGAACAAAAACTGTGCCGCTGTATGACCGTCTTCAGTTAATGTGGGCATCGCCTCGGCCCATTTTGTAAAGTAATCGACGGCAACGATAATAAACCCATGCCCCCCGGCCGAGCGAGGCTTACAGGTTGTATAATCAATGCCCCATTTTGCAAAAGGGCCTACGGTCACTACAGGGTGCAGCGGGGCCGGTGGCGCACGCATCTTCTACTGGTATATCTGGCATGCATGACAAGAGCAGACAACAAGAATGCAATCCTTAAAAATGGAGGGCTAGAAATAACCAGCGCGAAGGATTTTTTGAGCTGTGGCATATCCGGACATGTGGCTACCACAGGCGCCAGAGTGGCAGTCATTCAGGACTTTCTCAACCTCCTCAAGGGTAAGACATCGGCGGAGAACGGAGTCAACGCCGAGACGGTACAGGGTGTCCCCTATGATCCAATAAGGTTGAGATTGATGGCGGATCCGTCACCGAGCATCTTTGGATACAGCGGGGCGGAAAGAGGACGTTTGTAAATAAACAATAATATCCCTGTACCAGGGATCGAGGGTGCTGATCAGAAAAAGAGTTTCGTCCGGGATATGATCCTTTGAAAGAGAGGGTGCAGAAGGAGATGGCAAAGAACAGAGTAATTCAGCAAAGACCAGAGACTTCTTAGACTTGGCAGCAGTAAATTCCAAGTCAAACTCTTGGAGGATTACGATCCACTTTGAGTATTTGCCCCCTAGCAACTGACGCGACAAAATGTACGTCATCGGGTTGCAGTCAGAAATCACGGTCGTGGTGCGCAACAAGATATAATGCCGGAAGCGTTGGACGGCACAAACGGCAGCCAATGCCAACTTCTCAACGTAAGCGTAGCGAGTTTCCGTATCCAAGAGTTTGCGGCTGAGGTAATAGATAACGTGCTCACTGCCGTCATCATCATCCTGCAGTAGAACCATGCCGATAGTGGTATCGGCGGCGGCCAGATAGAGAGTATAATCACGATGGTAGTTCGGAGGTCTCAATAATGGAGCGGAAACAAGGAGACCCTTGAGACGCTCAAAAGACTCCTGGGCGGTAGCATCCCAATGAAAGGGTGTGTCTCGCTTTAGTAATCGTGTAAAACCCTTAGCCACCTTGGCATAATTTGGAATGAATCATCTGAGGCAATTTGCTTTGCCTTGCAAGCTCTGCAACTGCTGCAAAGAAGCAGGGGGAGGAAGATTCAGAATGGCCTCGACTTTGAGGGGATCCAGATGGATGCCTTCTTGGGAGACGATAAACCTGAGTAGTCAGCCTGATTCAACGCAGAAGACACATTTATGAGGATTGAGCCGAATACGGTAGTGTCGACAGCGGAGAAAGATTTCGCGAAGATGGGAAGGATGGTCCTGACGCTTGACTGAATGAGCTGGAAGATCATCCAGGTACGGATGTACAATGTGACGAATGTCATGAAAGGCATAGGACATTGCACGTTGGAAGGTAGCGTCGGCATTCTTTAAACCGAAAGGGAGCTTCTTATAGGCAAAAGTGCCCCAAGGACAGATAAAAGCCGTCTTATGTTGATCAGCGGGCACAATGTTGATCTGGTTATATCCAGAAAAACCATCCATAAACGAGTAAATTTTTCTTCCTGCACACTCATCAATGAGCTGATCGATGAAGGGTGTAGGGAAGTTATCCTTCGGACAGGCGCGATTGATATCACGGTAATCAACACAGACTCGAATAGTGCCCTGCTTTTTGTTCACAGGGACTATATCAGAAACCCAATCCGTCAGTGGAATGGGGTAAATGAAACCAGCCTTGAGAAGCTTTTCGACTTCTGCTTTGATGGCTGTGGCCTTTCGGGGGTGCACAGGGCGTAGGCGCTGACGAACAGGCTTAGCACCTAGATACGTAGGTATCTCGTGCACCACTATACTAGGGTCGATGCCGGGCATCTCTTCGTAGGACCAAGCAAAAACATCACGAAATTCGCGAAATAGGTTAGTGTAGAGTTGAACTTCCTCTGGAGTGCAAGTGACTCCAATGTAAATGTGCTCGACAATCCCTGGTTTCACAGAGATGTCGATGGGTTGGGTTTGCGTAATGTTTCCCATATTTCCCTCAGAAGATACTTAGTAGATTTGAATAGGTGTTTGAAGGGGTGACGATGGGATACACGAAGCAAACCGTTCGAGACATGCGATCATTTCCTGATGGGCAGGGAGAAAAGAGGAGCGGTGGTGATGATCTGACCAAGGGGGCTCTTCAAGAGACATGGTCTCTATGATGGCTTCATCGGAAGGAAATATTTCCTTTAATGGATCCGAAGTAGCATCATCTTCAAGCCAAGGGAAATGAACATATGAATCGGGAACACCGCTCAGAAGAGCAAGTTCGGGAGGGGGAGCCGATGCAGCAACGATTTCGACGTAGTTGAGCTCAACAGGACTCAACGACATCATATCACCCCAGGATTCTATCTGATTAGCGGGAGGAAGGACCCACGGATCAGAACGCACGGAAATCATGTTAATAGGGGCGAGATTCGGAGGTGGGAGTGGAAAGACACCCATTAGAGCAGGTTCAGGAGTGGAGTCGCCAAATTGTTGTAGAGGTAAATCCTCTCTGTGGACAGAGATGATCCCTACTATCCCAGACCGGGTCTAGCAATAATCACACAATGCTACCACGCAAGTTCCTAATTGCAAATAAAAAGTAGATGGTGAGAACCTACTTGGATTCCAACGCTAGTGTTCGTCAAAGAGATGTCGCCTTCGTTCCTTTGCTTTGGCTGGTCACGATCCACACGATCTCCATGATTAGATACCTTCACATGCAAAGAACAACACGAAAACAAGCGTAAAATCTAGTAGATGCAATTATATATCAGTCAGAAAAGATATAAATCAACATCAAACATGAAACAATGAGAGTGGAACCATAATGATAGTCATTTATTATTGATAAATAACAGAGAAGAGTACAACCAAAGTTCTGACGTCGAATCCTTCTCAAGAGGGTCCAGCCAGGAAGTCTCTCAAGCATTCACCCTTGGAGGTAGACCTCCCAAGACAAAAACTCTCTCTCACACAAGTTTACACAAGAAAGAAACACTTCACAACTTTCCTTAAGCTCTCTAGTAATCCCACACTTGTCACACCAACTACCTATCAAGTTCACACACTAGCCGCAACACTCTAAACACTATCAATTCCAAAAACTAGCTGCTCATGGCAATGGTAGAGGCTTAAATAAGAGAAGGAGTCTCCATGAATGGTGGGAGGATGAGATTATCTCCAAGGAAGGTGGCTCAAATGACGAAATAGACATGACCTTCTTTGTTATTGAGCTGCAATGTCAGCACTCCAGTGCAGTTATGGACCCACGCTGATCCAGTTTGGGCGAGTTTGTTCTAACAGCCAGCCTTCCAGATGACTCGAAACCTGGTTGTTGGCCTTGTAAATGTCGCCCTCCCTTCTCTGGCATTATGCCATCGATGGTCGATAGCAAGGACTTCCTCTGGGAGGGGCAGCTCTGGAGGACTTCTAGAGCAGACATAACAGACGGAGCCTGAGCTAAGTCCTCAACAATGTTGTAGTGCTGAGTAGCACGAGCATTTGGGTTGTAAGAAGACTTCTGGAGTACACCTTTTGGAGGGGGTCGGATAGTCGTCTCAGTGCTAGGTCTTTCGATGTGGAGAGGACGAGAACTGGACGGAGGAGCGCTGGAGGGGACCTCCGGCTCTTTCCCGGTGTGAGATGGATATTCTTTTGCTCGAGTAGTGACATGGATGGGAATCATCCCAGCTATGAAGACTTGAGAGCCGAATGAAGAAGAGGGTTGCGATGGATCTGCCACCATTTGCGTTTGCTGTGAAGGGAAAGGTTCTTTAAGCACTGCAGGAGTCCCAGGAGCACCTTTCAATAATCGACTAACTTCAGACCGCCTGGGGCAGTCTTTAGTGTAGTGATCCTCATCATAGATAAGACAAGGATACTTAGGTTTACGTTTGGCTCCTTCCTCGGGTGGAGGTTTAGGGGAGTCCTGTTTGGGCTGTTCGGATTTATTCTTGGCTTTCCCTTTCTTTTTCCCTTTCGAGGATTTATCTGTCGTGGTGGACTGAACGGCGTTAACCTCGGACGTACTTCCAGAATTAGATTGACCCTGAGAAGTATTTCCATTAGAAGCATTCTGTTTTTTCTTCCCAGGGTTTGCGGATGATTTCTTTGATGACGTGTTTACAGAGCCAATAACTCCGTCAACATATGGTTTTGGCGGAGCTTTGGATGTTCCGGGTCTTGGGGTGTTTGGAAAATAATCATATAAAGTACCTGACTGAGAGTATACTAAGTCGAGGTACTGAGCATGCGCAATAGCTTGCTCTTCAATTACACAAGCTCCCATGGCGATGTCTAGCGCGATCGCAAGGACAAAGGAAGTCATGAACCAATCGGTCAGGAGCTGATCAGGAATCCAAAATTTGATCAAGCGACGATGTCGTCTCCATTCATGTATATGATCGGATATGTGCGTGGTCGTGTCCTATTTGAGAGACGTAAGGAGATGTGTCCCTGTCTCATACTGAATGGGTAACTGAAAATGAGTTAGGAATGCCATATCCAGCGAGTTGAAATATTGAAATGTTCCGCGATTCAACTCAATATACCACTTAGCGGCCGAGCCGGTGAGGGTCCTTTGGAAGAGGCGGAGCCGGATGGAGTCATCAAGCCATGAGTTGGATGAGCACAAAAGGTGATAGGTCATGACATGGGCTTGAGGGTCCTCACCAGCTTTGCCATCGAATTTCAGGCAATCACCGGGTATCTTAGTTGGAACTGGTGGCCAATATGGATTATGAAGAATGGGGTCATTCGTCAACTTGGACACATCTGGAAGCTCCAACGTCGCTAAGAAAGGCAACTGAGGATTAAAGGACATTTGTGGCTGTGGAAGAGAGGTAGTACCAGGGTTCCAACCAGGTGGTGGTTGCCCCCATGGACTTTGTCCGGATGGGCCTGGCCCATAAGGGTTCTGCCCATAGGGATTTTGCCCATAGGGGTTCTATCCATAAGGATTCTGTCCATAAGGATTCTGTCCATAAGGATTCTGTCCATAAGCAGACAGTTGACCCTGGTTCTGCCCCCCAGCACCCCATGGATTAGCAACTTGACCTACAGGTGCAACATACTGCTGCTGATAATTCTGGTAAGGAGTGACCTGCATCTGTTGATAATTTTGGTAAGGGGTAAACTGAGTTTGCCCCTGGGGTTGCTGGTAGCCATACGTTTGCTGAGCTCCATACTGAGCCTGATAAGAAGTCTGCACTTGGTAAGAAGGTTGGGGTCGGGCCCACCTTGCATTTGATAACCAATTTGAGTTTGGAGCCCAGAAGGATGTCCTTAAACGGGTTGAGCTTGGATCATCTGGTCGGAAGGTTGGCCTGGCTGGGTTTGGGACGGACCTGTTTGCCCAGAAGGATGAGATTGCTGGGTACCAGGTTGTCCTTGAGCAACCGAGGGTTGTCCTTGCAGAACAGATGGTTGAGTGGGCTGGACGGCGGGTTGACCTTGAGGTTGGCCAGCCTGTCCAAAAGGATGACCAAGCTGGGTAGTGGGTTGGCTTTGCTGTGCAGAAAGCTGGCCCGTTTTCCCAGAAGGATGACTAGGCTGAGTAGTGGGTTGGCCCTGCTGGATGTAAGGCTGCTCCCCTTGCCCAGAAGGGTACCCCTGTTGGACTGCCGGTTGACCTTGTGGAATATAAGTTTGTCCAGCTTGTCCAGAGGGATAACCCTGCTAGATACCAGGTTGGCCTTGTTGGATATAAGGTTGTCCTGGTTGTCCAGACGGGTAACCTTGCTGAGTACCAGGTTGCCCCGGGTAGCCAGAAGGTTGAGTCAGATAGGTAAAATATGGACCGCCAGCGGCCGAAGGTTGTCCCTGATAGGGTTGTCCTTGTAGGCCCACAGGTTGTCCTGGGTAAGACTGGACATAATATT
Organism: Pinus tabuliformis; assembly: GCA_031772625.1. NCBI lineage: Eukaryota > Viridiplantae > Streptophyta > Pinopsida > Pinales > Pinaceae > Pinus > Pinus tabuliformis. Next base: position 164,229,565 of record CM062813.1, read on the forward strand.
GCTACCCCTGGGGTGTTTGCACATAAGATGGCTGGCCTTGGTTAGGTGGTCCCTGAAGCTGTGCAGGCATTTCTTGGCTTCCATGGAAAGAGGTGGCGTTCCAAGCAACGGATAATGGTACCGAAACCTCAACAAAAGGTTGAGTAGGCAAGGGTTGAGAAAGTTGAAGGTATTGACCAGTAGAATCATAATAAAAGAATGGACTCTGCGCATTCGGATCCCAAACAGCTTGCCCATAGGCATCATAGGGCCCCCCTCCTGGGACGGGACCAGAAGAGGGTGGAGCACTTTGTGTAGGGTGGACAACTTTAGGTGAGAGTGCCGGCTGGCCGTTACTCACTTGGCCGTGAGGGGGACCAGCACCAGTGTTCAAGGCTGAAGACGCTGTAACGGCACTAACAACCGGAGTTGAATGTGCTACACAAATAGTTGAATTCGTCGGAACTGAAGTGACAAGTGTAGTGTGGACTTGTGAAACAAAAGATCCCGTGGTGGGAGTGATATGGGGGTCCCACATAGTCGAAGCAGGGGTCCTGGCACTTACCCTATCCCTCAACGACTAATAGCGTGGGGGGAGCGGAGAAGTAGTTGGGATGGGAGTGTCGATATTCGACAACACAGGTGTCTCACTTACTCTAGGAGATGTCTCATCCATGTGAGAGGTAGACATTGGAGGCGAAACACCAGGGGGGGTAAAAGGAATATCGTCCTCGTCAGGCTCCCAAATGGGGTTCCAATGAATTTCGTAACCTTCCTCGTCCGGAGCGCGAGAGTTGATTGGTTGGATACTCGGGATAACAGGAAGAGTATCACTTACAACCGGTACCTCAGGAGCAGTGGAGGACGGAGACCCTTGCTCACTTGGAACGGGAGTCGACGGTTCAGCCAGGATGACAAACTTCGAACAAAACCTAAGGGGATCTAACGATAAAGGACCCTACTCAAACTAACGCACACAAGATCTAACCAGGTAATGTTTATCATGGCCAAATGAATTTTAAGACGCAAGGATGCAACTTGACCTTTTCATGTTTTAAGAGTCGAGAAAAGGACAAAAAGGTGACTCTAGTCGCCTTCGAATGTTTTGTGAGCCCGAAGTGACAAACTGCTCAAGTGAGCCTTTTCTTTTAAGGAGTTTGAAAAGGATCAAAAGTGACTACTCTGGAGAGACAAGGCAAAGGGTTTACCAAACAAATCCGTAAAACTCCATATACACCTTGGCAATCATATGAAAACCAAGGACTTCCCGTACGACAGTCAATCTTCTCGAATGCTGTGTTCGGTGCGTTATGGCTTGTAAGGCGGTAGACACGGCTTCCTGTGGATAAAGGATGATAACATAGTGGGGTCTCCCCTATATACGCGACGGTACGTGGGAGCTCAAATCCGTGTTAGACCACTATTGAGTCACAAAAGGAGGAATCACCCAACCGTAGTGTGAAACAACAGTGACTAGGTTTAACGACGCCGGAGCACGTCTCTTGCCTAGACCTCTAATTAGTGAGCGTTATGTTCCAATGCGTTTTTAAGTTCATTCAGTTCATTTTATGGTTGATCTTTAGTTAAGTTTCAATTTCCAGGTCCTACCGTATGTAATCTCTCACAATTTCCTGAATGCAAACTATATGCCAAAGAATATCATTTCGTTCGATGAATACTAACTACGAGAGAGTTAAGGATTTTTCAAACAAAATGACCACAAACAAACAAGAGCTACTCTAATGCAGCTAATGACAAATAAACGAAACTTTTCTTTGTTTTAAATCACTTAATCAATGAAAAGCTTCTAATTTCAATTAACTAATTCAACGCAAAAGAGATTGTTCGTTTTCTTTTCAATGGCAAAGTGCACTAAACAAACTTTTGAGAAATAATAACAAACAAATGTGAAAAGAACCGGTTGACCCCAAACAACTATGATCCGTGTCTGGGTAGTGAGAAGTAATCGAAACAATACAAAGACTGGTTCAATAACAATCACCTAGACAACCAAGCAAAGCAAGCAAAGAGGAAGGTTTTCGCAAAACCAAAAGGCAAGCAGTAAACGAATCTTTGTGAACGAGTAACCAAACAAAACCAATCCAACGAAATTGGGATGATAAAACCAGGTCACAAGACACAAAAACAAGATTCGCCCAACAAGACTTCCCAAGAAAGTGCTTCAATCTTCAGACAATAGAAATCAAGTCATAAACCAAGTGAAAAAAGCAGGGGATAGCAAAACCAACAGGCTCAGGAGGCAGAATTGAAGAAATTCAATTCTACAGGTGTCAGCGCGGGTGATACACAACAACAAAGCGCTGATCAGAAACCACGCGTAGCAACAAAGCGCTGTCAGCGCGGAAGTACACGGCTTAACCGCGCTGGTTCGATTTTCAGAACCGTCGCGACTGTTCAGTGTATAAACGCGATGATCACGAAATCAAAGAAACAGCTATGCGATGGCAGCGCGACTGTTTTATTATAAACCGTGCTGAAGCTAAAAAACAGGCACAATCAAGCCAAAAGCTCCCAACCCAAGGCAATCACTCTTTAAACAATCAAGGCACCTCCCAGACTGAACCAGGAAATCCAAAAACAGAGAACTAATCCCCAATCTTTGAAAAGAGAGCAAAAATCAAACTCAAGGACAAAACATGAACACAAAAAGACAAAAGCCAGCTCCAAGCTGTTCAGTTTGTAAACCAAACCGGAGATGGACTGAAGTGGCTTTGATCTACTCCGCTAATGCAGAGAAATAGCGTTTCGAAGGCTACCTGGCTGTGCTTCAAGCTCCGTCCAAAGTTTACAAATCAAACAACAAGGTAAAGAATCTCCCCAGCGGAGTCGCCAAATTTTTGTAGAGGTAAATCCTCTCTGCGGACAGAGATGATCCCTACTAGCCCAGACCGGGTCTAGCAACAATCACACAATGCTATCACGCAAGTTCCTAATTGCAAATAAAAAGTAGATGGTGAGAACCTACTTGGATTCCAATGCTAGTGTTCGTCGAAGATATGTCGCCTTCGTTCCTTTGCTTTGGCTGGTCACGATCCACACGATCTCCGTGATTAGATACCTGCACATGCAAAGAACAACATGAAAACAAGTGTAAAATCTAGTAGATGCAATTATATATCGGTCAGAAAAGATATAACTCAACATCAAACATGAAACAATGAGAGTGGAACCATAATGATAGTCATCTATTATTAATAAATAACAGAGAAGAATACAACCAAAGTTCTGACGTCAAATCCTTCTCAAGAGGGTCCAGCCAGCAAGTCTCTTAAGCATTCACCTTTGGAGGTAGATCTCCCAAGACTAAAACTCTCTCTCACACAAGTTTACACAAGAAAGAAACACTTCACAACATTCCTTAAGCTCTCTAGCAATCCCACACTTGTCACACCAACTACCTATCAAAGTTCACACACTAACAGCAACACTCCAAGCACTATCAATTCCAAAACTAGCTGCTCATGGCAATGGTAGAGGCTTAAATAAGAGAAGGAGTCTCCATGAATGGTGGGAGGATGAGATTATCTCCAAGGAAGGTGGCTCAAATGATGAAACAGACATGCCAGAGAAGGGAGGGCGACATTTACAAGGCCAACAACCAGGTTTGGAGTCATCTGGAAGGCCGGCTGTTAGAACAAACTCGCCCAAACTGGATCAGCGTGGGTCCATAACTGCACTGGAGCGCTGACATCGCAGCTGAATAACAAAGAAGGTCATGTTAGCGTGATCAGATATGAATAATAGACGCGCTGGCACATGAAATTCGACCAGCGCGGGAAACCCGTGTGCTTCCACGCTGGCAGCGCATTCTGTCTGTTATGGAGCACCCGTCAGCGCGTTTATCTTGACAACAGTCGCGCTGATAGCAAAAACTTTGGCAAAGTGGGTCATTTGGCAACATTAGAGAGCATGAGCATGATTAACTTGGACTCATGACACAGTAGGAAGACTGACAGGGAGACAGTGACAAATTACTGTGTAACATTCACAGAACCAAGTTTGAATTCTATGATAAAGCTTTGAGTGTGTTCTGACAATGGAGAACCAAGAGTCTTGTAAGGTAAGAAGAAATCCACATCAGTTAGGATGTTGATATCTATGCAAGCAAAGCGAAGCTGCAGAAAAGGGTGCAAGCTATTTGTAGTACACATTTCTAGTGATAAGGGTAAGGAGGTTGAGGATGCATATGTGTTGAGTAGATATCCAGTATTGTAGCAGTTTCAGGATGTATTCCCTGAGGACATGACAGAGTTTCCACCTCATAGGGAGGTAGACTTTTCGATTGAGTTAGTGTCATGGGAAGCTCCAAAATCAAAATCACCTTACAGGATGAGCACGCCTGAGTTGGTTGAGTTAAAATTGTAACTGAATGAAATGTTGAACAAAGGGTACATTAGGCCAAGTGTATCACCTTGGGGCACATCAGTATTGTTTATGAGGAATAAAGATGGTACCCTCATATTATGCATTGATTACAAAATGTTGACCAAAGTGACTATCAAGAATAGGTACTCTTTGCCAAGGATTGTTGACTTGTTTGATCAGCTGAAGGGAGTAGCATTATTATCGAAGATTGAATTGAGATCTGGATACTGTCAGGTACACATCAAAGAGGAGGACATTTACAAGACTACGTTCAGGACTAGGTATGGGCATTATGAGTTTGTTGTTGTTCCATTTGGCTTAATTATTGCTCCAGCTACATTCATGTGTTTGATGAATAGTGTGTTTCATCCATATTTGGATAAGTTTGTTATTATATTCATTGATGACATACTGGTATATTCTAAAAATGAGGAAGAGCATGTCGAGCATTTAGCAGTAGTATTGAGATTTTTGAGGGAGCATCAGTTGTATGCTAATCTCAACAAGTGTAGTTTCTTTCAGACTTGGGTGAACTACTTGGGACATGTTGTCTCTAAGAAAGGAATTACAGTAGATCCATAGAAGATAAGGGCCATCATGGAGTGGGTAGCTCCTAAGAATGTGGATGAGGTAAGATCTTTCATGGGTATGGCAGGCTATTATAGGAGGTTAATGAGGAACTTCTCATAGATTTCTTGTCCTATTACATCATTGCAAAGGAAAGGTAAGAAGTTTGAATGGACTGAGGAGTGTGATGCTAGCTTTGAGCAGCTTAAGCAGTTGTTGATGCATGCACCAGTGCTAAAAATTGCAGATCCGGACAAAGAGTTTTTGGTATGCACAAATGATTGCAAGAAGGGCTTGGTGGAGTCCTTATGCAGGACAGATAGGTGGTATGTTATGAGTCCTGGAAACTAAATGAGCATGAGAAGAACTACCTGACTCATGATCTTGAGTTAGTAGTGATCATACATATACTGAAGATGTGGATGCACTATCTTCTTGGCAGGCGGTTTGTGCTTATGAGTGATCACATTGGGTTGAGTTATTTGTTTGACCAGCCGAATCTAAACATCAGGCAGGCTAGATGGTTGTCCATGATCAACGAGTTTGGTTTTGAGATCAGGTACATCAAAGGTAAAGAGAACAGAGTGGTAGGTGCTCTTAGTAGATGGGTACAAGTACATCACTTGGCAGCTCTGAGCAACTATGGGACGAACTTACAGGATAGGATCTTGTAGGCAAGAAAGTAGGATGTCGGGTATATGGAGATTATGCACAGGTTATAGCAGGGTGATGGTACATGTATAGGTACAAGTGCATGTATAAGTACATGTAGTGGTACAGGTAGTAGTACAGGTACAGGTGCAGGTGCACAAGGCATGGACTATCATCTTACAGCAGATGGATTGGTCAGGTTCTGAGATAGGATATATTTACCATATAGCAATGAGATCAAGAAGGTGATCTTGAGGGAGTTTCATGCGAAACCATATTCAGGTCACCCAGGTTATCAAAGGACACTGACAGTGGTGAAGAGGTATTACTATTGACTGAATTTGAAGAGGGATGTAGCATAGTTTGTGGCGAGATGCTTTGATTTTCAGTGAGTGAAGGCAAAGTGTAAACATCTAGGTGGAATGCTACATTCGATTGCAATTCCATAATGGAAATGGGAGTTCATTTCCATGGAATTCATCACGGGGTTGCTAAAGATAGTGAAGTAGCATTATGCCATCATGGTCATTGGGGACAGGTTAACAAAGGTTGCACACTTCATTCCAGTGAATTATACGTACTCATCTGGCAATGTGGCATAGGTGTTCATCAGAGATATGGTTAGACTACATGGTGTTTTGAAGAAGATTGTGGCAGACAGGGATGCGAAGTTCACTTCCAAGTTTTGGAAAGAGTTATTTTCAAGTTTGGGCATAGAGTTGGCCTTCAACACATCTTACCATCCACAAACAGATGGATATATATAGAGGTTCATTAGGATATTGGAAGACATGTTGAGGATGTATGTGATGCATCAACAGTGAAAGTGGAAAGAGTATCTCCCTTTGGTTGATTTTTCATACAACAATGGTTACCAAGAGTCATTGAGGATGAGTCCTTTTGAGGCATTGTATGGGCGGAGTTGTAAGACTCCTATAACTTGGAGTGATCCGGTTAGCAAATCATTGATTGGACCAGATATGTTGGTAGACATGGAACAGGAGATGCAGATGATCAAGAAGAATCTAATGGCAGCACAGGATAGGTAGAAGAGTTGTGCAGATAAGAACATCTTGTTCAAGGAGTTCTAGGTTGGGGAACAAGTGTACTTGTGTATCAAACCGAAGAGTAGCTCCTTGCGGATTAAATCATGTGCCAACATGGCACGATGGTTTTATGGACCCTTCAATATGATTAAGAGGATTGGGCCAGTAGCCTATTGAAATGCGTTGCCTCTGACAGTGAAATTCCATGATGTTTTCCATGTCTCTTTGCTTAAGAAGTATGTTAAGGATGTTGATCATGTAATTCACTCGTTTGCATTGCCGGTGGAACCAGATGGAGAATTCCATCCGAAGCCTCAGTGTATATTGCATAAAAAGGTTCTCATGCTCCTGAACCGAGCAATTGAGAAATTTAAAGTGCAATGGAAGTGCTTTGAGCCCGATGAAGCTACATGGGAGATGGAGGATCAAATGTGGGCCATGTATCCTTCCTTGTTTGTCAGTTGAGGCAAAGAAGCTTTGATATGGTGGTTTGGTGATTGCTTATGGTGGTTTGGTAGTTTCTTTATGGTGTTTTAGTATGTGCTTATGATGGCTTGGTTAATGCTTCATGGTGGTTTAGTATTTTCTTTATGTTGGTTTTGTATATGCTTTCTGGTGATTGATATATGTTATATGATTTTTTGATATATGCTTAGATATGTTGTTAGTATATGTTTGATATATGATTTGGTACATGATTTGGTATATGTTTTGGTATCTATATGTATGGTAATGTTTCTATATGTACACTCGTGTATGGATGTAAATACTATAACAAGATGTGTTATAAAGCTCCACTATGTTATCATGTTATTATGCTATCGTGCGGTTATGTTATCATGACGTTATGATGTCTGTGGATTGGAACTCAACATGATGATCATTGTAAATATCGTAATGAGTTGTGATATAAATCTCCATTATTCAGTATGTTGTCATGTTTTCATGATGTTATTTTATCTTGAGTGGATATTTCATTTTAAAAACTGCATCGAGTTGTATAATAAAGCTCCATGAGCAGAATGTCTTCTTTCAGTAGGTTGTTGAAGTGTATGTGTGATTGAACACCGAGGACGGTGTCCCCCAAGGGGGAGGGTTCTGTAACAGCCCTGGTGAAAATTCCATGTAATAAAAGTTAAAAACAATAACCACAGATGAATGGAACACTTATTCGAAGCTGAATGTTGAGCAAGACATCCTAGGGGGAGTTAATTTAGTTATTGATGGCTAAGGAAATTGGCAAAGGAAATGGCTAAGGCTTCAGAAAGTAAAAATGACATTTTTGGCACAATTATTTATTAAAATAAAGGAAATTAGGAGGAAAAGGAGGTGAAAGGTCACAGGTTTCATGTGAGGAGGCAAATCAATGAAAATTATGGAAAATGAAGAAAATAGAGGCCTCATTCATAAAAAGGATTTTGAGGATTTGTTGGTAACCTTTTGTCAGTTAGCTTTGGAGCTCTTCCCTTATTCTCTCTTTCTCTCTCATACTCTTGGACACTTAAATTTTTCTTGGAGCACTTTGGAATTGGACCAAAAAAGGAAAAGAAGATAAGAGGAAGCAAAGATCAAGCAAGGAAAGGAAGGATCAAGCAGCTACAACTGACTTCATTGTAGGTATCGACTTGCATGTATATTTCCCTTACTATATTTGGCATGCATGGGATTGCATGTGTTTCTTTTCTACCATGGCATGTGTTTTTATAGGTGTGATAGTGTTTTCAGCCTAACCTTGCCATTTCATGATACCTTCGATGAGATGGGTTCTTTCATACAGTTTTTGTGGGATGGCCGGATTGGATTCAATTCCGAGTGGGGTGAATCTTCAAATTAACAAACACATGGTGCGTGTGGTCCCTGAACCAGACTAAGGATGCACGAAGCCACTAGCCTAGTAACCCCTAAACTGATTGTGGGTTGTGGAAAAGGAAAATTGTGTGCCTTGGTGGGCCTAGGAATTCTTGTTGGTGAATGGCGGGATATATGGTAAAGCCAAGAGGCAGATTTTCTCTTTGTTGGGCCTAGTGATTCTGGGATGGAATTCGCATTAAATATTGGAGAGTATGTCTCAGTGTAGGGCCTAGTGATCTCTAGATCAGAATAAGGATGTACGGTAAAGACTGAGAGACTAAGAGGCACTCAAATTTCTCACGGTGTAGGCAGAGAACTCCAGTGGCATCCACATTGATTGGTGTTTTTGATGTGTTCTATAAGTCCCACATTCATACTTGGAATATGGCACGAGGGTGATTGGCTGAAGAGAGACTAGGCTCAGCCAATCTATGGTCAGGTGAAACGCTGTAGTCCCATCTCTGGTTGGTTCATTGTATTCATTAATGAGAAATTCATTTCCATTGATTTTCATGTGTAAATGTACTAGTGTATATATGGATTTTGATGGCTGATATGTTTATTGTATTTATGTTCCTATTATGTTGGTTATATGTACATTTTATGGATGAAATATTTGTTTGGCTCTCAACATGTTTTTACTTGTATATGTATAGATAATGTGTCTATGACCTAATAAGTGATAAGGCAACAAATGACATCAGGAAACAATGATTCATTACTATTCTCAGATAAGTATGAGATTTCTACACTTAATTTTGTTGCTTACACATGTAGGTTGCATGTTGACAATATGTTTGATGAAATTTTTGTCATGACTACTAGGGGTCTGGTTAAGGTATTGATCAACTGTTTACTTTTGCAACATTGTTTCCCTATACTTGATTTTGATCTTTCATTCCATTTTGGACAATGGCCTGGGCTCTGGGCCTAAAAAAGTGGCTTAATTTCCAGGGCCACTAGCACAGAACTGGTAAGTTTAATCCACAGTCACTGGCAGGCAGGCCTATGAGAGCAGCTTTAGGTCTATGGTCACCCTCTTTCCCATAGTATGAGAGTAACTATGGCCTAAGAGGTCCAAAACAGTAGTGGGACACAAGGACAAGATATCTGAGTGGCTGACTGGTCTCCTGAGGGTTTTTTTGATGGTATTGGATGACTGTGTGTGAAGTTTTGTCAATTCCACTTCCTTAAGGTCACCTAGGAGGTCGATTATGATCTTAATGCCTCTTGTCTCATGTTTACCCCGGTTGGCATGGTTACTTGGGTGGGTGTGAGAGGACTGAGTTACAATAAACATCAAAATAAATCAAAATATTCTTGAAGAAGATATGATAATTGTTTGGAGAAACATATAATGTAAATATTTTATAAATCTGGCCACTCATTAAAAAAAAAAACAAAATACATTATTTCTTGACTTTGCAAAATAGACTATAGATTAAAAAAAAATCATCAATATATTCTTGAAGGAAATAAATTATTTCAAACATAAACAAAGAAACAAATTATTTCAAGAGTAATCTTGACGCATTAAATTATTAAAACTACCTGTCAAGATATATTTTGTAATATTTGGAGGAACACTATTTAAAATTAATTTATTATCAAAAGTTGTGATACCTAAAATTAAATGAAATAGATGTGCAATATCAATCCTATTGCAAACTATTGACAAGATTGTCTCCCTTCTTCATCACCAACTAATTACTAATAAACAAAACATACACGTATAAAAATATAATACAACAATTGTAACATTCACAAACATTGCCATCCAAATTCAAACACATAAACACAAAATCACTCAAATATCCAAACACACATGTACAAACCATTCAAGGAAAGCAACACAGACCAAAATAAAAAAGAGAATGATAGGGTCATGCCAAACAAAGAAAACATAATGTGAATTTTGAAATTTATCTCAAACATATACATAATAATGATAATCTAAAAATGTGACATTATTTCCCTCAACGCAAACCATCTTAGATCCATCTAACACCGGACCTATCATATGCCGAGAGGGATCTAATCCCTCAAGGTGCAAACCTTTCCTCCAGTTCTACACACCAAAAAGAATATTTTCACCTCGAGGGATTTGATCCCTCTCGACACGTGATAGATTTGGTGTTATATGGATCTAAACTAGTTGCACCAAGAGGTGCATTCTACAACCCAGTATAACCCCAATGTGTAGGTATGTCATGTCCTCAAAAAATAAAAATAAATAATTTTTCTAATGTTGGCCAAAATATTAGCTTGAATCTTGAATTATATATAACTTTTTAATCTTGTTAATGGAGTATGATTAATTATTAAAATATAACTATGTGTTATTATATAAAATTTGAATGGATAATAAATTATCCCATGTATTTAATAGTTTTTTATCAGTTCCTTTATCATATATGTGAATTTGAATGGATTATAAATTCACCTTTAACAAAAAAAATTACTACATTAAAATTCCAAATTAGGTAAAATATTAAACATCTTTACTCATATTTACTAAACGTAATCCCATGTGTTTAATAATTCTTTTATCAGTTCCTTTATCATATAGTGAATTTGAATGGATCATAAATTTAGCTTTAACAAAATAAATTACCACATTAAAATTCCAAATTAGGTAAAATATTAAACAGATTTACTCGTATTTACTAAAGCTAGTAGAATATCTTAAATCAAAGGAAAAAAGTTGATTCAATACAAAGAATAAAAAATCTTGCTCCAAAATCTTTTAATATTTCTTTTCATTAAATACTTGTAAAATGAATCTTTAAAGGGAAAAAACATACTCTATGGATATATTAAAGTTTGTAAAGACATCAATATTTCCACATCAAAGTTCTAATATTTGAAAACCTTAATTTGATGTAGTTTTATTATAAGTTTTGTTATCATGCCATAAAAAACATTATTAAATCTAATATTAATATTATTAAATTTAATAGGATATTCAATTTGTTATATATATATATATATATATATATATATATATATATATATATATATATATATATGGAGGGAATAACAAAGACATAAAATGATAGAGGTGGAGAGATAGAGATAGTGACAAGGGAAAGGTCGAGATAAAATGAAGAAGAAAGACATAGAGAGAGAAGAGTGGAGAGAGAGAGAGAGAGCAAGAGAGAGTGACAAGGGAGAGATAGAGAGAAAGGTTGTATGTTTTGGGGTGAGATAGAGAGACAAAGAAGGAGAGATGAAAGGAAGGGGGAAGAGAATGAGAGAGGGATGGAGATAGTGATAGAGTTGGAGGGTGAATAGAGAGAGGGGGGAGGAGAGAGACAGAGGGAGGTGAGAGATAAAGGGAGAAAGAGGAAGGAAGAGAGAGAGAACGTGAGAGAGATAAGGAGAGAGGGAGGGAGAGAGAGATGGAGTTGGAGGGAAAGAGAGAGGGAAGTAAGAAGAAATACATAGAGAGAGAAAGGTGGAGAGAGAGAGAGAGGGAGTGATAAGGGAGATAGAGATAGAGGGAGAGAGGAGAGTAGGAGGGAAGAGAGATAGATAGGGGAGAGAGAGAGTTACGGGGAAAAGAGAGGGAGAGATATATAGATATGGATAAATAGTGTGTATGTTTTTGGGGTGATATAGAGAGACAAAGGAGAGGCGGAGGGAGATAGAGATATAGATGGGAGGTGAAGAGAGGGAAGAAGAGAGAGATAGAGAGAGAGAGATGGAGAGATAGATAGATATGGAGAGAGAGTTTGTGTGTGTGTTTTGGGGGGTGAGATAGAGAGAAAAAGGAGAGATGGAGGGAGATATAGATATAGATGGAGGGGGAGAGAGGGAAGAATATTTCTTGTACTATATGCATTGATTTTAGTGTAGATGATGATTTATAATCCTATTTGATTTCTTGCACTAGATGCATTGATTTTAGTGTAGATGTTGATTTCTAATTATATTTGATTGTTTGCACTAGATGCATTTATTTCGGTGTAGATGATGGTTTCTAATATTATTTGATTTCTTGCATTATATGCATTGATTTAAGTGTAGATGTTGTTTTCTAATCCTATTCGATTGCTTGCGCTAGATGCATTGATTTCAGTTTAGATGTTGATTTCTAATCCTATTTTATTGCTTTCTCTAGATGCATTTATTTCAGCGTAGATGGTGATTTATAATATTATTTGATTGCTTGCACTAGATGCATTGATTTTAGTGTAGATGTTGATTTCTAAATATATTTGATTGTTTGCACTAGATGCATTTATTTCGGTCTAGATGATGGTTTCTAATATTATTTGATTTCTTGCATTATATGCATTGATTTAAGTGTAGATGTTGTTTTCTAATTCTATTCGATTGCTTGCATTAGATGGATTAGATGTTGTTTATCTTGAGATTGTAAATTATTAAAAATATTTTTCAAGATTAGATGGATGGGGGAGAGAGGGAAGAACATTTCTTGCACTAGATGCATTGATTTCAGTGTAGATAATGATTTCTAATCCTATTTTATTTCTTGCACTAGATGCATTGATTTAATTGTAGATGTTGGCTTCTAATTATATTTGATTTCTTCCACTAGATGCATTGATTTCAGTGTAGATGCAGGTTTATAATCCTATTTCATTGCTTGCACTAGATGCCTTGATTTCAGTGTAGATGTGGGTTTCTATTCCTATTTGATTACTTGCACTAGATGCATGGATTTTAATGTAGATGTGGATTTTTTATCCTATTTGATTGTTTGCACTAGATGCATTGATTTCAATGTAGATGTTGATTTCTAATCTCAATTGATTGCTTGCATTAGATTCATTTATTTCAGTGTAGATGTTGCTTTATAATCCTATTTGGTTGTTTGCATTAGATGCATTAGATGTTGTTAATATTGAGTCTGTAGATTACTAAAAAAAGTATTTTCAAGATATATTTAATAATACATAGAGGGACACAATTAAGAAATAATTAGCTATGAAAAATTGTGATACTTAGAATTAAAATGAAAAAGATGTGAAAAATCAATCCTCCTGCAAATTGCAAATTAATTCTTAACAAAATTGTCTCTCTCCTTCATCACCAACTAGTTACTTATAGACAATTACATATATTCAAAATATATTCAAAATTACATAGATTCAAAATATATTCAAAATTACATATATTAAAAATTAGTAATAGAGTAATTGCATACAACAATGGATTCAAAATATTCATAAGAGGAAAATGTATATTTATAAACATCAAAACAAATCAAAATATTCTTGAAGGAGATATGATAATTGTTTGGAGAAGAAAATAATGTAAAGATTTTATAAATTTGGCCACTCATTAAAAAAATCAAAAATACATTATTTCTTAACTTTGCAAAATAGACTATAGATTTAAAAAAAATAACCACCAAAATATTCTTGAAGGAAATAAATTATTTCAAACATAAACAAAGAAACAAATTATTTCAAGAGTAATATTGACACATTAAATTATTAAAACTACTCTTCAAGATATATTTTGTAATATTTGGAGGAACACTATTTAGAATTAATTAATTGTCAAAATTTGTGATACCTAAAATTAAATGAAATAGATGTGTAATATCAATCCTCTTGCAAACTATTGACATGATTGTCTCCCTTCTTCATCACCAACTAATTACTAATAAACAATTACATACACATATAAAAATATAATACAACAACTGTATCATTCACAAACATTGCCATCCAAATTCAAACACATAAATACACAAACCACTCAAATATCCAAACACAAACGTACAAACCATTCAAGGAAAGAAACACAAATCAAAATAAAGAGGAGAATGACATGGTCATGCCAAGCAAATAAAACATATTGTGAATTTTGAATTTTATCGCAAACATATAAATAATACTGATAAGCTAAAATTCAGACATTGTTGTCCTCAACTAGAACCAGTTTAGATCCATCTAAGGTCGGATCTATCATGCACCATTACGTTATGGTATGTTCTATGCTTATAACGGTTTAATTCGTTTTCTTATTATATTCCACAGATTAGCAATCACATGTACATAAAGTAAAGTGCAGATAGGACATTAAACAATTGACAGAAAACAAGCCAAGACAAGAGACACAAGATGTGGCGGCTAGCCAGGGACAAACCCCACAATGTGTGGGGAAACCCTTTGATCAAATCTTCTTTTATCTTCAATAATTTAATAGAGAGAAATAGTACAATAAATCTGATTTATATCAACAGTAGCAAACCCTAGATCAACAACATTAACATTAGTGGCTTCATCATCAAACTAGGGCTGACGATATCTCACAAACCGACCATCGGATCGGCATGATTCCACCACCAAAAGTTGCGGCTTCCAGAGGAGGTTCAGATGAACCTACAATGCAATTTAGATGAGGCGATCTTCTAGTCCACGTAGGTCAAACTTCACTTCTGCAGTTGCAGCTTCAGTTTCAGCAGCTTCCCTCAAACTAGGGCAATTGATATCTTGCAAACTGTCCGTCGGATTGACTTGATTCCACCACCAAAAGTTGTGGCTTTTAGGGGAGGTTCAGATGAACCTAGATCAAAGTTTAGATGAGGAGATATTCTATTCCACGCAAGTCAAACTTTACTTTTGCCTTTGCAGTTTCAGTTTCAACAGCTTCCAGCTTCACAAGTGTGAGGGAGAGACCCTTTTTTGCGTAGTAGAGAAGATACTCTTTTCTGTGTAGTAGAGAGAGAGAGATATGTGATGATATGAGTGTGTCAAAATGAGGAAAATTCCTCCTGTATTTATACACAACGTTGGGGTTTGAATAGATGCGACTGTTGGGCTTTTGAACCTACATGAGTTGTAGGTCGGCTTGATAATAATTCCATAATCAAAATAAATTCATATCTCCATGAATACTTATCGAAATCGAATGATCTTTATATCAATCCTACAACTCTCAACGAGAGGAATCTAATAAAAATATTATCAGCCATGAATAAGATGACCCACATGAATTTTTTCCCTAATTTCCAATTTTAACACTCCCTCTCAACTAGGGAGAACTTCATCTACAATCTCTCTATCGGTCATTACTATTCATCCATTAAATGCACTGCCCTGTACTGATCTATATTGTTCTGCTCTGCTCTTGCATTGTTCTGTTCTGCTCTGCTTTTGTTCGAATTATGAAGAAGAAGAAATGATTGAGGATGTATCATACTGACTCAAAGTCAGTCTCAGAGCATGTACCACTGGTCCCAGACCAGTCTCAACCAACCCGAAGTCAGTGTCATAGTGAGTACAGCTCCATTGGTCCCAGACCAGTATCATCCTCCACTGAATCAAATTCAGTTTCAGAGTGCGTACCATTGGTCCCAAACCAGTCTCAACTGACCTGAAGTCAGCTTCATAGTAGGTACCACTCCTACCACTGGTCCCAGACCAGTATCGCAGTCTCAGAGAGTGTACCATTGGTCCCAGACCAACAACGCAGTCTCAGAGAGTGTACCACTGGTCCCACACCAATCTCAACCGACCTGAAGTCGGCGTCATAGTATGTACCACTCTCATTGGTCCCAGACTAGTATTGCACTGACACGAATTCAGTCTCAGAGTATGTACCACTGGTCCCAGACCAGTCTCAACTGACTCGAAGTCATTGTCATAGTATGGTACAACTCCTACCACTGGCCCCAGACCAGTATCATTGATCCCAAATCAATGGAGGTCATCCTAGCATAGGGAGTATGGTAGATAAAACGATGTGTCCATCGGTACTACTATGGTCCCTAACTTCATTTCCATGCTCATTGATCAGATGAGAGGTACTTCCCATGAGTCACAGACTGCATGGGTAGGATGCCTCGACAAGAGAACTAACCAATCCTGTCCTCATAGGAGAACACATCAATCCTGCTACAATCGCCATGGAGAACACATCAATCCAGGCCTCACAAGAGAACACATCAATCCTGCTACAATCGCCATGGAGAACACATCAATCCAAGCCTCACAGGAGAACTAATCATCCTACTACACAGGAGAGTGAATCATCCTATTCCATAAGAGAGCGAATCATCTTGTCCCACAAGAGAGCAAATCATCTTGTTCTAGTGTGCATCACTAGGGGAGGGTAAGTCACCCTATGTTCGTATGTTGCTCCAGTAAGAATCGCAAGTCCTCAGAGCTCTTAGAGCTCAATGTATGCAACATGTAGGACCCTTGTACAAGGGTTTCTTGATGACTCCAAGTCGTTTGGGAAAATCACATATTAGATCTTTCCTCGGGGCTTTGACAAGGTGTATCGACCTGTACATCATCTTAATGCGATGAAGCCTCCTTGCTCATCGACTTACCATATCCCAGATGATGTCTATCTGCTAGAGCAATCGATGAATATGGGATTCCTCAATAATAGAATCCCACCTCTGGCTGTCACATAGGATCATGGTGGTATCCAATGTAAATCCAAATAGCTCACTGAATATCTTTCACAACCAGACTGCCTCACAGGAGGCCATGCTACTAGCAATATACTCTGCTTCGGCAGTGCTCAAAGCCACCAGCTTCTGCTTCCTACTCATCCAGGATATCGAAGCAGATACCAAGGTGAAATAGCACCCATAAGTGCTCTTACGGTCCACCACACTGCCTGCCCAATCAGCATCAGTATATCCAAGTAGTCTCCCATCTCCGGCAATGTATCTTAACCCATTAGTAATTGTGCCACAAAGATATCTCAGAAGATTCTCGGCATCAATCTATTGAGGCTCAACCAAATATGAGCTCACAATGCTAACTGCAAAACATATGTTCAGACGTAGGTTCACCAAGAACATCAACACGAATGAGTTTTTGAAACTCAGAGGCATTTCCAAAATCTGGTTCGACATCACTACCATATAACTTCTGAAAGTTAAGATCCTCGAGGTAGTCACAGGCTTGTAGTCCATTATACCAAATCTTTTCAGAATCTTCACCACATATTTTCCTTGAGATAGGAAAATTTCCCTTGGTTTCTGCCACACTTCAAGTCCTTGATTCTTCATTTCAAATTCAGAAGCCAACTCCCTCTTACATTTGTGAATGAGAGGGTCTGCAACCGTTAGAAAGAGGTCATCCACATACAACACCAGTATGAGAGGCTTGTCATCTTCAACCTTAAAGTAAAGGTTAGGATCGGATTCACTTCTAGTGAATCCTAGCTTCATCAAGTAGCTATCGATCCTCTCATACCATGCTCGAGGTGCTTACTTCAGCTCATAAAGAGCTTTCTTCAACCTGCATACATGAGATTTTCAATCATAAATCTAAAATCCTTTGGGTTGCTCCACATAGACCTCTTCTTTGATCGAACCATGCAAGAATGCAGTCTTTACATCCATCTTTGTTTTGTCCTGGGTTCTAGGAACTACTTCCCAAACATCATTCTCCATAATGGTCATAGCATCCTTCCATACTTGATGCTTGACGGCATCTGAGAATGATGAAGGCTCATTTTGTCTGATCGTGCTCATGATGGTCAGGTATCCCTAATCCCTGTTAGGTTTCTTACTTTGATGGAAGGTTCCTTAGGGTGCAACATGTCCTTTAGCATCATTAAGTATCCCCCTAAGCCATGAAGGTCTCTTCCTAGAAGAGGGAGGCTCATGTGGATGAGGATCAATTGGATCCATGGGTTCTTCTACATCAGGCATTGATTCATCATCCTTTTCTTTCGGTTCCCTGGTGTCAGCTTCTTGAGAGCTCCTCAAAGTCAAAAGATTGTCCACCTTGTTGAGAGCCATATCTTCGTCAAAGGTGACATCATGACTAATCACGACTTCCCTTTGGCCGGCTACATAGATTCTATAGTCTTTAGTATTTTCACCATAGCCCACGAAAATTCCTTTCTTTCCAGATGCACCCAATTTATTTCTTTTCTCTTTCGACACATGAAAATATATAGGGCTTCCAAAAAATGAGAAACATCAGGTTTCTTACCAGTGAACATTTCTTAAAGAGTCTTGGAACCCAATGCTTGATGAGGGCATCGATTTTGTACATATACGACGGTGTTTGTAGTTTCAGCCCATAGAAACTTCAGAAGTCTTTGATCATGTAGCATGGCCCGGACAACTTCCACAACCATACAGTTCTTCCTTTCTGCCACACCATTCTGCTCTGGAGTATGTGGTGTAGTAGTCTCCCTCTTAATGCCAAGCTTAGGTATGCCTGAGTGAACCAACTGTAATATATCGGAGGTCTTGCTTTGGCTTGAGGGGAATGGTCCCCTTTTGAGCTTTCGTTCGGCACATCCTGGACATACACCTTCTTTCTCTACTTGGAATTCAGGCATCCCTATTACCATCTGTCTTACATCGAGTAGAGCTTTGTAATGAAGGTGGGAAAACCTCCGATGCCAAAGTTCAGACTGCAGAGTTGTGTCATAAGACATGACACCTAGCGGACTTCCATCGACCTGATATAATGAATCAACACGAAACGCAAGAGTAAAGGCATCTTTAACATTATTTTTTCATATACGTACCTTGCCGTTGCTGAAGGTTACCTTGTAGCCTTTTTCTTCCATTACCGAGATGGACACCAAGTTCTTTTTGAGGTCAGGTGCATTTAATACATCCTGGAATTTCTAGCCTTCTTGAATGGTTGTCCTCTCCCTTTATTTCCAACATTCCTTTTACCTTTGCTATCAGAGGGATTTTGATCATCTTCCCGGTGTGAGTCCTTTTTATCAGGGCAATCCCTTGTGTTAGAGTTGGTCTAGTAGCCCTCCATCAACGATCAAAACTCTTTGCATTTGCATAAGTAGGTGTCTCATCAGTGTCATTTCATTGCAGTCCATTAGGCATGCCATAAGCCTGATGGAGGAGCTGGTGTCTTTATTCCCCTCTTGGCACTGCTGGATCAAGTTGTTTCAGTCTATAAATTCTTTCAAGGTTCCTTGTCTTGTCAAAGTCCTAGGTCTAGGGTTTAGGTACAAATTGTCTTTGAGGTCATGTCTTTAAAGGTCAATAAATGCCCAGCAGGCCAGAGGGATGACTATCAAAGTTTTTCTTCGAAGATTTCTTCAAAGGTTTCATCTTGTACAACTAATTTTAACCTTGGATTTAAAAACCTTGTTTTTAAAGACAAGGTCTTTTTCCTCATTTTTGTAAAAATTGTAAAAATTCAAAAGTTTTCAAAGGACAGCATGCAACCCTGGTCCCTTTTGCCAAGATTCCTCAGAAGCTTTCCCTACAAAAATTTCCAAGACAAAGCATCAGTTCAAACAATTTCAGGACAAAAGGAAACCATAAAGTCCAGCAGCATTTAAATTTTGAAAAAGTGTCAAGTTAAAAACATTAGAAAGAGGGTTTGAGGAGAAATTAATTTAAATCAAGCCTATAAAGCCCCTCTCTCCTTCTATTTGATCATCATTTGCCTCAAAGCAATAGTGAAGAGCGATTTGGGCGATTTGGAGAGAAATTGAGCAAAATTGGCAAGCTGAGCCCGCGCGCGACCTGTCAACACTTGCGCGCGACCTATTGAGCGCGCGCGACCTATCAGGGGGGTTCATCCAGTTGAAAAATTACACTGGCGCGACCTATCGAGCGTGCGCGACCTATCAGCACCTGCGCGCGACCTGTTGGGAATTCATCTACCAAAACCGCCAGTAAACTCCCAAACGACCTCAAAATTCTTCAAGATTGCAGGTAGGCCTCTGATCATCAAAGTATTTTGCTTGGTAAAGAAAAATGAGCATGGGAAATGTGTTTTAATGCCATCAAGTTGAAATGAGAGATTCATGTATATTTGCTTTAAGAATGTCAAAATGCTTGTAGAACTATGGTTTGTTTTGTTGTTTCAAGGTCATCCTTGTCACCCCACCTTTTCCCCACTTTTCTTTACCACCTCCTATATCATTTCTACCTAATCTCCCTACCAAAATATCAAAAGCCCCTAAAACCCTACCCCTATTAGTAAAAATCAAGAATCAAACCCTAAACCCTACTTCCCATAACATCCTTGCAAATGAAATTGTATGATGATATGTATGTCATGATTCTTCCCCTTAATTCCCTATTTCCCTATTTCATATATGTTTCCCAATTTCCCTTCAAAGTCTCCCTCCCCTAACATTTCCCTTGTGCTATTTGTCCCCTTGAAACAACATTACAAACAGGGAAAAACAACAGGTCATTTGAGCAGAAGCAGCAGCACATTTCAGCCACTTTGCTCCTGAAACCATGTCAGAAACTGAAACTGACTATGAGCAAAGTGATGACCATGAGTCAACACCAGAAATTGAGATACAAAGGAGGCCTCACAGGGGTGGTAAGAGTGGACACCATAAGAGGGAGGAGCCCACCTCTTTGATCGATTTGCAGGCTTGTCCACTTGTGGTCACATGTTTCCGCTACCTCTCATGTTATGAATTTTGCGAAAGGATTTCTCAAATTTAGCATCATAGGGAATTGGCTCGCTTGTTTGTTTTGCATTTGCATAATGGGCATGTAAACCTGGCAGGGGTGGATTTTATATTGTCATCTGAAAGTATTGCTCAAGCAACAGGAATACCAAATGTGGGAGAAGAGTGGAACAAACGCAAAGTGTTGGACAGATTTCATTATGAGCCCTTTGTTAAACCTGCCTACATGAGGTCCATAACTGGTATGTTTCCTTTCATATTTTTGAGGGATGAGTATGCTCCCATGATGAGGCTCATCATGCTCTATTTCACCTGTGAGGGCAGGTTTGCATATGTGTATTCGTACCATATTTGCTTGTTGATGCATTTCACACGGGTACGAATGATGAACATACCATGGTTCATGTGCCGGGATATTGAGAGGATGGTGCCCTTGGTGCAGAGAAGGAGCCCAGCACAGCAACATAGGAGCATTTATCATTATGGTTTGATCTAGCTTGTGGTCATGCATCAGTTGGCTCAGTAGGGTATCCCATGGGAGAATTTTATCTCTCGGGATTTTTTCACAGCATTAGGATCATCTCCCCCTGAGGTTGTTCATGAGGAGGGAGGGCCTTCACAACAGCATGATAGTCCTGAGACCAGACATGTCAGCTCTCCTCCATTGGTCACTTATCAGAGAGGCCACAGAGCCTTATTTGCATCAGCTAGGTGAGTATTATCTCCACACCAGGTGGAAGGGGTCTCACCTTCTTCATCAGCACCACGAGTGTTATCTCCACACCAAGTGGAAGGGGCCTCGTCGCCGACAGCAGCACAGGTATCAGAGAGGGGCAAACAGCCCAGGATTGATGAGGGGCCATCAGGTGTTCCAGACATAGAGATTGTTGACCTTGATATCAGTTCTCCTAGTCTAGAGTCAAAGGAGATCATTCAACACCTAAGAGCTGAAAATGATTCATTGCAGCGAAGATTGGAAGGAGCACAATGGACGATCACATATTTAGAGCAACACAACAAGCAGTTGGAGGATGAGCACACTCTTGATGAGTTGCGGAGGATTCACGAGGACCGCAACTTGGCTCGAAAGAGACCTGGCGATTTGGTACCCGTTGAGCGAGAGGCTATGCTCCTCCGAGTCAATGCTCATTTGGAGAGGTTGCTGGCCAAGGCTAACCAAGATAAGGACTTGCTCAGGAACATGAAAAATCACTATTGGGCCCAAATGCACGTATGCAAGGCAAAAATGAAAGTGATTCAAGGGCGGTTGGCTAAGGCACTAAAACGACGAAAAAGGCCCGATCCCCTCCACATCTTGGCTGAGGCTTCCTTGAAGGAGCATGATATTAAATGACCTCACTACAACACAAATTTCAAAAAAAATTGAGTATTTTTGGTCACTTATGAATTTTTGGGCAAAAAACAGGTTTTTCTCCCTGACCTATTCGATGGGCACCTTAATTTTGGGAAAACTCAGCATTTCTAGATTTGTCATGCAAATATACACCTGCTCAGCAATTACCAAGAGATTTCATCAAGTTTTGAGCCTCCAGAAGGTCAAAAAACATGCAAAAATTGACTTTCTGCCACCTTTTTGTCAAACAGGGAGCATTCTTGGGAGATTGCAACTTTGGAGGGGCAAATGGCCACCAAATTCAGAAATTCCAGTTGGGTTGGAAAGTAGACATCCAGACCTTTCCAACAAGCCCACTTTTGCCTCATTTGGACACCTATAAGTGCCTCAAACGGAGATTCAAAGAAGCGCGACCTATCAGGATTAGGGCGCGACCTATCAGGCAATTTTCATAATTTTTCACCTACAGCTCAGGAATTCGCCCAGCTTTGGCCAGTTTTGACTTGGGATGGGATTTTTCACCCTATTTAATGTAATTAATGTATTTTCATGTTGATATGACACTTATTTACCTATTCTAGAAGATTCATTCATGAAATAGCACACATTTAATGAATGAATTGGTTTCCTAGCTTATAGAGGCAAGTTGTTTTGACTGCCTAGATTTTAGTGCTCAGTTTAGAATTGGTTGAAACTGCTCCTAGAAGGATGAGCTCTGTTGGACACCTAATCCTAAAGGGTTAGTGTGGAAGCCGAAAAGACTAAGCAGTCCAAGAGACCTTGGGATCTGAAACCCAAGAGTCACATATTTGTACTATAAATGTACATCTATTGTTAATAAAACATGAACTCACATGATTTATCTTTCCTATTCTTTGCTGTCCATGTGTGTTTAACATGGTATCGGAGCCACTTGTTTTTCTATGGCCTGTTATGTGCATGTCAGTCCTGGCCCTCTGCCATATTCTTTTCCAGCGCTCCTGATATGCTGCCTCTGCCATATATAACGTCTTTGTCTTGCGTTGCTCTGCCTCTGCCTGGGATATGCTAGTAATTGAATATCGCTGCTTTGTCCTGCGCTGCTCTGGGCCTGACAATGACATCTCTGTCGCTGTGTACGTTTTGCTGGTAACGCTACTCCTGATACTGTCCCTCTGAGCATGAATCTTTGAATGTATCGCTGCCCCTCTCCGCGCAGGAATACCTGACATACCGCCAGCAAGGAATACCTGCCATTGAATGCTCAAAAATATCACGGCCAGCCTGCCATCTCTGTTCACTGCATACTGCATAAATACCTGTAGCCGTTCCATCCTCTACGCTCGGATTTACCATTTATACAATACAAACCGCCCTTTCTTTAACGCACACTGTTGTGCTTGTGTTAAGAGCCCGTGACAGAACAGGGAGTTTCTCCTTCCCGCGTAGATATGACCCTGCAAAGGAAAGGATCAGCATGATTATCACGGCGTCTGACCATGCAAGCTGTGCCTGCAACTTCAGTCTCCAGCTAAACTAAATGGAAAAGGCGGATTCGGGCTTTCTTACAGCTTTCAACTGATATTGCTGGTGAGCTAACCACCTTATTCACATATTTTGCTGGTCGTCCCTGTCTCTGCTATGGCAGTTCGAATATCAAAGCTTCGTCTGCCTTTGCCATGGCAATTCGAATGCCAAGCGCCGTCTCTGTTATTTCTTGCTTGACACCACAGGGTTGAATGTTTGCGAAGGATCTTCCTGACAGAATTTTTACTTCTCGGCATTAAGGTTTGAGGATGATCTTCCGCTTAGGGCAGATCCCCACATTGATATTTGCCCATTTGAATCATATAATGCGCTGTTTCAATAAACTTTCTTTTGCGATGGTTGAATAAGTTATTGAATGCGTTTTCTGGACTTGATTGTTGTGGGAAGATTGTAACATCGAGTGGCGCCGTATGTGTGAATGTCTGGTATGTTTAAGAATGAACATTGCTGCGTATGGTAAGCAGTTTTCAAAGCAGTCAGAGTGTTTATATATCAGTCAGAGTGTTTAAGAAGTTTCGTTGCCTGTATAAAAACAATGATCTTTATATTGAGCTTAAGTATTGCCTAGATGGGTTAGCTCTGCTATTTTCTTGAGGTTTTCCTTCAGACTGGGCAAAGTATTGTGGCATTCATTAGAATCGGCTGCGGTACACATTAAAATGGGAATGGCATCGTTGCTTTTCTGGAAGATCCAGAACTGGACCATCGGATTCATGCATCTAAGCTGATATGTATTCTTTCAGAGCGGTTTAAGTTGCATGCTTTTGAAGGTGTGCCTGACTATGCTCTATTTGAAGAACACAAAGCCTGTGTATAAAATGAGCTCAAGAAATCGTGCATTATGGCTGAGTCTGATAGTAAACTGAAGTGTTTCTTTGGGAGGCATAATTCTGTCATTTTAATGTTATAGCTAGTAGGACCAAATTGTTTCTTGAGTATCCAAAAGATGTGCCATTTTTTGTGTAGCAGAGCATGACACACGATGATAACGTTTGAAAGTTTCACTTGTTTATGTTGCGTGCATGAGGGCAGATGGAATTCGCTTGTCGCATTGACTTATTAAACTTTCCAGATTTAACGTATCATTGCCTTTCGTCGTTCTTCCAATAAAAATTCCATGCTATTTCGTGAGTACAAGGGAGAAGCAGCCCCTGGGTATGGTTGAAGTTTTCATTGACTAAGTTCCAACTAGAGTTGGGTGCATTTAGAGCCAAATCATTGTATTTCTTGTAGCGGCCAGACAATGTAGAGACAAAGCATATATATAAGCCATTTGCCAATGCTATTAATCGCTTACAGTAGTGACAGAGCCTGTGTAATGGGTATGGCTCGATCCAAGCAATAAGTCTGTGTAGGAAGGGCAACATATGTCTGAGTATGATAAATCTCATCATGCCAGATGCTAGACATGTTTGAAAGGGAGCTGTGCGTGGTTGCCATAAAGACAAAGTGCTGGGACAAATGCAAGTGATGTGTCCCTTCAGAAAGATCCCCGTTCCAAAACTGGCAAGTTTTCTAAAAAAAACGACGGAGAATAATAGCTGTCGGTGACACTTCACAATTTATTCCGGACAAGGAAGCTGATATTGCAGTGTGGTATCGTTGCGCGTGTGCCATTCACATTTCATCTTCAATAAACCAACTGGAGTTTACAAACATTGGATTGATGGTTTGCGCAGAGACTGTTGTATTTGGACTCTCTCTATCACTCTTGGTCGCTGTATTCGTGCATGATATGTGTGTTTAACATGTGTTGATAACTCCTGTCTCATTTCAATCATAACAGTTCTAAATTTCCAGCGATAAGGAAAAGATTCTTGACATAGTATTGTGAGTGGGTGCTGCTTATTCATTTGTTCATAGTTATGATCAGTTTTTAAAAGGTGTAATTTTGACAATGGAGAATATGGCTAAAATTACTGAAGTATTAGAATTCTTGAAAACTTTGATGCATTCTACTGATCATGATACAGTGAAAATCAGCAAGAACACTCTCTGTGATATCAAAACCTATCTGCAGTATACACAAGAAAAGGTAGAATTTTTGGAGCTTGAATCTCAGCTTCAGCAAGAAGAATTAAAACAAAGGAGTCATCATTCTGAACCTGTTTTTGTTCAGAACAGTGAAATAAACTCCCATAAGCAGCAAGTTCATTCAAATCCAATGCCCAATAAAGTAGCAGCTGTACATGCAGATGCAGAAACTCAGTCTGCACTTCCCAAGCCCATCATCAGACCTTGGGAACAGCTTGTCCACAACAAGCATAGAACTGGTCTTGGATATGACAAGGACTTGTCCTTTCATATTCCAGACTACTCAAAGCCCATTCAGTTTCAGAGTGCTGGATTCATTCATGACAGTTCACCTGCTCTTCATGACAGTTCAGCTTCAGCTGTTCCAGAATCTGCCCCTCTTTCGCAACAACAACAACAACAACAGATCGTGAAATGCCAACACTGTGACCGAGTTGGCCATCTGAAAGATCACTGTTTTGATCTTCATCCATGTAAGCACTGTCATAAAACCAGCCATTCTTCACACAGATGCTTCAAAAACAAACGTCCTGCAAGAACAAAGATTCATCTTGGATGGATCGCTTCTTGGCAATGGGCATCAACAGCCAAGAAGATATTTCAAACACATGTCAGAACTTGTTCCAGAATATTGAACAGTCTTGCAGTTGAGTTTTCTCCATCTTCTCACCTTGTATCTGATAGGGGGGGAAATGATGGTCATCTACAAGCTTCAAAGCCACATCAAGCGAGCCTGAGCCACAACCTGCCACACCAGTTTCAGAGTTGTAGCCAGAGACAAAGATGCCTGTGAACAGATTGAGAACACTTCCTCTAGCAGAAGACACCAGCTTCTTGCCAGTTTTGGAAGAGTTCCAGGAATTGCATTAAGCATTCCAGAGTTGTTGGTCATCCTTAAACCATCACAGATTAAGAACACTTCCTCTAGCAGAAGACTCCAGCTTCTTGCCAGTTTTGGAAGAGTTCCGGGAACTGCACTAAGCGTTCCAGTGTTGGTGGTCATCCTTAAACCACCGCCCTTTTTTACCAACATTTCATAGAGCACATTCAGCCTAGTGCTGCCATGCATTTTTGCACATTTTGTATTACAGCTCTCTTCTTGGACTCATACATAACCCTTCGGATTAAGGGGGGGAATGTTGGACACCTAATCCTAAAGGGTTAGTGTGGAAGCCGAAAAGACTAAGCAGTCCAAGAGACCTTGGGATCTGAAACCCAAGAGTCACATATTTGTACTATAAATGTACATCTATTGTTAATAAAAAATGAACTCACATGATTTATCTTTCTTATTCTTTGCTATCCATGTGTGTTTAACAATCTCGACCCCTATAGGCAAGGAAAGATGTTAGATTTCCTATATTATGTACATTCTTGGTCATTTTCATGGTTGGACTCTTGAGGGAGAAAGCTCTATTGTATTATTTATTGTATCTCTGCAATTTTGGCAAAGGAAGAAAGACCAGGGTTTTGCAGTCCTTTTTGGGATTCCTGTGGTTACATGTATTGATGGTGTGCTTCTCTTTGTACTTGTAAGTGTGTTATGTGAAATCATCCTCTTTCTTTTTCTTCTGAAATTAGGCAAATGAAGTGTTAAAGTAGAATTCATGATTTCCATGCTCTGCTTTTAAATTTGCTTAATATCAATGTTTTCATCTGTTTAAGGAGAACTCAAGGTGATTGCTTGCTCTCCTTAGCTCCTCACCAGCCATTCCTACCCATTCAATTAATTTAAAGGCATCAACACAGTCTCCTACCTTGCCCCAAAGAACCCCCTGCAAAAACTGTGTCCAATCCCCGCACCCAAAATTGCCTTTCCCCGATTTTCCACCAAAATCCAAAAATCCCAAAACAAACTCTTTTATCAGTTTACTAGCCTAAAATCAGTGTTTCCTTATTGGTTATCTCGCCCGTTGAAGATCTTTACCGAGATAGATCGGAGAGAGCCCTCTCCTGCCCCGTAGGGCTAGCTACGAGGCTAAGTGGTTTGATGTTGCCTTGGAGTTTTCCTTTCTCAGCCTGAGGTGAAATTTCAAGCGCTAACACCTTGCATAGTGACCTGCTTTATCACAGATGTAACATCATCCTTTTCTTCCACCCTTAGGTCCAACCTTTCCTTTTGATTTAGTCCCGGAATTATTTATTTTCTTAGCATGAGAAGAAAAAGTAGTAGGAGGACCTTTAGGCAAGGGCATTTCTTGCTCTTCTACCCTTGTTTCTTCTTCAATGCATCTAGCCATTAATTCCTTGAAACTAGGAATTACATTATTGTTCAGAAGAGTAGTCCTAAACACGTACCATTCGGATGGTAATCCTCCAAGGGTTGTGAGTGACATTTCTCTGTCAGTAATATTCTCCCGAACAAATAGGAGAGCATTCTTGATCTCAGTGATTCTTGAGAAGTATGCTTGCATACTCTCATCTTTACCCTTCTTGACTTACCTCAGCTTATTTCTAGGAAACGAAACTTGATTTGCATCATTAACTTTAAATAAACTCACTAGTCTATCATAGATTCCTTGGAGGCGTCCAGTTTAGAGATGTAGGCCACCAAGTGCTTGTCGATAGAGTCCCGGATGATCTTCTTTGTTTTGACTTCTACGTTCCTCCATTTGTTCCAGGCAGCAGCGGATGCATTTGATGGAGGCTCAACAATATTGCCTCTTACATGGTCCAACACTCGTTGATCTTCTAGGATTAGATCGATATAAATCTTCCATCCATGATAGTCAGCTTTCTCACGGAGCTTGTCTTCGGCAAGAAAGAGTGTTGAGGACCACATAGTTCTTTTAGGATAGCCTTGCCAATCTTCTCTTCGGTGATTGCTCTTGCTCTTGCTCGAGCTTTGTCTTCACCTCAGCTCTGATACCATGTTAAGTTATGGTATGTTCTATGCTTATAACAGTTTACTTCTTTTTCTTATTATATTCCACATATTAGCAATCACATGTACATAAAGTAAAGTGCAGATAGAACATTAAACGATCGACATAAAACAAGCCAAGACAAGAGACACAAGATGTGGCGGCTAGCCAGGGACAAACCCCACAATGTGTGGGGAAACCCTTTGATCAAATATTCTTTTATCTTCAATAATTCAGCAGAGAGAAATAGTACAATAAATCTGATTTATATCAGTAGTAGCAAACCCTAGATCAGCAGCATTAGCATTAGCGGCTTCATCATCAAACTAGGGCAGACGATTTCTCACAAACCGACCGTCGGATCGGCATGATTCCACCAATAAAAGTTGTGGCTTCCAGAGGAGGTTCAGATGAACCTACAATACAGTTTAGATGAGGAGATCTTCTAGTCCACGAAGGTCAAACTTCACTTCTACAGTTGCAGCTTCAATTTCAGCAGCTTCCTTCAAACTAGGGCAGTCGATATCTTTCAAATTGTCTATCGGATTGACTTGATTCCACCACCAAAAGTTGTGGCTTTTAGAGGAGGTTCAGATGAACCTACAACGTAGTTTAGATGAGGAGATATTCTAACCCACGCAAGTCAAACTTTACTTCTGCAGTTGCAGCTTCAGTTTCAACAACTTCCTTCAACTAGGGCAGTCGATATCTTGCAAACCGTCCATCAGATTGACTTGATTCCACCACCAAAAGTTGCGGCTTTCAGAGGAGGTTCAGATGAACCTACAACATAGTTCAGATGATGAGATCTTCTAGTCCACACAAGTCAAATTTTACTTCTGCAGTTGCAGCTTCAGTTTCAACAGCTTCTGGCTTCACATGTGTGAGGGAGAGACCCTTTTCTGCTCTGTAGAGAAGAGACTCGTTTCTGTGCAGTAGAGAGAGAGATGTGATGATATGAGTGTGTGAAAATGAGGAAAATTCCTCCTGTATTTATACACAATGTTGGGGTTTGAATAGATGTGATTGTTGGGCTTCTGAGCCTACATGAGTTGTAGGTTGGCTTGATAATAATTCCATAATCAAAATAAATTCATATCTCCATGAATACTTATCGGAATCAGATGATATTTATATCAATCCTACACCTCTCGATGAGAGGAATCTAATAAAATATTATCAGCCATGAATAATATTATCCACATGAAGTTTTCCCCTAGTTGCCAATTTTAACATACTGAGAGGGATCAAATCCCTCGAAGTGAAAACATTTCCTCAAGTTCTACACACTGAAAAGAAGGTTTGAACCTCGAGGGATTTGATCCATCTCAACACATGATAGATCTGGTATTAGATGGATCTAATATGGTATGTAACACACTCCTATTATATGCATTCAAAACATGTTCACAATTTCATACAAGTCAAGCATATTATGTTTGAGTAGCATGCCATTATTTATAATAGTGACTTGTCTTTTATAACATCTTCAAAACACATAATTTTTTTTATGTATATTCTATTTGTCAAATGAATAAAAAATATTTTATCAAATTTAAACTTAACATATCATTATATACTTTAATAAATATATTAGTTATATACCAATAATAATAATCTTGATGTTCCATCTTGCAGTTTGTATGACACGTTTACTAAGTCTTCAACCTCGGTTCACATAATTTTTGCTTTAAAGTCCAACTCCTAAGTAGGTACTCATTTTTCTCATCCAAAAATATTTTTCTTATGTGTAATACCTTGTGGTTAAATGTCGTGAATGCCTAATATATCAATTGCTTTTTGAATGGGGAGGGATGAAATGGTTCGAGAGACAATAACCATCCATTTTCATACAATCGCACAGCTTAGGAAATCAACATTATTATTGATTGATAGATTAGCTTAATTTTATTTTAGTTTTGAATCTATTAAATACTATGAGGGATCTCTCTTTTCATTCTGAAATAGTTTTGCATTTCAAGAAATTTGATCCCTCTCGGCGCTTCATATATCTAGAATTAAGATGGATCTAGGCTAGTAGAATAAATATATATTGACCCCACAAAAGCAAATGGTTCATTTGTCAAAGGGTTCCAATACCAACTAAGGTTGTAGTAACATCTCCTATGTTTGTATTAGTCTACCCACACACTATTAGTTATCACATCTCTTCGCATATTCCTTTGCATATTTGAAAATATAGGGCCAATAATACCCCTGAGAGAGTACTTTATGCCTATTACTTTTGTTAGCAAAGTGGCTCCCACATTGTCCATCATGGTAAGTTTTCAATATTTTGTAAACCTCTTCCCATACACATATTCTAATAATCATCATAGGTCCTATGCAGAAAATATATCTATCCATCCATTAGAATATTCCACCTTTTTTTATAATCCTTTTTTGCTCATTTGGAGTTAGGGGATGCATAGTCTTACTTGCAACCAAGTAGTTCACAATATTTGTGAACCATAGAGAGTTAGTAGATATTGTGAAGAGATGTTCATTAGGAAATGAATCTTGTACTAGGGGCTCATTTTTGTTAGATGTTAATCTAGAAAGGAAATTTAGCAAATAAATTACCATTTCCAAGTTTATATAAGATGACGATATCAAATCCCTACAATAAAAGCAACCATCTACTGACTCTGTCATTAGTGATTGATATATTCATTATGCATTGAATAGCAGCATGATAAGTTCATAATATTATCGGATATCCCATAACATAATGTATAAATTTATTTAGTGCATGAATAAAAAAGAGAAGTTCATTTTCAATCACTATGTAGTTCAATTATTTTGGTGAGAGGCTTTTGTTGTTCAAGTATATCACGTACATATTGTTCTCTTCTTGTTTCCCTAAAATAGCCCCAATTTTAGTGTTTGATGTGTTTTTAGAGATGTGAAAGGGGAGGGATTGATTAGGCCCTCTTAGAATAGGAAATTGTTGTTGGCCTTATGATACATGTGTTGTACTTGATGGAAACCCACTTGTAGCAAAACAACTCACTTGTCTATGGTAACTGGATGAATCTACGTAACTAGATGAATCTACAAGAGAGATTCCAGAGCTGACAGAATGCATGGCAGTTTAAAGGAATCATTTCAGAAGTAATATGGCAAATTATAGTGTAACAGGTCTATTCAGAAGTAATAGGACATTGGTATAGAAGAACAGGAAGATGGAACTTAGGTCTACTGATCAGAATAAAGAAAGTAAAGGAAAAGGTTGATGTAAAGCAGTTTAAGAAGTATATGTATGTCCACTTAGTCAAAACAATGTATACATGCTGGTCCACATAACAAAAAGAGCGTATACATATACACACACTCCCACAGAAGGAAAAGAGTGTACATGTTGGAAAACCAAGGTTTTGGTCCAAGGTATTGGTCTGAGGTATTTGGTCCAAGGTATTGGTCCGAGGTATTTGGTCCTAAGTGGTAGAGGTCCAAGGTATTGAGAAAGGCCTAAAACTATATAAGGAGGAGAAGGTCAAAGGGATATGTGCACAAGTAATGAATATCTTATGAAGTGTTAGATCAAAACAAATATGCATGTAATGGGTTTTTGATGCTTTGCTTGATCTAGATTAAATATGCACCTAAGCATTTGATGATGGATGAGATCTAGTGATGGATCAGGATCATAATGACTTATCATTATGTGATTTGATAATGGATGGGCTAGATCTGATTGCTAACACATGGTTTATCCTTTATATGTAATGATCTAGGTATGTATAAAGTCGGGAATTGCAACGAAGTTATAAGTAAGTATTTGCATATCTATACGCTGGTTAACTTTGTTGAAGGCGTGTATACACGGTGGTTTGGCTCTTCCAAGTAGCGCATGCAAAAGAAAATCTTGATGTTCAAGGATGACTGATATATTAGATCAGTGTTGTTGTTTTACTGCTATCTGTCAATGAAGTCTTCTTAGATCTGAAAGTAAAACTGAATGCATAAAGAGTTTGTGTCTCATTAATTAATTGATTGAGAAAGAAGGGTGATCCTTGTTTCTATCTATTTAGAACTTTGTAATATGACAGTAGATCTTCAAAATGTCACTGATTGGTATAGTTTTTCGTTCAGAGGTTTTATGATTTAGTGTCTTTAGAGGTATAAGTCGTTTGGGTAAAAGGAAGTAGCACGTACACACAGGTTTGCTTCATTAAAGGAGTTTATACATTTTGACACATGTCTTTTGAGGTTACAGTTAGTTATGGTTGTTGATGCAGTGTTCTGGGTTCAGATCTATGTACTGGTTACAATGATCTTTTTATTCCAGTTGATTGGTTGAATTTGATTAAGTTTGAATGAATGGTGTTGGAAATAATACTGAGAGGGGGGGGGGTGAATCAGTATTATCAGATCAATAAAACTTTTTCATTTCCATACTTAGATACATATACGCTACTTCATTCAAGGGAACCCGCGTGTATACGCAACTGTGTCTAAAGCAACTAGCGTATATCCAAAATACTTATGATTCAGTTAATCCATTAAATGTTGATCTTTAGTTAGTGCATCAGAACTTCATTAACCATATGAACAGTAAGCAGGTGCAGTAAAAATAGAACAGATCATCACACACAAGAAGCACACATGAACACCATGATATAAGGTGGAAACCCAATGTGGGTGAAAACCACCTGCTGCAATTCGTTTCTATCTTCCTTTATTAAGAAACTTCTTTTACAATGTACTGGTGCAGTCCTTTACCAGCACGCAGGCTACAACCTGCAGAAGGCTACAACCTTCTCTCGTTCTCCAGACTCTCTAGGAAGGGAGCTCCAACCCCCTTTGCTCTTGTACTAGCTAAGATACTAGTACGTAGGCGCTTGCCTACAATCTTCTCTTCTCCAGGTACCACGTTTCATAAATTTTCAGACTGGATACTCCACATAATCTGAAAGGCCACGTTTCATCCAATTTTCATACTGGACCCATAACTATCATTGAAGCTCAAAAACAATCACTACTATCATCAATCTCTGAATCACTGAAACACTGAAACCCTGTCAACAACACAGTCACCAGAACACAGAGCAGATAACAGAACTCTGCCATAACCATCAAATCCATCTGCAACTTCAAATATTATCCTTCATAATGTATACGCTACTATAATGAATCAAACCCGCGTACATACGCGCTTTTGCCAAAGACAACCCGCGTACAGATCTAAAAATAATTTCTCATAACTTGCAGCTGTACTAGACATCAGTCATACTCATAACACTTATAGAAAAATACATGCGTCGGTATGTAGATATAGAATAAGCATCATAAAGATAGTTCATTTCAAACCATTTGATCCCGATCTCTCCTTAGATCTTGTTCTCCATCAATCGGTCAGATCCCTCCTTAGCTCAGATCAAGCAATGCATCATCAACCCATAACCTGCATCCTGGATCTCATACTTCTTCAGATATTCAAGACTTTTTCAATGCTCTTGCCTAATGATTTTCTTCTCCTTTTATAGTCTCAGGCCTTGCTCAATACCACGGTCCAAAACCATAATAAATCAATACTAAGAGCCCAATACTTGGGATCAACACACTTGTCGAGATACCATGGTCTGAAACCATAGGTTCAAATACCGAGGACTAACTACCACGGACCAAAAGTAAGCTTTCCGACATGTACGCGGTTTTCCATGCATGAAATTGCGTGTATACCCTACTTGGTATATAGCGAACCTGTGTATACGCGACTTGGTATATAGTGAACCTGCTTGTATACCCTACTTGGTATATAGCGAACCTACGTATACGCGACTTGGTATATAGTGTACCTGCGTGTATACCCTACTTGGTATATAGTGAACCTGCGTATATATATTTTCTCTTCATACTTGAAGTCTAATCATCAATTCCTTGCTGCTATCCTTCTGCACTATGATTTGTCATTAGTGTGATTTGCCATCAAGGACAACACTTGTCTCATAATGCCAACAATCTCCCCCTTTGGACTTGATGGCAAAGCTAACTTGTCACACTTAGAACTTGATCTTCTTGTTCCTTTGAGCTGTCCTGCATCCCATGCATTTAGTCACATCTGTAGATGTTCTTCTATGAGAGGGTTGCCATCAAGTACAACACATGCATCATAATGCCAACAAATGGTTGATTTAGTTGTGTCAAAGATTCAGTGATTGTTTGATTCAGTTGTGTCACAGGTTCAGAGGTTTCCATGATTGATTGTTTCAGTTATATCAGAGATTGATGATTGGGTTTCAGTTGTATCAGAGATTGATGATTGAGCTTCAGTTATATCAGAGATTGATTGGGTTTCAATGATTGGTTGATGCAGATGTATTTGATGGTTGTATTGATTGTGAGCTGGTATTTGATTGATTGATTTTATAAGTAGTGATCTTTGTCAATGCATGTGTAAAGCTCTGTAAGTTGACAGTAGATATTTAGTATATTGATGGTTGGTACAGACTTGATTCAAAAGTTTATGTTTGCAGCAGTTTTGAAGGTATACATAGGTTTGATTAATGGAAGTAGCGTATACACGCAGTTTTGGTTCAGCCAAGTAACGTATATACTCTGATGCATGGTTTTTGAGGTTACAACTGGTTCTGAATGATG
The DNA here is from genome assembly GCA_031772625.1 of Pinus tabuliformis. Lineage (NCBI taxonomy): Eukaryota > Viridiplantae > Streptophyta > Pinopsida > Pinales > Pinaceae > Pinus > Pinus tabuliformis. Next base: position 164,264,796 of record CM062813.1, read on the forward strand.
ATGCAGGTTTTTGGGTTCATCACAATGTTCTAGTGTCAGTGATTTGATTATTCAGATTAACTAAATGTTGGTTGATTCAGTTTAAGTTTAAAAGTTTTTTATGGGTCCAATATGAAAATTTGATGAAACGAGGCCTTCATGTGTATTGTTGTGTACCAGGAGCATCCAGTCTGAAAATTTATGAAACGTGGTCCCTAGAGGATACTAAGGGTTGGAGCCTTCAGTGAGGAAGTCAAAGATTCCTGCCAGTAGTGGTTGGTGATTTGATCAGGGGGTTGGAGCTCCCTTCTAGTAGCAGCTGGAGAACGAGTGAAGGTTGTAGCCTTCTGTAGGTCGGAGCCTACGTACTAGTAAATATATCAGCTCGTAGAAGAACTAGGGGGTTGTAGCTCCCTTCAAGAAGAAGCTGGAGAACAAGAGAAGGTTTTGGCCTTCTATAGGTCGGAGCTTACATACTAATAAATATATTGGCTAATACAAAAACTAGGGGATTGTAGCTCCCTTCTAGAAGAAGCTAGAGAATGAGAGAAGGTTGTAGCCTTTTGTAGGTGGGTGCCTGCGTACTGGTATGAGTCTGCACCAGTACAAGATTGTAAATAGATTTTCTTATTACGTAAAGAAGAGAGAAATGACAACAGTAGGTGGTTTTCACCCACATTGGGTTTCCACTTTAAATATTGGTGTTCATATGTGTTTCTTATGTGTGATGGTTTATTCTGTTATTACTGCACATGGTTACTGTTTAATGTTTAATAAAGTACTGATGCACTTGTTAACGGGAAAAGTGACCCTATCCCACTAAGGTGTGACAGTGACCTTAGAAACAAACAAGGAAAACTACTTTCGTATTCTTCTTTATGAACTATAAACGAAGAGGAATAGGATGAACCAACCTGTGTCTTATGCTAGTCCTTTGATCCAATCTCTCTCCTCTTTGACAGCTTCCAACTACCTGCTCCCTTACTTGCCCAGCTTCACCAAGTTCTTGTAAGATCACAGAAGAAGAAAACTACACAAAGACATGGATTTATATTCATAAATGTCTTAGGATCAGATTTAAGCTAAACATACAAATGTAACAAACATCAATGAAACACAAGCATGTAGAAGAAACTCAAATAGTTTTATTGATATAACAAGAAGGTTCAGGAGGAGTTACAACCGATGATTCCTGATCTAGCATCAACCTCCTAGCAAAGGAATCCCCTCTTCACCTCCAACAAAGCATAAATCACCCAATACTCTGATATCTATCTCAAAACCAACAACAGTTCTCTGCAATCTACAAAATTCCAGCCTCCAACCTCTGGATCTCTGGGATGAGAGATCTATATATAGATATTTGCAGAGGTGTGAGTCAGCTCTGGGTTTTTTATTAGTGTCTTCTCTCTGATAGTTCTTGATGCCACTTGGAGATCTCATTGATCTCTTACTCATCCTTGGGTGATTTTGAGAGGCAAGTGTCCCATGAGAAGTTTCTGGAAGATTCCATGATCATCCGCCTCGCAAACTGTCTCCTCCACTTGTCTTTTCCCGTCCATCGTACCCTCACAGTGTATTTAGGTGCACTAAAACGAACTTCCCATGTGTACAAGGTGTGCTGCATAGCACCCTGGCCATGGAGCAAGTGCGCTGATCCAGTTTTGACCAATTTTGAGTAGTTTCTGGTGGAGAACTTCTGGGAGAAGCTGTAATTTGTTGACCTTGTTCCTTTAGGAGTTAGAACAACACTTTTAGGGACTTAGGAGCCCTTGGTTTATGGACATTTCATGCTTAGAGATGTAAGGCACAAAAATGTCTATAACAACACTGATTAAAGATCAACATATGATGAATTAACTGAATCATAATTTCACTGGATATACGCTGGTTGCCTTAAGAATAGTTGCATGCACATGTGAGTTCCCTTCTCTGAAGTAGCATATATAAATCTGATTATGGAAATGAAAAATCTATTGATTTGTAAATACTGATTCACCCCCCCCCCCCCTTCTTAGTATTATTTCCAACAATTGCAACACTTTAGACTTTAGTTCCTCAAAGGCATGCAAGCATCTTCCTATCTAGTAAAACCCAATATTTTTGCTAAGAAAATCAAATAATGGACAACCTATCTATCAAAAATATTCAATAAAGAAATGATAGCAACCAGCATGACCTAGTAAGCTTCATGCTTCTCTTTGTGATTGTGGAACAAGCAGGTTGAGTATTACTTTAATCCTTATCGGATCCACTTGGATACCTTAAGATGATATATTATTCCCTAATATAATGACGTCATTCAATATCATCTCACACTTCTCATCACTAAGGGAAACATTATTTTCCTTACACTTAATTAAAATTTTCTCCAATTCACTAAAGGGATTCATCACACTCAATCCATAAATGGTCAAATCATCCATGTATATATGTAAACAATCATAGATAAGGTTAAAAAATATACCTATTACCGCTCTCTGAAAAGTGGTTAGATCATTGCAAAATACAAATGGTAAGACATGATAGGAAAATGTCCCCCATGAATAGGTGAATGTTGTCTTATCTTATCCTCAGGGGTGATTTGGATTTTATTGTATAATTAAATCCATCAATAAAAGAAAAGTACTTCTTCCCTACGAGTGTATTCGAAACTTGGTTGATGAATGGGAGAGGGCAATGATCCTTAAGTGTTGTCTTATTGAGTTCTCTATAGTCCACATAGATGCTCCACTTACCATTCTTTTTCAAGACTATGACAAGAGGGGAGCCATTGGCTATCAGAAATTGGGTATATAAAGCCAGTTGTGAGAAACTTTTGTAGCTCCTCTTTTGCTATGTCCCTTAGTGTAGGGTTCATATTGTGCCTAAGTTACTAGGTTCGACAAACAAAATTGATTAAATTCGAAGTTCGTTGAATTTCATTGCTGGGAAAATTTATTCCATGAGGTTCACAAATCTCATGTCAAACATGGCATGAATAATTTCACAAAATTCGTCTAAAATTCTGTTGAAATCAGTTCGTTATTAAATCAGAAGAAATTCAAAGAGGTTCATAACAAACAAAAAATAAAAAATAAAAACCCTAAAGGCTAAAACCTACTCGCTTAAAAAAAATCCAAGTTGTCTACGCTCACAAAATATCACAAAATATTGTCTCAGAATGTTAAAATTGGCAACGAGAGAGAGACCAATATGGATTAAGATAGCTTTTGGAAGATGTTGGAAGCCATGTTGTTAACTTACATAAAACACGACTTTTTTTTAGTAATATTTTTCATTTCTACTTGTTTATTTTTATATTCACAATTTTGATAAGTTATTTTTTTGTTTATGCCAAACACACTTAAATTATATATGTGTGTGTGTGAGAGTGATATTCCAAAAAATATAAAATTTGAATATATAAAAAAACACATGTAAATGAATATATTTTATATTTTTTTATGGCTTATAAACATAATAAAAGTGTAATATTTCAAAAAATAATATATATATATATATATCATGCAAATTTAAATTATAAAAATGATATATTTATAAACAATTATAATAGAAGTATAATATTTCAATAAAATACAAAGTTAAAAAATAAATAAATAAACAAATATTTTAATCTTTAAAATTTGACTTCATTTATTATTTCATATTTTTGTATTGATTTTTTATTTCAATAAAATATAAAATATAAATATATAAAATAAACATATGTATATTAAAAAAATGTTTTAATCCTTGCATTTTGTTGTTATTTATTATTTTTGAATTATATGTGTATGTGTGTGTTAATTTTTTATTTATACCATATGTAACGGCTTCTCCAACATTTGCCCAAATTCACAAGCTTACTCAAGTAAACATGAGACGAGTGTCACTTTGACATGACCTAACCTCCAACAGACTGAATACTTGCTGACATCCTACAGGGACTACAGATCACTTAGGTGTTGAACAATTACCCTAGGTGAACAATCCCTGAGCTGGAAACATTTTCTCTGACCTAGCACCTCAGCCACACACACAACAAGGCAAGAGTATAACTATGAGGCCCCAACCACATGCACAAGCCTGCTTCCACACGATTATGACCTAAATCCTCCAGTTTAGTGCCAATAGTTCCGAGATCTGAGCCACTTTTCTGACTAGCCTCCAGACCACTGCCCAGAATTCCCTGTAACTTTCCATAATCATAATTAACATGACTACAATGCCAAACATTCAAACTTGAAGCAAGAACTTGACCTAGACTACCTAATCCATAACAAAAATTTCGTCAAACATATGGAAAACATGTAAGCTACAGGTCATGAATGCATATCTAATCATAAACTAATAGTCTTCATCTGAGAATCACCAAGAAGGCTTTAATCCCTCTCTAACTAGCTATAATAACACTTTTTATTCCATGCATTCTTCAACCATTCAATAACTTATCAAAGCATGTAAAGAGCCATATATAGAATACATCACATAAATAGCATTGAAACCATGGAAAATCAACCATAATATCACCAACATAATCACTACAAATTCCCATACATCACAATAGGAAAATAGCTTATATTAACATATGAAAATTCCAACCAAGTCAGGGACTTCCACGTACTACCCAACCATAGATTGAGCTTAACCAATTATGTCTTACAACCAATCACCTCCGTGACATATTCCAAGCATGAATGTGGGATATCATGGAATAAACCAAAACAAAGCCAAACTAGGGCTTCCAAAGGCCAAACCAACTCAACCCTCAACCATAGTGATTCCACCTTTACACTCTGAAAATCACTAACATCAACCAGATTGGTCTCTACCCAAGTTGTCCAAAGCTCCAGGAACTTGTATCTCAACCCAAAAAGTTCCAAGGCTCCAGAGTGCTCGTTCCAACAGTGGCTCTAGGGACTAGTAACGCAACCCACCAAGGGCTCCAGAGAATTTTTCCCAACCTACGACTCTAGGAACTAGTAACTCAACCCAAGTTGTTCCAAGGCTTCAAGAGCATTTTTTCCAACCAACATCCATAGGGAACATGAGCACCAATTAGAAAAACAAGTGAAAAACCCACAACGCCATGGCTATCTAGGAAATGGTAAGGAAATGCTAAAACCATTGTCAATCTAGGAAAATATCCATGCTAATGACAGCACATAACCAAGGAACCACATGCATATACCATGCATCCAAAATCATCAAGGAAATCGCACATGCAACCTGTTACCTGCAAATCAATCCAGTTGTAGCTATTGACCCAACTGTTTCCTTGCACTCCCTTCTTTCCTTTTCCTTCTTTCTCCAAATCCATGTGAATTTTAAAGTGTTCCAAACATGCTTCAAGAGTATTCTAAGTGTGCAAGAGTGTATGGAAGAGTGAATGAAAGGAGAGCTCAACTCAAAATTGTGAAAAGGTTGTCAAAAGCTAGCAACTGATTTTCTTATGTATTTTTATCCTTGATCTCTATATTTTCTTCATTTTTCCTCCCTTGCATGCAAATTTGTGTCTCTTCACCTTCCTTTTCTCCTATTTTCCTTTATTTTCATAAATAAATGTCAATTATTTCCACTTTTTTTCCAACGCCTTTGTCAATTTTCATAGCCATTAATTAATCACAATTGATGCTCACTATAGTGTTTTCCAAACATTCAGCTTGGAATAAGTGTCTCATGACCTTGGGCTTATTTTATTTATATGGAAAATCAACTAGGGGATGTTACAAACCCCTCTCCCTTGGGGGAACATTGTCCTCGATGTTCAATCAAGCTTATAACCAGCGAAACATGCTACCCATGGAGCTTTATAACACATCTTGTTGTAGCATTTACATCACACCAAAATGTTGGAAACATAAACACCATACTTCTTATTAGAGATTTATAACACAACTCAATGTAGTATTTACAAAACACTACTTATTAGAGCTTTATAGCACATCTCATTGCAGTATATACAATACACATATGAATAAAAATGAACCAAAACACATAAATCAAACACATCTTCTCAGCCATGAAATAAGGAAGGATACATAACCCACATCTGATCAGTTATCTCCATGTAGTTTCATCAAGCCCAAATTGTTTCCACTATACTTTAACTTGCTCAATTGCTCAGTTTTGGAGCATGAGTTTTTTCCGTTGCAAAATGTATTGAGGTTTTGGCTAGAATTATCCTTCTGATTCCACCTACGATACATACTAATCAATCACATGAACTGCATCTAGGGCATACCTCTTAAGCAATGAAAAATGGAAAACATCATGGACTTTCATTGTTTGCAGTATTGAAAGTCTATAGGCCACTGGTCCAATCCTCTCAAGGATCTCAAAAGGTTTGCAATAGAAGGTTTTCAGCTTGGCACATGATCCAATCCTCAAGGAGCTCCTCTTGGGCTTGATGCACAAATACACATGCTCTCCAAACTGAAACTCGTTGAACGATCTTTGTTGATCTACATAACTTTTTCCTATCATATTCTGCTTTTATATTCCTTCTACTAACCTACATCTCCTACTCCATCTCATCCAACATATCCAGTCAAATCAGCACCATGTTCATTGGATCACTCCAACTTATAGGAGTATGACAACTCCGCTTGTAAAGATCCTTAAATGGACTTATCCTCAAAGATTCTTGATACCTATTTTTATATACAAACTCCACCAATGGAAGATATTCCTCCCACTTCCTCTGTTAATGCACAACATACATCCTCAACATATCCTCAAGAATCTTGTTAACCTTATTTTCTTTTCCATATATTTGTGGATGATAATTTGTACTGAAAGCTAACTTTGTCCCTAAGCCTACAAATAACTCCTTCCAAAACCTAGAAGTGAACTTGGCATCTCTATCTGATATGATCTTATTAGGAACACCATGCAATCTGATGATCTCCCCGATGAATATTTGAGCTACCTCGCTAGATAATTTCTAGACTTCGCTGCGATGAAGTGAGCTACCTTACTCAACTTGTCAACCACAACCATGATGGAATCATGTTGCTTCGATGTCCTTGGAAAAGCTATAATGAATTCCATGGAAATGACTTCTCATTTCCACTATGGAATTGGAATAGGTTGTAACAAACTAGTTATATGCTTACACCCAGCTTTCACCTGTTGATAGTCCAAACATTTGGCAATAAACTAAACCACATCTTTCTTCAAGTTTGGCCAATGATAGAACTTCTTAACTTTTTTCAAAGTATTCTGATATCCTTGGTGACCTGAATACGACTTCACATGAAACTCCGTCAAGATAAGCTTCTTGAGCTCATTGTTGTCTGGCACATAAATCATGTTCCTAAATTTGAACAAGCAATCTACTATGAGGTGATACTCCTCATCCCTATCACCTTCACCCTAATGCTGCAATCTTTTCTTCAGCTGTTGGTACCTATCATCATGTTGCCCTGCCTACAAGATCCGATCTTGCAAATTTATCCCATAAGAACTTACTATTGAAATGTGATACTCTTGTACTCTCCTACTGGGACAATCTACAACCTTGTTCTCCTTTCCCTTGATGTATCTAATCTCAAAGTTAAACTCACTGAGAGTATCCAACCATCTAGCTTTCTTGAAATTCAGATTAGGTTGGTCAAACAAGTACCTTAGTCCACTATGATCACTCATCAAGACGAATCTCCTGCCAAGAAGATAATGTATCCACATATTCAATGCATGAATGATAACTGCCAACTCAAGATCATGAGTCACATAATTATTTTCATGCTCATTCAGCTTCATGAACCATAACATACCACCTATCCTTCATGCATCAGGACCCCACCCAGTCCTCTCTTGCAAGCATCTTTACATGCCATGAACACTCTATATAAATCTACAATATTCAAGATCAGAGCATTTGTGAGAAAAGTCTTCAACTACTAAAAACTAGTTGCACACTCAGTCCATTCAAAATTCTTCCATTTTCTCTGCAAAGATGTAATAGGATAGGAAATCCTTGATAAGTTACTGATGAACCTCTTGTAATAAACTATTAGTCCAATGAATGATTTGATCTCATCCACATTCCTAGAAGCCAACCACTCCATCATAGCTTTATATATTTTTCGGATCCACCGTTATGCCTTCCTTGGAAACAACATGCCCCAAGTAATGAACTTCATTATGAAAGAAACTACACTTGTTGAGATTGGCATACAGGTAATTCTCTCTCAACAATCTTAACACTATTGTCAGGTGCTCCACATGCTCTTCCTCATTCTTGGAATATATAAATACATCATTAATGAATACTATCACAAACTTGTCCAGATAAGGATGCAACACATTTTTCATCAAACACATGAAAGTAGTTGGAGAATTAGTAAGAAAAAAAGAAGCCACCACAAACTTATAATTCCCATACCTGGTATGGAATGCGGTCTTATAAATATCTTCTTCTTTGATGCACACCTAATGATATCTTGATCTCAAATTAATTTTTTAGAACACTATTGCTCCCTTTAGTTGATCAAACTAATCTTCAATCTATGGCAATGGATACCTATTCTTGATAGTCACTTTGTTCAATTACCTGTAATCAATGTACAACTTGAGAATACTGTCCTTCTTCTTTACAAACAACATCGGTGCACCCTAAGCTGACACACTTAGCTTTATATATCCTTTATCAATCATTTTAAGCTGCAAGTTCAATTCCACCAACTCTGGAGTACTCATTCTATAAGGTTCCTTAGATTTCGATGTTTCTCCAAGCATCAACTCAATAGAAAAGTCCACTTCCCTATGAGGAAGAAACTCTAAAATATCTACATGAAACACATCCTGAAACTGTTGCAAAATAGGATACTTCTTTAGGACTTCATCATCCTCATCATCCTTCCCTTTGTCACTAGAAATATGAACTACAAATAATACACATTCCAAGTTTTTTCAACTGTTTTTTTTGTATAGTTGTAACCATTCTCAATGTTGTAGTTTTCTTCATTCCCTGGAATACTCTTCTTTCCCCATCATCATCCATGCACTCAATAGCCTTATCATAGGAGTCCACTTTAGTCCTATGAATGAACAACCAATCCATGTGCAAAAGCATATTGTATGAACCTAAAGGAAGCACATTTAGATGTGTTGATGTAGACATACCATTCAACTCAAATGCACAATATCTCGCCTAATGATGAACTCTTCCTTTAATTCTTGTAGTCAACCACACCAACCAAGATTCTGCATGCATTTATTTATCCAAGCAACACTTATCGACCAGGTTAGGATTGATATAACTATAGTTAGATCCAGGGTCAATCAAAATATAAACAATCACAAATCTTACCTTCCATCTCAATAATGGATGCGTGATGATCAACCTACCTATTATCCACTGCTACATAAATTTGAAGAATACTTTTCCCAATGTCTCCAACTATTTGTGTCTCATGAGAAATTTAAATATGAGGTTTGCCACCGTGATGGTATGGACAATGCCTCTTGTGATTCTCTCCACCACAAGTTAAACAATGCAAAGGCTTCCTTTCATTGCCTTTGTTCCACTCCTTAGATTGAAATCTGTGTCCTTTGTCAACTGCATTGAACTTCTTATAAGGTGTTACATTATCCTTGTCACTTGCATCTTGAGGTCTTCCTTTCTTCTTAACCCACTTTCCTTTAGTCTTGTCACTACCTTTCCGTTCCTGCTTAGGATCGTACTTATGCTTAGACTGCTCATAAAAATGCTTCAACTTCCCAATGACTTCCTCCAATGGTTGAGGCTCATCATACTAAATTTGATCCTTAAATGCTAAAGGAAATCCATTGATGAAACTTTGAACCTTTGTCTTATCATCCTTAACATATGGAACATATTGCAACAACTCCATAAACTTGGTCATGTATTATTCATCTACCATATAACCCATCTTCAGCGCATAGAAATCCTTAGCCTTTCCATCATAGTATCTCTTGGACAAGTAATTCTTCCTAAAGGGTCTTTTAAACTCATGTCAACTCAACTCCTTTGTCTTGATGCCTCTGACATGCTTCACGTCTTCCCATCATATATCTACTTTTCCCTTGATACTGAAAGTAATTATCTTGGATTTCATATTCTTTGTATGACCATGCATCTCAAAGAACTTCTTCATCCCAAGTAGCCATGCTTCTGCATCTTTCAGTTTCTTCATCTCTCCATCAAATTTAGGAGGCTTGGCTTTCTTGAACTCATCTGGAAAGTATTGCTTCTCAATCCTCCTATAAGGATGATGGTGATGATGACCATGATGCCTCTCTGAACTAGAACTAGAATAGAACCCATAAGAACTACCTCTCCTATTAGGTGTATCTAACCAACTCCCACCTCTAACTATGTCATCCCTATCCAACTTATATCTTGATCGAGACCTGCTTCCATATTCCTTGTTAGTCCTTTCCTCCTATCCATGATTCATTATTAGTTGTCCCTATCTCTGCAAATCTGATAAACTCTTAAGGATCAATGCATTAACTTCTTCTTGCTTTTCTTAAGCTCTGGAAAGTCTTTCCTCTGACTCAATTATCCTGTCATTATCTACCTTGAAAATTCTAATCTCTGCCTTCAGACTTCTCAGTGTATCTATTATATTAGGAGAGTACTCATCTCCTTGCTACTCAATTGATCTATAAGGAGATTCATGTGAAATTTAATCCACCATTTTTCTTGTCATCTCTGATATTTTATTTCCATGCAAACATGCCATGTTAGATAAACCAAATATAGACATAATTGAAATCATACCTTAGTGAAGTTTAGGGGAGGATATCTCATCTGCACAATCAATCCAGATTAGCATGATATACGTATACATAATAACATCAACATATCGGCCATCTCAACATCATTACACACCAATATTATCATGATGATGGAAACTGCAACAATGAACATCACGATGCATGCATAGCAACATATCAAAAACTAACATGCATGCATAACAATCACATCTACCCTGAGGTCTAGTGCTGCTCTGATGCCACCTTGTAAACGTATCCTCCCAAATTTACCCAAATTCACAAGCTTGTTCGAGTAAACATGAGACAAGTGTCATTATGATATGAACTAACCTCCAAGTTCAATTTAAGGTAGTGGGGCCTATAGACTGAACACTTAGTGACATCCTACATGTACTACAGATCACTTAAGATTTGAAAAACCACCTCAAGTGATTAATCCCTGAGCTAGAAACTTTATCTCTTACCTAGCACCCCAACCGCGCACACAACAAGGCAAGAGTGTGGTTATGAGACCCCAATTGAATGCACAAGCTTGCTTCCATGTGGTTAAGACCTAAATCCTCCAATTTAGTGCAAGAGGTTATGAGATCTAAGCCACTTTTTCAGGCTAGCCTCTATACCACTGCCCATAAATTTTAGATCTTCTCTCACTATATTTTAGGAGATATGATCTGAGGAAGTTAGGGTTTTTGAAAACTCCAGAATTCCATCTCAAAAAGGTCATCGTGGAATTTTCTCTATAATTGTTTTTCCCCAAAGGTTTAGACTTTGAAATTAAAACCCATTTGAGCTGCAATTTTGGTGAAGCTCGGACCCAAATTTCAGATCTTGTTTCGCAACATTTTCGGAGATACAATCCAAGACATTTAGGTTTTCTGCAGGCTCCCGAATTACATCCTAAACAGGTGACATTTTGAAAATCATCATAACTTTCTCTCTAAGCATCAGATTGAAATTTCGTAAGAAGTTTCAGAAAGATGACGGACTGTAGTTTTCTATGTATCAGTTTCAAGTCCTAAGTTTGAAACAGTGACCCGTGGCACTTCGTACAAGTGCACTCTATTGAACTAGTATATAATCAAGTCATCTTGGGAGATTTGACATAACTCTTCCTTGCAGAATCCAATCTTGATCAGACTTGCAGGGTTAGAAAGAAAATGTAGAGGGCTACTGCAAGAAACAATTTCAGAACTTGGAGATCTAAAATTACAGTTATATTCGTTTCAAGATAGAGCTCCTAAAATCAAGAAAAGGTGATATGAGAAAGTTTGAGGGAAAGGATTCGGTAAATTGGATACTACAGATGGAGCAATATTTTGATCTACATGAGGTGAAAATGTTACAAAAGGTACATATTGCATCTTCATATTTAGAACCTAGATCAATTTTTATGGTATAAAGGGATTTTTTTCTCATAAACCACTTGTTACGTGGTCAATTTTCATGGAGGAAATGATAGCACATTATGAGGATACAAAGAGAAACACCTTCTTTAGCCAATTGATAAATCTCAAAAAAAAGTGTTCAATGGCAGAGCACATTGAGGACTTTCAAAAATTGAATATAAGGGAAAATGATATTCCAAAGAAGCAGAGGATTGATGTCTCCATAGGGACTTTAAAGGATAACATTCAACATGAGGTTCATCTTTGGGAACCTGATTCATTGGAGAAGGCATTCAGGTTGGCAAGAAAAGTGGAAAGCAAAATTATGGCAACAAGGAAGTCTACCCCTCACAACTATAAAGATGGAAGTGTTGTTTCTCCTAGCCTTCCACAACCTACAAGGTTGACACCACAACAATTGGAAGAAAAAAGAGCAAAAGGGCTTTGTTACAATTGTGATAACAAATACATTAAAGGTCATAAGTGTGCTGAGAAGAAATTATTTTACATAGATTGTGAAGAGGAGGAAGAAAAGGATTAAGAAACATCAAAAGAATAGGATATACACTAGGAACCAACCCCAGAGAAAGAAGAAATGAATCCGACCATATCTTGTAAAGCATTGGAAATAATTATCACTCCTCAAAATCTCAAGATAGAAGGACATATCAAGAAGAAAAAGATTCAAGAAGTGAAAGATCACATCGAGAAAGAAGAAATGAATCCGACCATATATTGTAATACATTGGCAAGAATTACCACTCCTAAAACTATCAAGATAGAAAGACATATCAAGAAGAAAAATGTTCAAGAAGTGAAACATCACATAAAGCATCAAGAAATGAATCCGACCATATCTTGTAATGCATTGGAAGAAATTACCACTCCTCAAACTCTCAAGATAGAAGGACATATCAAGAATAAAAAAATTCAAGCAATGAAAGATCACGTTGAGCATCAATAACAAGTTATCCAACTTTTAAAGGATAATTCCACTTTGGTGCAGAATCGAATGAAACAACAGGCAGATCAACATCGCAGTGAAAAAAGTTTTGATGTAGGCGATTGGGTATTTTTATGGCTACATCTCAAGCAAGCTATTTATGAGAAGTAAACGTTGGAAATACTACATGCACTTAAGAAATGGCGACCTTACCTAATGGGAAGACACTTGAAGGTCACAAATATGTTGGGTTATGACTTTGAAATCATCTACAAAAAAGGGAAGCAAAATGTTGTTGCAGATGCACTCTTAAGAAAGGATGAGGATGTGGAAGCATTGTTTCATGTTATTTCTATTATCCAACCAGATTGGATTAATGAAGCAAGAGATGAATGGAAGAAGGATGAAGAAGTGTGGCCACTCATTCAAAATTTGCAGAAGATCCCAGTTCAATCAATATTGCCAGAACTTGACGAGGAAGGAAAAATCATATTGGAACATGGAGCAGTCACAGAAACAAGAACCCAACAACTATGAAATTGATCAATTTCAGAGTATCTCATCAAGTGGAAGTACTTACATGCTAAATATTCGACATGGGAGGGCAAGAATTTTATACAGAAGCATTAAGAACTACTCAAGTGTTGAGGACAACACTTTTTGAAGGAGAGGGGCATGTTAGGTCCCTATACTACTATTGTAACCCCTTATTGTTATTAGTACAACCCCCTTATTATATTTTTGTGCCCATGTAGTCCCCATATTGTTATTATTGTGCCCCATAGAAGCCCACTATTGTTATTATTGTGCCCTTACATTATTATTGTTATGTCGGCTTTGATTATATTATGACCCCTTAGACTCCTATATATAGAAAGGAGGTTTTGTCATTTGTATCATCCAAGAATTGTTCATTTGTGTAATGTAAAGGAGGTTTCCCCCTTGAAGAGGCTTATTTTGAAGGCGTTTATCTCTCTTCTCTTCTATTTTGTGAGCTAGTTTCATAACATTTCCATAATCATAATTAACATAAAAACAATGCTAAACACTCAAACTTGAAGCAAGAAATTGACCTAGACTACCTAATCCATGATTAATATTTTTTCAAACATATGAAAACATGTAAGCTATAGGTCATGAATGCATATTTGATCATAAATTGATAGTCTTCATCTTAGAAACACCAAGAAGGCTCTAACTCATCTCTAGCTAGCTACAATAACACTTGTTAGTCCATGCATTCTTAAACCATTCAATAACTTATCAAAACATGTCAAGGGCCACAGATAGAATACACCATATAACTAGCATATAACTAGCAAATAACTAGCATAAAAACCATGGAAAATCAACTGTAATATCACTAGCATAATCACTATAAATTATCATAGATCACAATATGAAAATTTCTTATATTAACCTATGAAAATGTCAACCAAGTCATGGACTTCCACATACCACCCGACCATATATTGGGCTGAACCAAATCTCTCTTTCAACCATCACCCCCATGCCATATTTCAACCACGAATGTGGGATCTAACGGAATAAACCAGAACAAAACTAAACTAGGGTTTTTAGAGGCCAAAACCTCAACCCTCATCCATAATGATTCCACCTCTATGGTCAAAAAATCACTAACATCAACCATATTGGTCTCCACTCAAGTTGTCTGGGGCTCTAGGAACTACTAACTCAACCCACAGCCTTCCAGGGCTCTAGATCGTTTATTCCAACTATGGCTCCAGGGACTAGTAACTCAACCCACCAAGGGCTCCAAATTGTTTGTCCCAACCTACGACTCCAAGAACTAGTAACTCAACCTAATTTATTCCAGGGCTTCTAGAGTGTTTGCTCAAACCTACGGCCATATGGAACTTGAGAATCAATCATAAAATCAAGTGGAAAAACCACAACACCATGGATATCTAGGAAATGGAAAGGCAGGGCTAAAACCATTGTCAATCTAGGAAAATATCCATACCAATGAAAACAAATAACCAAGGAACCACATGCATATACCATGCATCCAAAATAAGCAAGGAAATTGCACATGCAACCTGTTACCTGTAAAGAAATCCAATTGTAGTTGTTGATCCAATTGTTTCCTTACGCTTCCTGCTTTCCTTTGCCTTCTTTCTCCAAATCCAAGTGAATGCTAGAGTGATCCAAGCATGCTCCAAGAATACTATAAGTGTGCAAGAGTGTATGAGAGAGTGAATGAAAGGAGAGCTCAGCTCAAACTGAGAGTGAATGTCTTTTTATCATTTATCTCTATACTTTCTTCATTTTCCTTCATTTTTCCTCTAATTTCCCTTTCTTGCAAATATGTGCCTCATAAACTTCCTTTTTTCCTACTTTCCTTTATTTTCATTAATTAATGTCAATTATTGCCACTTTTCACTTTTCCAATGCCTTTGGCGAATTCCATAGCCATTAATTTATCACAAGTGATGCCCATTATAGTGTTTTCCTAACATTCAGCTTGGAATATGTGTCCCATGACCTTGGTCTTATTTTATTTACACGGAAAATCAACTGTGAGTTGATACACCACATACACTTAAATTATATATATGTGTGTGTGTGTGTGTGTGTGTGTGGTTATAATAAAATTATAATATTTCAATAATATATAGAAGTTAAAAATATAAAAGAAACATATGTATATTATAAAATATTTTAATCTTTAAACTGTGCCCATTGTTGATTCAATCAGTGATTTATTAAGTGTGATGCAACTCAGAAGACTTAGATGCCTAGATGCATGAATGCCTTGGTGCATCCTACAATGGCTTGGATTTTGGAGCCTTGACTAGGCTAGAACCTTGTCTAAACAACTTTACTTCATACATTTTTTTCTCTTTATTCCTTTGGAGTTAAAGGAGAAGTGTCGTATATCATTGGAAAGATATCAGAACAAGTTATCCAACCACACATTTGGCATTTTAATCTAGAGTAAAAAAATAGAGAAGAGATTCCTTTAAAGATAAACTAATCAAATTGCAACTTCATCCATGAAATCTAGCTAGAAAACCTACACTCAACAATAAATGACAATATACAATCATCAATGCAACAATGACATCAATGATAACATACACTAAATAATATGCCAATGGACTCAACAATCTTCCCCTTTGGCATTGACGACGACAACACCGGACATTGTTATTCATTAATGGCCTTAGGATTGACTCCTCCTATCAGTCAAATCCAATAGATTATTTCTTCTACATTTTGGGCAAAATACTTCTAATAATAATTATGCCTCTTCATTTCCCTACAAGGTATCAGTCACAGAGGCCAATGTGTTTAATATGTCAATTTATTTTTCTTGTGACTCCTCCACCAAGAAGCACAATCAATCCTTGCCAACATATCTCGAGGTCATTCATAGTATTAGAAGCTCCTTGTGAATATCACTAACAAATTTTCTATGTCATCAAAATTTTGTTGTGAGATGTCTCCTCCACTCATTAGGTTGAGGAGTTCTATACAATGATCTTTGATCCCTCATAGTAATAAGACATGAAGTGTCTCTGGATCCAAGTTTCCCTGCCTTTCTCTTTGAAAATTGTAGTAAAATCTCTCAATATAGTGTTTAAAACTTTCTTCTTTGTTTCCATTCACTTGGAAGACTTTTTCTCTTCGCTCCTTGTCCTCGCAATATTCTTGATATTTTTCTGAGAAATTATTTTTAAATTGCACCCGTAACAATGATACTAACTTAATGAGAAAAATAACCTCAAAATGAGAAATCTAGCACAAAAAACATGAAAAAAACATCTTGAAATAAAAAAAATGGTGACGTTGCATTACCCCTCTTTTTTAGGGTTAAAATTCCAACATTTTTTAAGCTATGACATTAAAAACCAAAATCATGATCATGGAAAATCTTAAATTTCTAACCATTTTAAACAATGGCATTAAAAATCAAATAACATGACTCCAAAAACCTTAAAATGCTGACATTTTTCAAAAAATGGAAGTAAAACCAAATATCATGAATAAAAAAAATCTTAAAATTTCGACATTTTTTCAACCATGGCATTATAAACCAAATATCATGACCAGAAAAACCTTAAAAATCAACACTTTAATCAGCGAGTAATTCTACCTACAACAATTTTCTTTTAAATGCTAAAGTTATAGCTCTTTTGAGATCTCAACCTAAGACAACGTAGCTCATTTTCAATGGAGCATTAAAATTACAATATTTTTAACTATGACTTATAAAATAATCATTAGTGTACAAAAAAATCATGAAAAACACCCCATATATATATATATATATAGTGATGCAACTTTTCTTAATGTTTTAATTAAAAATATGAAGGGAAAAACAAACAAAATACAAAATACAAATACAAATTAAAAAAAAAAAAAAGAGAGTGTATTTTCTCCATATATATATATATATATATATATATAATTAAACAAATAAATAAATAACATTAAAAATGTTATTAAAAATTAAACATATATACAATGAAAAAATAAATAAAATTTAATTAGGTAAGTTAAAAATAAAATCGAAAAATGCCCACAGGTGTAACTCAACTGGTGACCGTCTTGTTATGAAGTCATATTTAAAAGCATGAGATTCAAAGGTTAAATCCCCGTGGGTTAGACCAATAAATAAAAATTAAAAAAATCTCCATAGGCAGTGATTGAGTGCTTTGTTAAGGCACTCATTGATGTGAAGTCATTGGTTCAATTCTTCACTCGATCGGGATGATATATTGCACATGATGATGATGTAGTCTCACCCAAACTTACAAAAAAAAAATATCGAAAAATAAAAATAAAAAAATTAGATATGGGTGTCAGACATCGCCCCTCTGCCCATGGGGGCCAACCTGGCAGCCCCTATGAGTAGAGTAGGACGCTAGGTTGGCCTGTAAGGGCGGGGAGGTGATTCCTAGGATAGCCCTCCCTGAACACAATGTGCATCATGTTGTATGTTGGGGGAGGATGATGCCTCGTATCACCCCTTCGCCCATGGTTTTATGTTTTTCCTTTTTTTCTTAACGTTTTTTTACAAATATTATAGTTTTTATTTGACGATTTTTTTTAAATATCTATTTTATTTTTTATAATATTCTATTAGTTTTCATTTATATTTATATTTTTTTATTTTATGTTATTACTTTTTGGGTATTTTATGATTTTTTAAGGGTTAAATTTTTATTTTTTGTATTTTTTAATTTTGTATTTTAGTGTTATTTAATCATTTTTTTAAATGTTTAAAATAAAAAAATTTCCAATATTTTCTAGAATAGAAAGGCTTTTTTTTTTTTTTAATTGATTTCCCCCCTCAAAAAAATATTATATATTTACATTTTTTCTCAAGAAATTTTAATGTAAACTATTTTTTTAAAATAATTGACAATTAAACAAAAATTATGTAGTGACAATTTTATATTCACATTCAACTTTATGTTTTTTCAATGGAACCAATGGTCAAGGTTTGAATGTCAATTAATTGGTAATTTTAACCCCAAAAAAAATTAAGATAAAATAAAAGTTAGACAACTTTGAAAACACTAAAAAATTAAACATCAAAAACAAAAGACAAAAAACAAAACAAAAAATAGAAAGGTAGACAAACTTTAACCATTAAGTTTTAAGGTTTTTCATAGTCATGATATTTAGTATTTAATGCCATGATTGAAAAATATTTGAATTTTAACCCTTAAAAAAAGAGTTGATGTTACATCACCACTTTTTTGTTTCAATGTGTTTTTGGATGTCTTCTATAGCCATGATATTTGGTCTTTAATGACATGTTGGAAAAATGTTTAAATTTTAACCCAAGAAAAAAAAGGGTGATGTTGTATCAATTTTTTTGCATCTCAATGTGATTTCTCATGTCTTTCGTAATCATGATATTTGGTCTTTAATGATGTGATTGAGAAATGTTTGAATTTTAATCTTAAAAAGAAGAAAAAAAAAGGTGATGTTTCATCACCACTTTTGAATTTTGACATGATTTTGTAGAAAATCCTATAGATTCACAAGATCATGCAATGTACTAAAGCAGGATATAAGAATCTACTTCTACTCTTTACAACGGAAGCACATAAAGATCAAGAAAAACAATAATTGATAAAGGAAGAGAATCAAATACACGTAACACAATAAATATTCAAGGAAAGCCACAGCTCAAAACCCCACTATCTGTATTGTATATATCGGAAAATCAAGATGAGATTACAATGCTTGTTCTCTCAAGAACAATCCCAACACTTAGTAAAATCAATCTCCAACTCACAAGCAAGCACTAAGCCAATACTTAGCCAATTCACCAGCTCTCCAAGTCCCTATTTCTTGCAATTCCTATGGCTGATTAACCCATCTTAAAGGGAAACCAATACACTCAAAACTATAGAAATTCTTCAAATTCTCTACAAACCTCACTCTATAGAAAATCTGCCTGTAGGATAAATGGATAATGCAATATAAATCAAAGAAAAATAATATAACCTACTTCTGATCAATTTGTGGAAGCTTAAAGATTGAGTTGAACAATATAACCATAAGAAGAAGAATCAATTGCACAAGACACATGAAAATACTTTGGGGAAAGCCTTAACTAAAGACCCCACTATCTGTATTATCATACAAGGTGGAAATACATAGGAATTATACAAAGCCTTAGCTCTCACAGCTAGCTAGCTCTTAGTACAATCCTCACAGATGCTCACAGGCAATCCTGACTTCTCACAAGTCTTCTTCTCTACCCTCCAAGCTCCTATTTCCTTGCATTGTTCCTCTGGGATGATCTCCTTCAACCAAGTGTAAAAACTCGATTTACCAAGTGGATGATCTCCTGATCTCACACAGTGTCAGAACTGCGCAATCCTCAAGGAAGTATTCCTTTTGCATGCATGAGTTTTCTTTATAAGTAAACACATGCAACTAATAGTACATTGTCCTTGACCTTAATCTTAACTGGGTCTTTCTCAGAATAGACATGCATGAGTTACTGATGAGGGAATTTTTAGTTAACTAGAGTACACTAGTTGAGTGCATGCATGCATCAACTCACTGTTAACTCTCTATTAGTTCCTCAAACAGTTTGGAACTAATTTAACAGGACTTAACTCAGTAAACTGAGTTAACTAATTACAACTCAAATATAACTCAATCTTATCTCCTTAATTTAAGGCTTATCTCCTTAATTTAAGGGACAACTCTTGCATGACTTCAGAAAGACTTCTAACTTGAATTTCTCGAACTAATTAAGTCAAAATAACTTAATTAATTATTTCCAAGTAGCTAGTAAGACATTTTAATTCACAATTTAATTCAAGGACAAATTAAATTGGAATATTCTTGTTGCCACATTTCAACACTCCCTCTCAACAAGAAAGGGATTATCTGCCACCCCGATCCTCTCTCTATGGAACTCGAATTTACACTTTGACACTGCCTTTGTCAAAATGTCAGCATCTTTCTCCTCTGTTGAAATATACTGCAACAACATGATCCTCCCATCATTAGTAGCTTGCTTTACCTTGTAAAGCCAACGAGAACTCACAACTAACTTTTTCTTCGATCTCAGAACCTTTTCCCAAACACTGTTACGAACTATGGAGTTATACTCCTCCACCATAGCATCAACCCAAATCAGTTGTTGCACTACTTCCTCAAAGGAAGATGGCTCAATCTCCACACATTCCCCAGCAAGGTCCATGTATCCAATGTACCTCTCAGGTGACCTCCTCTGTCTGTGTTGATAAAATGGTGCTCCCACATTTTCTCTCACATCCTGCAACAATCTCTCAGCTTCTCTTGTGCGCTTCTGTCCATATCTGGAAGACTTTGCTTGAGTGGATGTCTCCACTCCTGGAACCTCTGCATGTGGCAGCTACGCATCAGTCTGGAGCTCCTCCTCCTTAGGAACCAACAGTGCCTCCATAGCCTTTAGTTGGAGCTCCCTCTCAAGGGAAACTTGCATGGCCTTTTTGCTCATCAAACTTGAGATCTCTGTGAACCACTGTCCTCCAACTGGTAGGGGAGAACACCCGATAGTTGTGAGGTGTATCAGTGTACCACACAAGTATCCCCAACTCTGTTGTCGGCTCAAGCTTCTTTTGTGCTCCCTTTGTCACATAGCAATATACCGATGAGCCAAAGATCCTAAAGTGACCCACATCTGGTCTCTTACCAAAGAAAGCTTCCTCTGGTGTCTTCATCCCAAGTATGCGATGCGGGCTTCTATTCTACAAATGGACCATTGTGTTGCATGCCTTGGCCCACAAGTGAAGTGGTAGCCCTTGGTCTTGCAACATTTCCCATGATGCCCCTACAATAGTTATGTTCTTCCTCTTGGCCACCCCATTCTACTGTGGGTTATGAGGTGCCGTCAACTCCTGTTTAATTCCTTCCACTGCACAGAAGTCCTTAAACTTTTGAGAGACATATTCTCCACCATTGTTGCTTCTCAAGGCCTTGATCTTCTTCCCTGACTCTTTCTCGACCAAAGATTTGAACTCATAAAACTTTGTGAAGGGTTGGTCCTTCTTCTGCATGAAATAAATCCAACATTTACGAGAATAGTCATCAATGAAAATCACAAAATACCTTTGCTTCATTGTGTATGCCATCGAGAATGGTCCACACACATCAATATGAACTCGCTCTAAGGTAGCCTTTGCTCGACTGTCTCGTTCATGAAAGGAAGACTTGGTGTACTTTCCTAAGGTACAACCTTTGCATGTGTCAACTTGCTCAAGTTTACCTTTGGGAAGTCCTGTAGATATCTGCTGCATTATCTTCTAAGCCCCATGATGCAAATGGCCCAACCGCCTGTGCCACAACTCACTAATGTCTTGGCTTTGCACCAATTCTACTTTCGTACTCAATGCTGCACAATCATCTACCTCTAGTTTATAGAGATTCTTTACCCGAATCCCTATCCTCTTGATCTGACCCATGGCTATGTGTCTTAGGAACACCTTTCCTTTATTGAAGACAACATCGTAGCCTTTGTCCTCCACCATTGTGACTGATACCAAGTTCTTCTTCAATCCAGACACATATTTCACATCTGTCAAGGTGATATGAGCTCCATGCTCCCTCTAAAAAGAAATCGTGCCCACTCCTGAAACACTATACCTTCTGTCGTCACCCATCTCTATGCGCATCTTGAGGTCTTTCTCCTCCAAGGCACTAAATAAACTTTTATCACTAGTCATGTGGAATGAGGCTCTTCTGTCAAGATACCAAACACAACCCATCATTGATGACAACATGCATGCAAGGAGGGTAAAGTCCATTTTGAACTGAGAGGCTAATGCCTCACCTTTTGATCCATCTGAGGATCCCTTTTTGGACTTCTTCGATGGGAAATTAGTCGCATAATGTCCAAACTCGTGAAAATTAAAGCATCTCACTTTAGACATGTCACCCTTCTTCCCTCCATGAGAAGAATTTTATTTGGAATGAGAAGCCTTCCCCTTTCCTTTCCTTGCCTTACTTGCTAAGGCCGGATTTTATTCATCATCACCCTTGGATGAAGAACCATCTCATTTGCTCCTCCTGATCTCCTCCTACATAAGATCCGACCACAGTCGTTCCCAATCTGGTAGTTTCTCCCTTCCATTCACAAAGTCTTGGTAGCTATTCCAACTCTTTGGAAGGCCAAGGAGAGCGAGGCTCACCATATCATCATCGACAGTAGCTATTCCCACACTGCCAAGCTCATCTCTGCAGGTGGTGAGCTTGTGCAGATATGTGGAAATAGTATCACCCTTCTCCATCTTGATTCTTCAGAGCTTGTCCTTGAGCGTCAATTTCCTCTAGTCTCTACTATTCTGGTAGAGGCCCTTCAATGTATTCCACATTGAAAATGGAGTATTTTTCCCATGGAGACTCGAGACAATATGGTCTCAAACTCCCTCAAGGATGATCTGTCTCGCCTTCGCCACACACTTCTTCCACTCAGCAAACTCTTGTGCATTAGTTGAAGCTGGCTTTTGGATTTCTTGGTCAATGAATTCCTTCAAGCCATTGTCTTCTAATGCAGCCTCCATTCTATCTTTCCATGCTATGTAATTTGAGCTACCTTCCAAGGCATACTTGAGTCTCAAGCCATAGAACGCCATTGGCCAAACTTGAAGTATGATAAGAATTCGATTTGCACCTACAACCCCAAACTTCAAACTTCAAATTATCTTCTTTGTATACTGTTCACAACTCCAATAAACTTGGCTTTGATACCATGTAGAAATTCTGAAAATTATCTACAAATCTCGCTCTGTAGAAAATATGCCTATAGGTTAACCTGATAATGCAATATAGATCAAAGAAAAATACTATAACCTACTTCTACTATCAATTTGCGGAAGCTTAAAGATCGAGCTGAACAATATGACCAGAAGAAGAAGAATCAGTCGCACAAGACACATGAAAATACTTTGGGGAAAGCCTCAGCTAAAGACCCCACTATCTGTATTATCATACAAGGTGGAAATACATAAGAATTATACAAAACCTTAGCTCTCACAACTAGCCAGCTGTCACTGCTACCCAGCTCTCAGTACAATCCTCACAGATGCTCACAGGAAATCCTGGCTTCTCACAAGCCTTCTTCTCTGCCCTCCAAGCTCGTATTTCCTTGCATTGTTCCTCTGGGATGATCTCCTTCAACCAAGTGGAAAAACTCAATTTACCAAGTGGACGATCTCTTGATCTCACACGCTGTCAGAACTGCACAATCCTTAAGGAATTATTCCTTCTGCATGCATGAGTTTTCTTTATAAGAAAACACATGCAACTGATAGTACATTGTACTTGAATTTAATCTTAACTGGGTATTTCTCATAATAGACATGCATGAGTTACTGATGAGGGAACATTCAGTTAACTGGAGTACAGTAGTTGAGTGCATGCATGCATAAACTGACTGTTAACTCTCTATTAGTTCCTCAAATAGTTTGGAACTAATTTAACTGGACTTAACTCAGTAAACTGAGTTAACTAATTACAACTCAAATATAACTCAATCTTATCTCCTTAATTTAAGGCTTATCTCCTTAATTTAAGGGATAAATCTTGCATGACTTCAGAAAGACTTCTAACTTGAATTTCTCCAACTAATTAAGTCAAAATAACTTAATTAATTATTTCCAAGTAGTTGGTAAGACTAAATTCAATTTTCATTCACAATTTAATTCAAGGACAAATTAAATTGGAATATTCTTGTTGCCACATTTCAACAAAAATTGCACAATCCCTTCAAGGATCAGTTCCTAATTACATGCACTATCAGTGCAACTCGAAAAAATCTAAAACAAATAGTACATTGTCCTTGCACTCTAGTCTCAATTGGGTCTTTCTTAGAATCGACATGCATGAGTTTCTAATGAGGGAATCTTCAGTTAACTGGAGTAGCACTAGTTGAGTGCACTAATGCATCAATTGACTGTTAACGCACTATTAGTTCCTCAAATAGTTTGGAACTAATTTAACTATACTTAACTCAATAAACTGAGTTAACTAATTACGACTCATACTTAACTCATCCTAGACCCCGATAATAGAGGGAGAACATATATATGACTTGAGAAAGACTTCCAACTCTAATTTCCTAAGCTAATTAAGTTTAATAAACTTAATTAACTATTTACAAGTTGTTATGAGAATAGAATTCGATTTTAATTCACAGTTTAATTCAAGGACAAATTAAACTGGAATTTCTTGTTTCCATTTTCAACAGATTTTCATGACTTTTGTAATCATGATATTTGATTTTTAATAGCCTGGTCGAAAATATTGGACCTTGAAATGAAAAGAGGATGATATTTTATCATCACTTTTGAAAATTAGTATGAAAATCATGATTTTATGCGACCTCCAAACAATGAGAACTCAGTAAATTTCTCATTAAGTTGGTAACTTTGTTCCATGTCAAGATATTATCCTACCCCAAGCTCATGAACCAATATAGTGTGGGACCTTTGAGGGTAGCGAGAAAGAATTTCGACTTTTTTGCATCAAAGACATAGTTGTAGCCTCTACAAAGCACATCGAACTCAAAGTGAAAGGTGTCGAGATATTCTTTTAAGAGACCGTGAAATTTTTGCAAGGCTAAATGTGGAATGTTTTTTATCTTTGTATGCTCCTTCGATTTTTTATGGGGAATTCGAAGGAAAATGAATGATCCTCTTTAACTTCATGGGTCATTTCTTCTTAAGACCTATATCCTCCTCCAAGGGTTCCTTGGGAGATTCAAGAAAAACTAGCTTTGTGTGGAATTGTTTTTTGAGAAAATTTCTAGAATAAATCTTCTTGAGGATCAGGAGATGAAGGCTACACAAATTTGGATTCTACTTCTAAGTATTAAGAGTTTTGTTTGACCAATGAACTTGATGTGGAAGTCAAATAATGCAATTGGTTGTGAATTTTTCTGTTATGACCTGCAATGTTATTTTGAGGGGGAGTTCCGACAATTATGTGAAATTAATCTCTACTCCTATGCATCTAACAAATAATTTTATTGAAAACAAATTACTTAAAAAGGGAAATAGAAGAACAATGATCCATACCTCTCTTGAACGAAAGAAATATGTAAAGTAGGCACTAGATAACAACAACTTTAGTCACATTAATTAAAGAAATCAAGAAATACAACAGAGATTGTACTATTGACAGTTCCCTAGCAACAGTGCCAAAAATGATGGAAATTTTAATTATTTTTATAATTTCTTATACAGACGACCAAAATCTTGTTCGTTAATTGTCAACCTGGGTTCTTAGGGAAATTTTGAATTGTTTTGCACCGCATATGCATGTGTAATCATGTTTGTATTTAAAATTGTAGTAACTAAATGATTATCATAGTTCAAGATATAATGATTCTCTTACAAATCACCAGGTAATCTAACACCTTCAATCCAATCCACACTTGTAGGAATGTAAAGGAAAACTATCTAATCTAGGTTGGAGGAAAGCAAATCTCACTTGTAGGAAATTAAATCACACCAACATCTAAAGCTGACTTCTACAAGTATTAAAATGATCTTGGCTATTGTAACTAATTTGTACTTGCACGTGCAATTAAATGCATTTAATTACAAACCATTAATTCACACTTGCTTGTAAAGAAAAGGTAAACATAAACCAAATTCTTGATAAAATAATCAATATAAACTTTTCAAGAAAATAGAGTTGTTATGATTTTGGAAACTAAGTAATTTTTAATACTACAACAGAGTCAGTGTAGCAATTAGAGTTGTGTCAACAACCCTCACTCATGAGATGTTATATATCCTTCAAAAAATCAATTAGTGGGTAAATGAAGATAGCATTAACATCTAAGTTATAGTAATAGATGTACAACTCAGAGTTGCAACAATCTAATGTATTGAAGTTTTAGCAATTAGTAATCCGGAGTCACAAAAACACGATAAATATAGTAAATATAGATATAGATAGAAACAAAAATTGCAGCTATATCTATGTTATGGATACAAATAGTGCTTGGCTAAGGAGGGGGGCATACCTCCTTATATGAGGCACTAGTTAGAGAAATGATAAAATGTGAATACTCAATGCACCATTACTTGAACTGAAGCGAAAAGGAAATTAAATTAGAGGATCTAGAAAGTACAATAACTTGTTATTCTTTCTCAATTCTTCTCCATTACTCATTACTTTTGGAAATTATGTTTATACTATGAGAAGGGGTGAATCAGTATAAAGCACTTTATAACAATTTAAATAAGTATATAACATTTTTATATAACAACCAATATGCACAAATTATGAATACAGGATATACGTGGAAACCCATCCAAGAGAAAACAACAAAAATTATTTTGATTAAATGTATTTTCAAGTACCAACTTCAACTATATTTGTCTTTATAAGCACCATCCTACAGGAGACACCAATCCCCTTTTCTTTGCTAGCACCAAACTATTGGAGACACCAATACCCACTTGTTTGAAGGAACCAACTTGTAGGAGACTGTTGGAAATAATACTGATAGGGGAGGTGAATCAATATTTACAATTCAATAAAATTTCATTTCCCAATCAGATTTATATACACTACTTCAGTAAAGTGAACTTGCGTTTGCACTCTACTGTGATTAAAGAAACCAGCGTATACCCAAATAACTTATGATTTAGTTAATTTATCATGTGTTGATCTTTAATCAGTGCATCAGAATCTTATTATACAATAACTATGTGTAGTAATAAAAAAATAAACCATCACACATAAGCAACACACATGAACACCAAGATTTAATGTGGAAACCCAATGCAGGAGAAAAACCACCTACTATTGTCATCTCTGTCTTCTTAATATAAATAAAATTTGTTTACAATCTTGTACTGGTGCAAACTCATACTAGCACGCAGGCACCCACCTGCAGAAGGCTGCAACCTTCTCTCATTTTCTAGCTTCTACTGGAAGGGAGCTACAACCCCCTAGCTCTTGTATTAGTCGATATGTTTACTAGTACATAGGCGTCAGCCTACAGAAGGCTACGACCTTCTCTCTTCCTCCAGGGACCACGTTTCATAAATTTTCAGACTAGATACTCCTGGTACACAATAACACAATATGAAGGCCACATTTCATCAAATTTTCATACTAGACCCATCAGAAACTTTGAAACTCAAACTGCATCAATCAATAATCAGTTAATCTGAACAGTCAGATCATTGTCACCAGAACACTGTGTTGAACCCAAAAACCTACATCATCATTCAGAACCAACTACAACCTCAAAAATCATACATCAGAATGTATACGCTAATTTACTAAACCCAACCTGCATGTATACACTACTTCTTTTAACCAAACCTACGTATACCTCCAAAATTACTAAATAATAAAACCTCTAAATCAAAATTGTACTAATAAATAACAATCTGAATATCTACTGTCAAATTATAGATATCTAAATAGTCAACAGCACAGATAACCCTTCTCACTTAATCAATCAATCAATCAGACACAAACTCTTTATGCATCCAGTTTTACTTTCAGATCTGAAAAGACTTCATTGACATACAGTGGTAAAACAGCAGCACTGATCAGATATATCAGTCATTTCTAAACAATAGGCTTTTCTTTTGCATACGCTACTTGGAAGAGTCGAACCTGCGTGTATATGTGCCTTTACCAAGGCTAACCAATGTATAGATCTACAAATATTTACTTACAACTTTGTTGTTATTCCATACATCAGAAATACCCAAATCATGACATTTAAAGAATAAAACATGTGTAAGCAATCAGATCTAGCCCAACCAATATCAGATCATATAATGATAATTCATTTCAGGTCTCATGATCCTGATCCAACATTGTATCCAAGGTGCACAAAATATTTTAGATCATATCATAATCATAGCCCCTGCAACATAAAATATACTTCAGATAGAAGTATTCCTGAGAAACCCTTTCACTTGCACACTTGGCCCTTTGATCTTCTCCTCCTTATATAGTTTTTGGCCTTTCTCAATACCTCAGACCAAAACAACTCTTAGATCCCATGGTATTCTTGGACGGGATCAAATGATCATTACTCCACTCAATATTGTAGGCTAATACCATGGTATTAACCCTTGGTATTCTTTAAACTTGAATTTCCTTGATTTTCCAACCTATACGTGATTTTCCTCTTGTGAAAGTGCATGCATATGTATACGCTCTTTTTTTATGTTAACCTACATGTATATGCTTCTTTGTCAAAGTGAACTTGTATATACAACTTACAACATCCTTTTCATTCAACTTCTTGATTATGTAGACCATTGTTCCAACTTCCTATTCTTTTGTACCAATGTAATGTTACAATGTGAGTTGCCTTTTATCAAATTTGAACTGACTTGTGAGTGAGTTGCCATCAAGGACAACACTTGTATCATAATGGAAACAGAGACACCAATCTCCATTATATTTACAAGAACCAACCTAAAGGAGACACCAATCTCCATTATATTTACAAGCGCCAACCTAAAGGAGACACCAATCCCCTGATTTGAAGGAACCAAACAACTCTACCACTCAGATCCCTTTTTCATACATTTTCAGACTCGGATCAATTGAAACTTCATTTATATTTCACTGAAACAACAATTTTAAATTTCAAATATGTTTTCTTTCTCTAATATTTCTCAATAGTAGACTTTATTTCTCTAGTTGTCTGATCCAATTGGTGTTCCACCATATTTCTACTACTTCTCAAATATGCTATGGGCACCAATAATTTTTCTGAGATAACTCATCAATTATTACCTCAACTCTTCTGATCTGCAATTTATTTTTACACAATAGTATTTTACTTGAATTAATTAAACCAACCTTCTTATTTTCTTCATATCTATGCCATTCTACACCTTCAACCTCTACCAAGGACTCCTATGCATACTCTTAGCTACTACAAATTAAGCACGCATATCCTTTTTTATTTTATGTGGCATAGCTCCCTCACTTGATTCTTCATTAATTACCACACATAAGCTTCTCCATAGCATTATTACACTTTCATTTCATGAGAACTATCTCTCTTCATGTTGTTTATTTTTTTTATACCCACAAAATTCAAACATTTGGCCCCAAAATCGTATATATTTGGTTTCAACAATTTAGTTATTTGTGTGTTGGAAACATGAAAGCTTTCAACCCCCTTGAATTCTAAAGCACATCGAATCATGTGACCAAGAGCTAGAACCGAGACCTTAACCTAAAAGGAGCTTACCCTATTGGCCTCGATGAAGCAAATTTTTCTCATTAAACCCAAAATTTTGCATAATCCAGTATTTTGGATATATCATCCCTCTCCATCTTGCAATTTGTAACATGCTCCCAAATATGTTCTAGGTTCAGATATCCTCAAATTTGGATACCTTATGACTTGGTAAATCTTGATTCAAGGATTGTGCATATGGTCCTTGCTCCCCTTCATACTAGGTCGTACCATCTGAGGCATCATGACCTAGATATCACCTAATAGTTGTTGTGGGGTCCACCTCTACCTTGAAAAGTATGTTAAGTCCTTTGACCCGAATTCAGTTCCACCTATCCATGATCAATGATCTGGAAATCTGGACCTTTCTCGTGGGCATGGATTGGTTCTTTCCTTGGATACACTTCCACCTATCTGGAGATCTGGGTATGCGCAAGGGATTTCCACTTCACCCTTTTAACTTTGAACCAGATCTAGATATGGCCTTTGCGTTCATACTCAAAAAACATGAAAAAAAAATCAAAATATTTGAATGCTATTAAGCCTTAAAAAAAACCCTCCTAACGCAGATGTCAAACATCCATAGCTTCCAAATAATTTCATTGTGGACCAACCATTACATGCCATGTGTGTTTGTGCCATGTTCCCTACCATGTCGCGTGGCACATGTCATCCCTTGCCATGTGTCCTGCCACTCACTTGCCACATCTCACATAGAAAATGTCCGCTTAGCCTATCAAAAGTTCCAAATCATCCTACCACATGTCACTACCTCATGTGTCCACATAATCATAACTACCGCATGTACTCCTCATTGCTATCACCTACCATCCTACGTGGTCCTCACCACTTGGAATCCTTGTGTATCTAGTATCTATATCTTTTATTCGAACCAAAGTGTGATGCAACTCAGAAGACCTAGCTTCCTGGATTCCTGAATGCATTGGCGCATCCCCCAATGACCTGGATTCTAGAACCTTGACTAGGATATAACCTTGTTTGAACAGATTTACTTCATATATGATTTTCTCTTTATTCCTTTGGAGTTAGGAGAAGTTTTATTTATCATTAGAAATATATCACAACAAGTTGTTTAACCATACATCCTGAACTTTCATATATACTAAGAAAATAGAGAAGATATTCCTTCAAAGATAACTTATTTAAATTGCAACTTCATCCATGATATCAAGCTATACAAACTGCACTCAACAATCAATGTCAACATACAGTCATCAATGCAATGCTGACATCAATGACATCAATGATAAAATACACTCAACAATATTCCAACACACTCAACAATATTTCCCTTTGGCATTGATGGCAACAATACCATACATTGCTAGTCATTGATGGCCTTGGGCTTGACTCCTCCTATAAGTCTAATGATTCTCCCCCTAGATTTGAAGTCCCCTCATTCATTCTGATGTTTTGTCATTCTCCCCCTTTGACATCAATGGCAAATGATTATGGCTACAATTTTCCACACCAAATGTTGTAGCATTATATAGTGCTCAAGACAAGCTTTGTGTCAAATGTGCTTTGTACCAAGTGTGTCATTTGTACCCATTGGTTATAAAGGTTAGATAGCAATGATTAAGTTATATCAGGGCTCAATCTCTAACACTTGTGCTCTGTACGTGTTGATGCAC
Organism: Pinus tabuliformis; assembly: GCA_031772625.1. Taxonomy (NCBI): domain Eukaryota; kingdom Viridiplantae; phylum Streptophyta; class Pinopsida; order Pinales; family Pinaceae; genus Pinus; species Pinus tabuliformis. Next base: position 164,296,206 of record CM062813.1, read on the forward strand.
GTTAGCCAAACATTGATACCAAGACATATGCATTGTACCGTTGCACAAATTCACAAACAAACCATTAGTTGTTCAAAAAGCCAAATTCTCCACCTGAGTCAATATAAAATGCATTTTGATACTAATGGTTGTTGAAACTAATTGTTTCAACCACTTATACTAAATGAAATGAGACCAAACATGTAAGGTATTCTAACTTTTGACTTCATCATTCTTATATTGCAATCAATTCCTCATAAACATATGTTAATGTCAATGATCATGTATTTCTTTTGTTGCAGCTACCCCTAAGCTAACTCTATTTTCTTCTTTCTGACATCCTAGCATACAGCTACCCCTGGAAGAATTGGTCACTTTCTTTCTCTCCTTTTGAAGGGATTTATTTAAGAGATGGGGGAGGCATCACTCCTATCTTTTTCCTTAAATATTCAAAGAGATCTCTAGCAAGAGGCTTAGTGAATATGTCATCAAATTTTTCCTTTGTAGCTATACATTCCATCCTGACAATCTGATCAACCACATGTTCCCTGAGAAAATGATACTTTATATGGATATGCTTTGCTTTTGAATGAAGAACAAGGTTCTTGGACATATTGATGGCACTTGTGTGATCACAAAAATTAGAGATTAGTTGATCATGTGTTACCTTGATGTCTTGAAAGGTTTGTTTCATCCATATTATTTGAGTACAACACGTTGTAGTTGTTATGTACTCTGCTTCAGTTGTAGATAGCGAGATTTAATTATGTGTTTTACTCATTCGAGTCACCATAAAATTTCCTATGAAGAATGAACCACCACCTTTTCTCTTCCTATCATCCACACTGCCAACTCAATCAACGTCTGTGTATGTAGTGAAGAAAATATTTTGACCATTTGGATACCACAATCCAAAATCCATTGTGCCTTTTAGATATTTGAAAATTCCTTTTGCAAATAATAAATGGCTCCCTTTTTGGGTTCATTGAAACCTTGCAACCAAACCAACAACTTGCATGATGCCTTTTCTTGATGTTGTGAGGTACAACAAACCACTAATCAATTATCTAAATATGGTTTGATTGATTTTTGGTGACTCATCATCTTTACTTAATTTGCATCAAGTAACCATAAGGGTACTAACAGATGAGAAATGTCCCATTCCAAACTTCTTCAAAATCTCCTTTATTTTCTTTATTAGATGAACATGCCTTTTTCTGATTGTGTAATTTGTAAATAGAGGAAAAAGGATAATTCCCATAACATTGACATATCAAACTTAGTGTGTGTTTTGGCTACAAACTTTTGTCTTAGCAAATCTGCATCACTTCCAAAGATATTATCCTCAACATAACAATAATAACCAAAAGATTTTCATTTTTGTATTTAATATACAAACTACTATATGTTATCTCACTTTCAAAACCTTGTTGTTGTAGATATTTTTCCAACCTTCAATACCATGCCCTTGGTGTTTGCTTTAATCTATATAAATCATTTTTTAATCAACACACATCCTCTTGATTGTATGACAGTTGGAGCCCTTCAAGTTGCTCTATATAATTCTTCCTTGAGCTCTCCATTTAGAAATGTTGATTTCAAATCCATCTGATAAATTTTAAATTTCTTATGACATGCAAATTCTAAAAACGTTCTTAATGCTTCTATTCTTACAAGAGGGGAAAAGGTCTCTTCAAATTCAACTCCTTCAACCTGTGGATACCCTTTGAACACTAATATGGCCTTATTCTTGACAACTTGGCCATCCTCATTTAATTTATTCCTAAATACCCATTTAGTGTGTATGACATTTTTATTTCTTGGTCTAAGAATCGCTTCCCATGTCTGATTTTTCTCTATCTGATCCAACTCTTCATTAATGGATTTTATCTAATGCTCATATTGGCTTGCTTCAGTAAAATATTTGGGTTCTATCATGGACATCAAGGAAAAATGTTCATAACTAAGAGTGCCTACAAACGTTCTCCCTGTTTGAACTCCTACTTTTTTATCATCAATAATTTCACTATTGGGGTGATACTTTTACACATACCTAAATGGGGCCTTTGGATATGAATGTGTTGATTCTTCTTCCTCTTCCTCTTATGATTCTTCATGATGTTCTTCTTCATAATCATTGTTGATTCAATTAGTTGAACTGATATTTTTAGGCTACTTTTTGTTGTAAGGTAAAGTTGCATCAACTTTCACATCAATGCAGTCAAAAATATTACACAATCTCTTATTGTAGCATCGGTAGCCTTTAATCTTCATTGCATAGCCTAAAACTATACCATCATAAACTCTAGCATCAAACTTTACAAGTTTGTCATTATTAATTTTAATATAGCATTTCATGCCAAAGACATTGAAGTGCTTTATGGATATTGGCTTTCCAAACCAACGCTCATAAGGATTTTTGTCACTATTTGGCGTGAAGTAACCTTTGTTTATGATGTGGATTGTTGTTTGAACATATTTTACCCAAAAATCATTTTGAATTGTTTTGTTGTATAGCATAATTTTTTACATCTATTGCATTGTTTTATTTTTCATTTCCATTAAAAAATATCATTGTCCATGAAATTGAGAATTGTCTCCTTATCCCACGTTCTTCACAAAAGTCATCAAAATCATCTTTGGTAAACTCGCCACCTGTACCAGACCTTAGGAACTTAATTTTAAAGTCTATTTGGTTTTCAACAAAGGATTTGAAGGCTTTGAACTTATCCAATGCTTCAATTTTCTCCTTCAAAAATGTAACCGAAGTCAACCTAGTATATTCATCTATAATTAGCATCAAATATTGTTCTCCACTTGGGTTTTCAATTCTTTTAGTTCCACATAGGTATTTATTAAGCAACTACAAAGGCCTAGTTGATGAGTTTTCCTTCGTATTTAAAGTTACTCAATATTGTTTCCCAAATTGACATGATTTGTAGATCATTTTAATGGGCTTTGAAATCTTTAGAAAACCCATCACATCTTTCTTCCTGCTTAGCTTCACTAGATGATCAAAATTTAAATGCCCCAATCTTTTGTGCCATATCCAACTTTCATCAAGCATTCCAAAATAGAATTTTTCATTTTCTTCATTAAGTATGTATACATTACTTAGAGTTCTTACTACGTTTTCTACTACCTTCCCGTTGTTTTCCTTCTTTATCTCACAATGTTTGGAGTGGAGGATGGCATCATAGCCCTAGTCACACATCTGAATCAAACATAATTGGTTGTGCTTGAGCCCATCTACATAGAGAACATTTTGAACCTTTCCATTTCCATTATCCAAACTAATTATGCCTTTACGCATGTTTTTTCCTATTGCATCATTTCCAAAAGAAACAATACCATTGGTATCTTATTTTAGTGATATGAATTTAATATTATCACCAATCATGTGCTTTGATCACCCATGATCCATATACCATTGGTTTCCTTGGTTCTAAGCATATATAACAATGCCACATTCTTCTTACTTTTTTGGTTTCTTCTTCTTCCATGTCTTAGTCTCTTCTTGTTCTTGCTTGATCTGAGGGGGTGATCTAATTTTACTAGTTCTATATTTAGCTACTTTATGTCCATAATTATGACAATTATAACATTCAATGTGATCTAGCATAGGAGCAAAGGAATTTTTTCTTCTGGGGTTATTCCTTTGTGAGTTTACAAATATGTTATCCCTATTCCTTGAGGTTTGATAAGATTAATTACTTTTATTTCTAATATGGTTATTTCTAATATAATATCTATATTTAATAGCTTTATCACCATAATCTCTATAAGAATAGAAATAACCATAGAATATATTTTGATACTTGGGAGCAAATACCTTTGAGGAAAAGTTCTTTTAATTCTTTGTTGACTGTCTTTTTGAGGGGGGGTGTGGCTTCTCGTAATTTTTTACTTCATATTTTTAGCTGTTTGAATTGTTATTATTAACCTTTCTTTATTTCTATTTAGTTTTATAGTTTGCTCGTATTGTTTTGCTCTTAAGTCCCTTGAGTGTTTCAACATTATTGTCGAGTTATTTATCTTCAACTTTCTTGGTACTTGTTTCTCCTTCATAAACCAGATTGGTTTTGATGATGAGAGATCTCTAAACACTTAGAATTTCATTTTATTTTTCATATCCTTTAATATAATTTAAATTTTGATTTAGCTAAGCCCTCATATTTTCTAGTTCCTTACTAGTGGACATTACTTATTCCTATAGCTTCTTACATTCATTTTCCTTCTCTTCCAACTATTCTAGAAGAGTGCCTTAAATTTTATTAGCTTCCTATAACTTTTCTCTTATAGGAATGAGTGATGAATCTTTAGATTTATGCCCTTCCTTTTCATACTTCGCCAATAGATCTTCCTACTTTTTGTTCTTTTTATTAAGTCCGTCTATTTCTTCCTAGGAACTTATTAGTTCACCTTCAATATCTACTTCATCTTCTTCTTCATCTATTCCATATTTTTCTTGATCTTAACCTTGGGTTTCTATATCCATGAGCATGAATTCATTAGTCTCTCCTTCATTAGAAGGTTTCTCATCCCCATCTTCTGAGGAGCAGTTGTCCACTTTAGAATAAAATCTCTTCTTCTTGAATTCTTCTAGTTCTTAAATTTTTGAGATTCCAAGTGGTGATTGAGTAATCCTCTTTTCTTAGTGAACCAATTTCTTCTCTCATCTTCCTATGTGAGAAACCATTCTTGACTATATAACTAGTCCAAAACTAACATTTGTATGCTTGACTTCTACACTATCACAACATACACATAGTTGTTGTCACTAGAGTTACAACAACAAGAAAAGCATGGATTTGTAGTAATGAAACACTAGCAAGGGCAGAACATGTTGCAACAACAATATCAGGGGTAGCACAAGTTACAACATTAGAAATCGCAGTATCGAAGTTGCATGAAACATGATGATGAACTAGAGTTATAGCCCTTTTCAGTTGCATCTAGGAGTTGCAGCAACTATTGTTACATCTCAGAGTTGCAACAACTGAAATTTTCTCTATAAGAAAGAGTTATGGCTCCTGCAGGGAGTTGTAGAAATTACAAGGAGTTGCAACCAATGTTTAAACACCTACGTTTAGTAATACTTGTGAAGCATGGTGCCCTGTATGCCACTATTAATACAAAAAGGAAGCAAATTATTAAAATATGCATAATAATAAGCATTAAAATGGCACAGTTTGTACCTTGAACAAAAATGTATCAATATGGACGGAAAAGGTAATAAGAAAGGATGGAAAGTGAGACAATTGTGGACAAAAAGGTATCATGTGGATGTTAAAAATATGCCAATTTTAGAACCCATCAACAACATCAAATAATATCTATAGATATATCATCTCGCTTTGATGTTCCTTTGGGTACATAGGAAGTCCCCTGGGTATACCTAAAACTAGCTTTACATAATCTAATCAACTATTTGTTTCTATAGTACACTAATAAAACCACTCGGCGAGACAACTGTCAAGTACCTAAGTAGTTGAGTAATATGACTAAGGACACAACTGAGACTCCTTAGTTAGTGCCCTAATATATTGGGTCGAGTATTATTGTTCGACCTTGCACATATATTAGAGATCTATATCACATAACATTCCCTCATTCTGAATGTTGAGTAACCTTTTCCAAGTGAGATCATATAGAAGGATAACAAAAAATTGTGATAAAAATGAGTGATATTATTTTCTCACATGGAAAAGGGTAATATAAGAAATATTCAATTGTACTCCTCATAAAAACTCAAACATGATGTTTGAAGAAAATGAAGACTTATAAAACAAGCTAACCCAAGCAAAGAGCCAAGTTGATGAAATGGGAGATATTATGTTAAAACAAGTGGATTTATCACATTTTCAAGAATATCTTAAAAAGGAAATGAAAATTTTGATAGCTCAAAGGATAGATTATATTCATACAATATAGATTCCATTATTATATTCATCAAATATATATTCCATGAATCAAGCATGGATAAAATAATGCTACAAGTAAAAATTTTAGCATACATAACCCATATGAGAGATTCCCTTAAGGAGATACCAAGATACAAGGAAATCATGGAAATATGTAGGAAGAAAATATTGAGTCCCAAAATAATGATTATTCATCACCCCAAGATAGACATCATCATATCTTCACATTGACACAAAGGTAATACTTCATTCTGAAGATCAATATGAGGAAGTTTGATGGCAAAGATACTATGATATGGATATTCTAGATGGAGAAATTATTTGATTTAAATCAAGTGTCAACCTTTCAAAAGGTAACTATTGCATATTTGTATTTAAAAAGTGATAAATTTGTATGGTATCAATGGCTTTGTGAAGGGAAAAAGGATTTTATTAAGAGTAATACATTTTTTATTTAATTGATATCTGACAAAAAGGTCCAACTGTGGAGCACATTCAATAATTATAAAAACTAAGACTAAGGGGAAAAGATATTTTAGAGGATAAACTATTGTATATCTTTATGGGAAAATTAAAGGAAAAAACTCAACATGAAGTGAATTTTTGAACCTATATCCTGAGAGCATGCTTTCATCTTAACAAGGAAATTTGAAAGTAAATATATGGCTACAAGAATATCGGTCACTAAGAACTAAAAATAGCATAGTGCTAGCTCTCATAAATTCACTCAACCAATGAGATTGACACCTCATCAAATGGATAAAAGAGTAGAAAAAGGATTATGATTGATTTGTGACATCAAATACAATAAGGGGCATAAATGTGGTGAAAATAAATTATTCTACATAAATTAGGAAGAGGAAGAATATCAAGAATTGGAACTATCACAAGCTCTAGAGTTATAAGAGAGTACTCCAAAAATATCAAGCCATGCATTGTCCAGCATCAGTGCTCCCTTAAGGAAAGGTTTATTGAAATCAAAAGGAAAAGAGTGTTGATTGTTTCAAGTAGTATCCATAACTTCATTAATTACAAATTAGCAATTTTTTTCAATTTATTTATATTTCCATCACTAGAGTTTCAAGTAATGATTACAAATGGAGGCACCATAAATTGTTTAGGGAAATTCCATAGTATTAAGCTCAATATGGGGGAGTATTTATTCAATAGTCTGATGATTTCAATCTAAACAAATGGTGTTAATGTTGTAATAGGGGTCCAATGGTTACTATCACTCAGAACATTGACACTTAATTTCCATGATATTTTCCTCAAAATGGAAGGAAATTTGACTTAGAGGTATCCAAGGGAAACCCTCTAAACTGATAATCTCTAATACCATGATGAAATTACTCAAAAGGGACACCATGGTGTAATTGCATAATTTGCTCACTAGATGTTCAAACACATATGTCCTCTCCTCCAGTGGATCTCTAAAAGGTTATCAAAATGATTCCAAAGTATTTGGAGAGATTCCTAAGGGTCTTCCTCCTTCTTGATATCATGACTATGATATTCATTTGTGATTAGGAAGTGTACCACCTAAAATTAGGCTTTACATGCATCCATATGCACAAAAGAGTTATATTAAATAGATGGTTCAATAAATGTTAGATGCCATAATCATTCAACCTAGACAAAATGTTTTTTCTTCACCTATAGTGATCATTACAAAAATGACAATTCATGGCATATGTGTCCAAATTATAAGCAACTCAACAAAATGACCATCAAATTAAGTTTCCTATTCCTACCATTAATGGATTATTAGATGAATTTCATGGAGATATTTTATTTACTAATTTGGATCTTTGCTAAGGATATTATCAAATCAGAATGAGGCAAGAAGACATTCCCAAAACAACCTTTAGAACACATGAAGTTCATTATGGATTTTTGGTTCTTCTATTTGGACTTACTAATGCACCTCCAACATTTCAAATCTTAATTAATTCTCTTTTGAAACCCACCCTTAGAAATTTTGGCTCAGTATTTTTGATGACATACTATTCTATATCAAAACTTGGAAATAGAAATTGCAACATGTTGTTAGGTTCTTAAAACTATTGGAAGAGCAACCACTACATCCAAATCCTTCCAAGTGTTTCTTTGGGTAAGTGGAATATTTTAGTGATATTGTACCTCATAAACGTGTCAAAGTGTACTAAAAAAAATTAAATGCTATGATGGAATTTATTGCAAGTTTATTAAAAATTATGATGAAATAGTAAAACCTTTGTGACATTATTAAATAAGGAAGCATTTTCTTATACTCAATAAGCAACCAAATCCTTTAAAAAACGTGAGGCTATGTGTATAATGAGACAAACAAAGTTTGTTCACACACAAATATTAAGAATATTTGGAATATGAAAATATCTATAAGGGTGAATAAAGAATATATATAAGTGTTTGAGTACAAATGATGATATGATGATGGAAACACAATTTGGGTCATGTATCTATACCTAAGCGAGAGTGCTCATTCATAAAGAGTCATGTCCGTTGTGACATGTCCTTTAATAATTACTAATTATATTATATTAATCATGGTTATCATTGTTATTTATATTTCTATTATACGTATTTATGTTCATAGCATTTCCTTCCCCTGAATAATGCTTTGTCCTCAAAGCATATTAATGAGAAGGTTTGATATATTTTTATTTGTCTCGTAAGGTCTTCTCATCTTTCCCAATTCTTGGAGTTTTCATCTTCGATGATACGAGCTCCAAGACTTTTGTATCCCAATACTTTATACAAATAGACAAAAAGGAATGCCAAATGTTTCTTGTACCACTTGAGAGTAAAAAATCCTTCAATCTATGTGAAAATACTTGCTATTGGCCTCTACCTATCACAAGTCAATCCAAATATTTTTTCCTATTTTTTCCAAAACACCAAACTACTAGAACCCCAATCATCCAACAAAAATTGAACACCGCAAACCTTTCATACCATTGGTAAATAAAAAATTTCATTATCATTGTTTTAACGAAAATAATGTGTGATCCTTCACCTCTCCAAGAGAGAGCAGACAAAAATAGTCATCGTTACATAGAGATACTTAACCATGTCCATGCCAGAATTTTTTTTCAAACCTTGATATTTTTGGGAACTCCAAGAGAGAGCAGACAAAAATAGTCATCGTTACATAGAGATACTTAACCATGTCCATGCCAGATTTTTTTTTTAAACCTTGATATTTTTGGGAAGTTTGGCAATCAAAACTTTTTCTGAAGCAACAACCTACCGAATTTAGGAAAGAGTGCACCAATTCTCGCAAATTGTTACTTCTATTTTATTTAATCAATCAACCCAAAAATCTTGGAACTTGATGCATGTAGGCACTGGTACTGTGCAAGGATCAAGGATTTGTTTCAAACAATATTAATGGCAAGATCTTGAATATCAAGCTTTGATTTTTAAGTATATGTTGTATGGTGTTATTGTTTCACCTAAACTTATTCTACCCATTGGGAAAAGTGTGGTTGAATTGGTAGGTTTATATACTGGCTCCAATTCCCATCATCCCAATATGAGTTCATGGGGTTCTTTTCATCTAATATTTTCTAATAACACAGACCTTGAGCATAGGAGATGTGCAGAAATGATGGGAGGAAGTGACATTGTTCTAGAGACGTCGCTCCTAACCAGAAATATTGTGAATAACATATGCATAGGGGTCATCCTCATTTAAGAAAGCCTATGGAAGGAGGTCAGACTATCATTCATACAATCAGAAATAATGATGCTACTCAATATTTGGTGAGAAGGCTTAATCCATCTTCTACTGCAAATAATAATGTGGCATCCTCCATGATTGACTTAATATGTGGTCGTAATAGTACAAGTAGCCTTACCAATTTGCATCCATCGATCTCCATCCACAATATGTAGCAAAACCAAAATCAATCTAATTATGTTGTCATCAGGATCACGCCTTCTCCATTACCAAGAATCATTTGCATTTGCTACACTCAAGGGTCCTTGTATACTCAACAAAACTATTTGAATTTGCAATGCCACTGTTACTATACTAGTCATTATTCATAGCCAATACAATATGTCCAATCATACTTCATATCACCTCCTCACAATCCGAACTTAAAGAAAAAACAAGTATTATATTAGTCTCTCACCTCAGGGGTTTCCTTCCCTATCACAAAAAGCACCTTAGTAATACACACACAATCAATACAACCTTTATTTCTCTTGTGCATAGATGGATGAGCTTTTATGCCAGTATATAAAAAGTGAAAATGGTTGAGTGCAAATAGATATGTGGGCATTTCCATGGACTTCATAAGGGATTGACAAATATATTGTTGTTTCGACTTCAACAAGACAAGCATAACACAACCTTTCTCTGACCAGTGAGAATAGCATTAAATTTCATGATATTCTAGACATGGAGAAGCATGTGAATTTACCAAAACAACTTCATGGAATGCTATTGTATCCCATGCCAAATGAATTTATGTAAGGGATATGTTAGAGGTGTAGGAACATTTCTCGAATCTACGACAAAACTAGGCAAAGAGATAGTTAGGCAGAGAATCAGGGAAAAAATGGCAAGTAGTACCTACAAGGCTAGAGGAGGAAGCTCAAAATTGATTATAGACTTGACAAAGCTTACATGTGCAGAGTGTGCCCCAAATAAAAAAAGGGAAAAGGTCTCCCCAGTGATTGATTGTAAAGGAGGAAGGGGCAGGGGGAAGGGGCATGTTGACGGTTCATCACGTACATTGGGTTCCATACAATTACTACGCGGCGGTTCCACTCCAACTCCAATAAATGGACCGCTCGGGAAACCGCTAAAGGAATTTATGATCACTCATATCTACAACACTGAATAGGAAGATGAAGAAAACTAAATTCCCAAGTTTATTAGACCAAAAACCCTGTGGTGGAGAAAGGACACACAACTGACACTCAAACTTAAGAAGGGAAATAATATGCCTACATATACTTAAAAAAATAAATTATGTTCAAGTTCCTACCACTGATATTGTGCAAAAAAGATCCTTGATCCTTGCAAAACACAAGCGCATGCATGCATCAAGATCCAAGGTCTCTCGGTTGATCAATTAAAGAAAATAATATTAGAAGTATGTGAGAATTGGAACACTCTATCCTAAATTTGATAGGTTATTTCTTTAGAAAAATTACCAATCGCAGATATTCCCAAATATATCAGGGTCTAAATAAAAAGTGTGGCATTGGTTTGGATTAGTATCTCTATGTCACAGTGGCCATTTTTGTTTGCTCTCTCTTTGAGCAGTGAGGGCTCACACATTATTGTCATTAATCCAATGAAAATAAGAGTTTATGTCTACCAAAGGTAAGAAAGGTTTGTAGTGTTCAATCTCTATAGGATGATTAGGGTTCTAGTAGTTTGGTGGTTTTTTATAAAATTGACGAAAATATTTAGCTTGACCTTTGATAGGAAGAGGTCAGTAACAGGAATTTCTAGCACATACTGAAGGTTTTTCTACTGTCAAGTCGTAAAAGGAAAATTTGGCATTCCTTTTTGTATTTTGTATCAGGTAATTGGATACAAAAGTCTCCGTCAAGCAACATTTTTTCACTGCACTAGTTTTTTGGTTCCTTGCATGTTTTGGGCAGCAAAGAATTATAATGTTGAAGGAACACTAAAATAGCTTCCTAGGTTGGTTTAAGGATCTCTTGGAATATTGGTACAAATTTTGTATGTGACATTGTATGATTGCATTTTCAGTTGAAGATTATACCCTCCATTTGTTGAGCTTCAACTATTAAGAAAATGGTCAAAATTAATGAGTTTTTAGAGTTTCTGGATACTTTAATACTTTCAAATGTTGAGTCTGGTACAATCAAAATCAATAAAGCCACTCTCTCTGACATTGAATTTTTTTATAAGATATGAAGGAGAAAATTGAGTTTCTCCAACTCAAATCTCAACTCCAACATAATTAAATACAACAAAAGAGTCATCATTCTAAACTAGTCCTTGTTCATAACTATTCATTTTTTTAGTTAGAGAAAGACATTATTAGCATCCAACACTTGATCGTATTAGTGAGGCCATTTCAGAAGTAGATTTACATGAAGATGCAAAGGTTTAGCTTACACTTCCCAAGCCCACCATTAGACCTTGGGAAAAACTTATCAATAGGTTGACAAGTAGAATAATTCCTCCTACAATGAGTGAGTATTGGCCCTATCAAGGTCCCAATTAGACCCCTATTCATTTTGTGTCGCTATATACTCTCTAGAAAAAAGGCCTGGTTTCATCCTAAATATCCTGGTTTAAAAAGAAAACTAATCTAATCTAATCATCCTAAATATTTACAAGTAAATATATAAATATATATAAATTGTTATGTATGAGTAGATCTGGCTTGAACAATCTGAACTGCAGGAGATGGTTAAATCACCCAAACACAATACTTTGAAAAAATATTGTGGATGTTTAAATTGGTGATAACCTTGACTAGAATATGGGTCCAGTTGGCCACTTAAGTTGATTTTGGGGCTTTGTTTTAAAGAGCTTATGAAAAATTGATTACGTTTTTTATGTTTATTTGCATATAATGAAACTAAACTAAATGAAAAATAATAAATCTATCTCGATAATGAGAGCAGGATTGGTGAACTATATTTTCGGATATAAAAAATGAATGTTGAATTACTCAAATTAAACAAATAATAAATTTATTTTAATAAAATAATTTAGCGTTGCATATACTTAATCATCTATAAATAAATGGCATAAGCACATTCCAATATTCATCGGTATCAATATAAAGGAAAAGTGATAGAAGAAAATACCATTTATGACTTTTAAAAAATTAAGAGATCATACAGTACTCAAATCACAAGATTCAGTAAAAATCGATCCTTGATTTGTCTTCAAAAATTGGCTGTAAAAAATATTGATTACAAAATCAAAGTTTTCAAGTCAACAAACTCCAACCCCTTTAACTTCTACAGTTTGCTTATTTATAATTACATAGTTCAAATTAAAAATAGAATTTTGTTTCATGACAATTTCAGGAAGATTCTTTTTCTCATTTCTTGGGATTTGGATAATCCCCTTTTCCCTTATGTCATTTCAATCCATAAATATTGAAGCTTCAAGTGATATCATCTTTCCACATAATATGCAAAAATATTCACAAAAATCATCAAAATATATATATATATATATATATATATATATATATATATATATATATATATATATATATATATATATATATATATATATATATATATATATATTAAAACTTAAACCAAAAACCCTCATTCTAAAACAATCGAAACTAATCATTCAAAGAAAACTTGATTCCTGTAAATTAGCAACAAATTCCAAAATCTAAGCCAAATCATTTTCTGTTGTTGCAATTTTGATATACGAGCAATATATTGATGAGATCAAAGCAACATAATGTTTTGGCATCAAGTTTTATTTCCAAAAATAACCCATATATTTCGATTTGATGAAAAAACATAGCCCTTTTTCTAATGAAAATTTTGGGAGGTTTAGATTGCAAATTTGTTCAAATAAAAGTTTCCAAATTATTGTCTTTGATTCCCTCTTTGCAATGTGCTATCCTAGGACTAATTCGTGCTCTATAGCCAGAGATAATTTCTCCAAAAATCAAAGTCATGTAGCTTCTTATGTGCAATTTGTCGAATGGTTTTTTTTGTTTTGTTGAATGGGTAAAGTTAAAAACAAATATCCCACATGCATGGGGAAACTTGTCTTTTCATTGCTTATACAATGTAATGAGTCTAATTTGATTTGTTTGAAATGAGAAATAAGGTATGGAGAAAGGCATGGATAGTTAACATTTGACTTAAATTAAATTTGAAGTTTCCAACCAACGTGGAAGACCTGTGTGACCATAATAAAATTAAACTTTGAATTGAGTCCAATGAAACCCAAGGTAACTTTGAATTGAATTGAATTGAGTCCAATGAAACCCAATATAATTATATGATATATATATATCCCTATTCCAAAATGCCACTTTGAAATTGCTCAATGGCCCCACGTATAAGCTATATATATAAATATTATTATTAATATATATATATATATATATATATATATATATATATATATATATATATATCCCTATTCCAAAATGCCACTGTGAAATTGCTCAATTGCTCTCCTCCGATAAAAAATTAATTAATTAAATATATAACACAATAAACTTAAAAATAAAATAAATATATAAGTCCAAATATATATATATATATCCCTATTCCAAAATGCCACTTTGAAATTGCTCAATTGCTCTCCTCCGATAAAAAATTAATTAATTAAATATATAACACAATAAACTTAAAAATAAAATAAATATATAAGTCCAAATAAATATATAAGTCGGGAGGTCGGGAAAATTAAAATGAAATTTGGATTGAATTATCATATATATATTCAAGCTGATAATTCAATTCAAATTTCATTTTAATTTTCCCGACCTCCCAACTTACATATTTATTTTATTTTTAATTTTATTATTTATATATATATATATATATATATATATATATATATATATATATATATATATATATATAACCCTATTCCAAAATTCCTCTTTGTAATTTCTCTCCTCCGCAAAAAATTAATTAATTAAATATATAATAGGAGAGAAATTACAAAGTGGAATTTTGGAATAGGGTTATATATATATATATATATATATATATATATATATATATATATATATAGATATAATTAATTAAATATATAACAAAATAAAATAAATATATAAGCCAAGAGGTCAGGAAATTTAAAAGAAAGAAAGAAGAAAGAAGGAACAAAATTATTTTAACATCCACGAGGCTAAAGATAGCTTATGGGACAAATTTCCTTTTCATATGCTTCATGTATTCGGCAATTTTTTTATGAAGCTTTACAATAAATGCTCCCAGCTTCTCGACAAACCCCTTGCTAAATAGATTATCCCAACAGCTAGTTGCCAACATATCTGCTTAACTTTCCATGTTGTCTTTTAAGGTCTCACATTCTAAAATGAAATGTTTTTCTGTTTCCACTTTTCCGAAAGAACAAAAAATGCATACTCTTTCCTCCCACACTCCTTTTGGCCTTTTCCATCGCCCAGTTTCACAACAGAGTTGATGATAATTAGTCCTTAACTGAGCAATAAGAATTTTGGCTCTCCAAGGGATATTGGCCTCTATGTATGATTTTGGTTGATGACTATGAGTGGGATTAAACACTTCAATATAGTATTTTTTCTTTCTTCCTAGCTCCTTATCCCAAGTATGCTTTTGGAACTTATCTGTAACAAAACCTTTTACCTCTTTGTTGTTTATGGGACACGCGTTCAAGCAAATACCCCATTTACTAAACCATTTATTATTTTTTTGCATCCATTTTTTTTTTTTTTTTGTTGCACAATATGTCATTAAAGACAACCTCATGCCATCTACCCTCTTCCATTTGCTCAATTTTTTTTAAATACCTTAAGACTCACACCATAGAAATTGCTTCAATAGGAGCAACCCTTATTTCACTTAACAAGATAGCATAAGGAACTTCACTTTTAATCTTGAATTTGTTTGTAATCAAACGCTTCTAAATTTTCTCAATTTTTCTCCACTGCATGTCAGATGTACTGTTGGCCCATGGTTCACAACCATATAGAATCATAGGAATCACTAGAAGCCCAAAAAGAGCTTGAGTGGTTTTCTAGTCCCATAACTCTGCCTCTCTAAACCTATTTTGAAAACCATAAAATGCTTTCCAACCCCTCAAAGTTATTTTCTTTCTACAACCATCCCAGCTTAGATTTTTGTTGAAGTCAATTATAAGGTATTTGTAATCCGCAACTTCTTCTAGAATGTTGCCTTCAAAGTAGAACTTATGTTGGTTATGTTTTCTTTTCTTAGAGAAAACCACTACTTTCGTTTTGTTGATATTGACTTGCATCCCCACACTTCTACAAAAATTCTCAAGGGATAGTAAGTTCTCTTGCAAACCAAGAGCCGATTTAGAAATTAGAATAAGGTCATCTGCCTACAAAATAAGCCTTATAACAAACTTTCCCAAATGGATACCATCACCCCCTTGTGAATTTAACCACTCCTCAAGCTTGTTGATATATAAACCAAAAAGGGTAGGACATTGTGGGAAACCTTTCTTGACCCCAATATCGCTTCTAAAACTTTTAGAAATGCTCGTTGAAGTTATAATTTTGACTTTCACCTCTTCATACAGCCTATGCACAGTTGCTCTCAAATGTTTAGGAACCCTAAGTTCCTCCATTCTATGCCATAGATTAACCCTAGGAACCAAGTCAAACACTTTTCTGAAATCAACAAAGCAACAAAATACTTCTTCCTTTTTCTCCCAAACTTTTTCAATGATACCCATCTCTACCTCTTTCATCATAAAGAGTTCAGTATCAGTGTTGACCAAAGGGGGAGGGTCAAACTTGGGATCTTGCTCATATAGTTGTCTTGCATAGTCAAACCATCTAGAAGTTGTAATACTATTTCCAACTTGTATCTTTTTCGGTTGGAGCTCCTTCCAAAATAATTTGGGATTATTTCTCCCAAGGAAGATTATTTCTTCCCTCCTTGAAATCATGAAATCAACCTTTTTCTTGCTTAATAAATTCTTATAAGCTTTGAGCTTTATGTTATCTTTGTTTGACTCTTTCCACATTCTCCTTGCCCTTTTTCATTCGTCGTCAAACTAAGCATTGACCAGAAAGCAATTTGTTTCAGACTTCTTAATTTTTTCTCTTTTGCACTTTGCAAGTGCGCATTGAATTAAATGTGTGAATTCATAACTATGAAGGTCGTGAATTGTGATTTTCTCCTTCTTGAAGAGCCTCTTTAGCGACATTTTGAAGGTATTACAATTTTCTGGAGTCAAAAGAATTCTACCCTGTGGGAGATTTTGTTGCACATGTTGAAATTTTTACTCTAATTGTTTCTTTCCAATCCAGGAGAAACATAAATAAATTGGCTTGTGATCTAATTTTAAGTCCCCCAGTTGATCTCCAATCAAAACTTCCTCCAGTTTCTCACACAAAGCATACAAGCAAATTACATAATCTACTACACTTGCTCCATTATATGTATTGAAATTGAAATTACCAGACTTTTCCCATCTAGTCAATCCATTACAAATGACTAAATCAAAGGCTCCACATAGAGTAAGCAATTGTTCACCAAATATATTGCAACCCTTCTCCTCTAAAATTCTTTCCCACTAATGATTACTCTCTTTTGTAAGCCAAATAAGGTCGCAATCATCTTTACAACAAAGAATGCTAGGTTGCTCACTTGTAGTCCTAGCTCGACCTTTGACCATTAAAATAATAAAAAATAAAAACAAATAAACACATTAAAATAAATTAACTAATATACAAGGTCGGGAGTCGGGAGCTCAGGAGGAAATGAATGAAAATTGAATAAATCGTCTCAACCTCCGCCTAAATGGTGAATGGTCGAGAGTTCAGGGTTAATAAGATTTAATCAAACCACTTTGTAATTTCTCTCCCCTGACCTCCGTTCAGTATACAGAATTGCTCTCCCCCGACCTCCGACTAGTATACTGAATTCTCTCCCTCGACCTCCGACCAGTATATTGACCAATATATTAAAGGATAAAAAATTAATTAATTGATAAAATAAATATATAACAAAATAAAGTAAGTGTCTAAGTTGGGAGGTCTGGAAAATTAAAATGAAATTAATTATTATTGACCTGACCTCTAACCATTAAAATAAGAAAAATAATATCAAAAATAATAAATGAATTAATAATTAAATAATACAAAATAAAAAAAATAAATAAATTAACTAATATATACGATTGGGAGTTGGGAGGTCAGGAGGAAATGAATGAAAATTCAATAAATCATCCCGACTTCTGATTATGATGGATTAAAAATATATTTAAATAATAAAATAAAGACAAAAAATAATCAAATAAAATAAAAAGTATGAAAATAAAATAAAATTAAAAATAAATATGGAATGAAATCTATAAGAAAAAAATGATATTTTCCATGTGTCATGCCAAGTCATCAAAAATATGGAAAATACAATTTCAAACAACTATATTTTTTTATCCGGAAGTCGAAATTTGAAAAATTTTATATCGTTAGAAACATCTCAATGAGGCGAAGATGATGGAAATATCATAATATCAAAATAAGCAAACCAAAATTCATTAAAAATAGGAATCCAAATGCAAAACAATGTGATATTTTCAAAATTTTATATGAGGGACCCTTTATTTTTTTAAATAAAGCGGGGTTGTTAGGGCAACAACAAACAACGACATATTGGGACGAAGCAGCTATCTATAGTTAACAAAAAAAAATAAAAAATCTTAAATAATAATGGGGCTTGATTTTATTTAAAAACTAAAAAATAAGTTTCATGAGATTCTCAAACTTTAACCAGCTTCTATGGGTTCCACATAACCAAGTTTTATGATCAACAAGCATCTATTATGTATATAATATATCTCTTTTTCCAACATTGTTTCATTGCATGCAGGCCTATTCAAAAACCCCGTGAAGATGTCTTGGTACCATACAAGCATAGCCCCTCTACTAGCGAGTGTCCATAGCTTCAACGGGTTTACTTGCACTTCCCACACTTTTCAGTGTTTTCAACTCTCTTGCTTTTAGTTCCACCCTTTAGGATTGGTTAATTAAGAATTGCAGTTTTGCAATTGGGTGAAGATAACAGAGTGGTACAAAGGATGCCTTTATTTAAAGTAAATAGATGTAATACTTTAAGAGTTTAACTCTAAAAGCCTTCCCTTAATCTACTAATGTACAGGATTTAGTGTGGTAGGATAAGGGGTGGGATTCAAGGAGAAATACTAAAGTGTACTCTTTCCTTTACAAAATAGAATAATAGTATTTAAAATATGTTCTCTTGTTCCTCCATAGTTACTAGCCAATGCAACACAATGGAAACTTGATAAAGATGTTCCTAGATAAATAAAAACCCCATTCATAATGATAGAGTATAGATTCCCTATCTCATCCATTTTTATTGCTTTAAAATTATTCCCCATGTAAACTTTGAAAACATTGTGAAACCAAAATCAAAAAAATGAAATCAAAGTAAAGAAAGAAATTGTACAAGATTATTGACATAAGATCAAGCTATAGGAAACCCTACAAACAAGAATATCAAAAGAAGGGAAAAAAATTAAAGGCCATGAATAAAAGATTATTGCAAGACAATATGTATGAAGAAATACATTAACATAAAAGTAAAAGCACATTATTTCGGTTTTGGTACGTCTTTTATGTGCTTTACTGGACCCCAAGAAAAACTGCGCAAGGAAATAAGAGGCTTGGAGGGCTTGAGGAGGACATATACTATGTCTATTCAGTCTGTGAGTTGTATTGTTTGATTGCAGAGAGAGTAGGATAGCTTGAGAGCTGATTCTTTTTGTAACTTGAACAAGATTTCACTTGTATGATAATATAGAGATTGGGGTTTTAGGTTGAGGCTTTCCCTGGGTTATTTCTTCTGTGTTATGTGTGATTGATTTCTCATTCTTAGTTATATGTGTTCTCTTGATCTTGCTCAATTCGATTAAGCTTCCTCAAATTGTTGTAGGAGTAGATCTTGTATTTTGCTTTAGTCTATTGCATAATGTGTTGATCTACAGCGAGAATTTCTACATGGTATCAGAGTAAAGGTGGTAAAGGCGAAGAACAACATACAAGAAGGGAGAAGTTTGAATTTTGAGGTTCTTGAATATAGAAATCAAGTTCTTATCACATATCAATTTCACCAATGGCGTTTAACGGTTTAAGACTCGAGTATGCCCTCGATGGTAGCTCGAATTATATAGCCTGGAAGGATTGCATGGAGGCAATATTAGAGGATAATGGTCTAAAGGACTTTTTTGATCAAGAAGTCCCCAAGTAGACTGATGCTACTCAACTAGCGGAATGGAAGAAATGTGTGGAGTTAGAGACCACATTGTCTCAAGCCTCCATGGGAAGGAGACACCATTGTCGATGTGGAAAACACTGAAATATCTATATTAGAACAACAATGATCAGAGGAAGATGGCACTAAAAGACAAGCTTTGTAAGATCAAGTGTGAAAAGGGCAATAGGATCTCTACATATCTAAACAAGGTCACCACCTGCAGGGATGAGATTGGAAGTGTACGGATCACGATCGCTGATGATGACAGGCGAGTCTTGCACTCCTTGGTCTTCATAAGAGCTGGAATAGATACCAAGACTCGGTTAATGGAAGAGAAAAATTGCCAGATTGGGAACGAATTTGGTTGGATTTGATGCAGGAAGAAATAAGAAAAATCACCAAAGATGGATACTCATCAAAGCAAGATGATGAGGAAAATCTAGCCTTAGCGAGTAAGAAAAGGAAAGGGAAAGGGAAGGCGTTGCATCCAAATCTGGTTCTTCCCATGGTGGGAAGAAGATTGACAAATCGAAAGTGTGATGCTTTCATTGTCATGAAGTGGGCCATTATGCTATGAATTGTCCATAGAAGAAATCCAAGAAGGGTTCCTCGAAGGGATCTGATGGTGAGGCACTTGCCTCACAGTTTGAGTTGGATTTCTTGCTTATCGCATGCATGGTTTCGTCCATGGTGGGATGTGTGTGGTACCTGGACAGTGGAGCTTCATTCCACATGTTAGGTGACACAAATATTTTCAGTACCTTGGAGGAGAAGGATCTCCAGATGTGGATCGAGATGGGCGATGATGGAAAGTACCATGTTTCAGGCGAAGGTACGGTTGTGTTTCAGAGGGAGCATGGAGCTCCCCTCACCTTGATTGATGTAAAATATGTACCAGGTCTGAAGAAGAATCTTGTGTCTATTGCTATGCTAGAAGATAAAGGATACGATGTAGTCTTTAGTAAAGGAAAGGTATTCCTGAGGCATATCAGTACTGGACAGACAAAGCGAATTGGGATTCGGGTAAAGAATATCTACAAGCTGGAGGTAGGTGACTATGCTGCATTGAGTTCAAAAGCTGAGATAGTGCAGAGCCAAGATATTGGTGAGATATGGCATAGAAGACTGGGGCACTTGCACCATGGAGCCCTAAAGATCATGAAACAAATTTCTACCAGATTACCCAAGGGAAAACTTGAGCAGACGAATACATGGAAAGGTTGTACCTTGGGTAAGTATGAGAAATATTCTTTTCTAAATTGAGAAAGTAGAGTTGGAGCAATCCTTGAGCGAGTTCACTCAGATGTTGGTGGACCATTCTCTACAGCCTCCACCGCTAAACAAAGGTACTATGTTATTTTTATTGATTATTTTTCTCATAGATGTTGGATCTACTTTATGCAAAAGAAGGATCAAACCTTCTTCAGGTTTTGTGAGTTTAAAGCCTTGGCAGAGAAAGAATATGGAAATAAAATAAAACCCTTGCGTAGCGACAATGGTGGAGAGTTTGTCTCCCAACAGTTTAAATACTTCTGCGTTGTAGAAGGAATTAAACAGGAATTGACAGCACCCCATAACCCACAGCAGAATGGGGTGGCCGAAAGGAAGAACAAATCGATTGTGGGAGCAGCTCAAGCGATGTTGCATGACCAAAGCCTACCACTGCATTTGTGGACTGAGGCATGAAATACAACAGTATACTTGCAGAACAGAAGCCCACACCATATACTGGGGATGAAGACACGTATGGAGGCATTTTCCGAGAAGCGACCTGATGTAAGTCACTTCCGAATCTTTGGATCATCAGTTTACTATCATGTGACCAAGGATGCTAGGAGGAAACTAGACCCAACAGCTGAGTTGGGAATACTTGTGGGGTACATGGATACACCCCACAACTATTGGGTGTACCTGTCTTCCACTTAGAGGACAGTGGTACGCAGGGATCTGAAGTTTAACAAGTAGAAAGCCATGCACTTATCACCTGAGAGGGAGCTCAAGTTGCATTCAGAGGAGGAAATTTCAGCTCCTAAGGAGGAGGAGCCTCAGATAGATACGGAGCAACCACATGTAGAGGATCCGGGAGTGGAGACATCCACTCATGCTGATACTTCCAGAGATGGGCGGAAACACTCAAGGGAACCTGACAGGTTGATGCTGGATGCATGGGAGAATGTGGGACAACCATCTTCTCAGTGCATACAAAGGAGGTCACCCGAGCAGTACACTAGGTACATGGCCCTGGTTGGGGAGTGTGTAGATACTGAACCTTCTTCATTCGAGGAGGTAGTGTAACAACCAGTCTAGGTTGATGCAATGGTAGAGCAGTATGACTCTATCATTTAGAACAATGTGTGGGATGTTGTCCCAAGACCTCAGGGTAAGCCAGTGGTGAGCTCCAGATGGCTTTATAATGTAAAGCAGGTAGCTGATGGTAGTGTTGAGAAACATAAGGCAAGGTTTGCTGCCCGGGGTTTCTCACAAGTCGAGGGGATAGACTACGATGAGATTTTTGCTCCTGTAGAAAGGTACTCATTGATTAGATCGATGTTGGAACTATCAGCTTAGATGGGGTGGAAGGTCCACCAGATGGACATGAAGACAACATTCCTCAATGGGAAGATTGAGGAGGAGGTGTACATTGAGCATCTAGAAGGTTTTGAGACCTTCGATCATGATTCACTTGTGTGCAGACTCAAGAGGGCTTTGTATGGGCTGAAGCAAGCACCTCGTGCTTGGTACACCAGGATCGACAACTATTTCACTGGTTTGGGCTTCACCAAGAGTGAAGAAGATGCGAACCTTTACCACATCATGGTAGAAGGTAAACCATTGATAATTGTTCTTTATGTCGATGATCTAATTTTGACAGGTGATGATCAACTGATACAGTCTTGCAATGAGGACCTTGCAAGAGAGTTTGAGATGAAGGACATGGGCCTTATGCACTACTTTCTAGGCATGGAGGTGTGGTAGAAAGATGCGGAAGTATTTGTGTCTCAAGGCAAGTATTCCAATGAGATACTCAAGCGCTTTCACATGGAGAACTGCAAGCCCATGCAGACTTCTCTAGCTGGGAACTAGAGGTAGGAGGATGCTACTTCAGGTGAGGTAATAGCTGCTACTATTTATCAGCAACTGGTGGGTTCACTTATGTATCTGGTGAACACACAACCTGACTTATGCTTTGCGGTGAACCGGTTGAGTCAAGCTATGGTTCAGCCTACCAAGCTATTTTGGAAGGCAACAAAGCATGTGTTGAGATACCTTCGAGGCACATCTTAGTTCGGATTGTGGTACAAACGAATAGAGGGAGTGAAGATTTAGGGCTTCATAGATGCGGATTGTGCAGGGAGTCCATCAGACCGTAAGAGCACTTCTAGAGAAATCTTCAACCTTGGTTCAGTTGTAGTTTCCTGGTACAACAAGAAACAAAGATCAGTTTCACTTAGCTCAGCAGAGGCTGAATACATGGTTGCTAGTCAGGCTGCATGTGAGGACATTTGGATGTGGAAGATTATAGTGGGATTGTTTGGTCAGAGGATGGATCCTACAGTGATCTATTGTGATAACCAGAGTTGTATCAAACTCTCTAAGAATCCAGTTTTTCATGACAGTTCCAAACACATTGATATCTGGTATCACCATCTTTGAGACTGTGTGGTCAAGAGGATCATGTTGTTGCTGTATGTTTCGATCAAAGAATAGGATGTAGATATTTTGACTAAGGAATTGTCAAAATGCAAGTTCGAGTTCCATAGAGACAGGATTGGGGTTACTGATAATCCCTTTCTTGTTGAGAGGGAGTGTTGAAAATAACAACAAGAAATGTTAAATATAGAAGTGCTAAATTTAGTACTGCTATAAATGGCATTTGGGATACCTTCCTATTTTAGTCAGTCCCTAAACTAAAATAGTGAAGTGAAATTCGAATTTGATCTTAGCAACTATTTGTAAAATAATTAATTAATTCACCATGAGTTAATTAGTTAAGGAAAATCAAACATGAAGTCTATGTAGGTACATGCAACAGTATCTCCATTAATTGAGGAATTTATCCATCAGTTAAAGAGATTAGGATGAGTTGTAATATTGAGTTGTAATTAGTTGGCTCATTTAACTGAGTCAAGTCCAATTAGATTAATTCAAACAGTTTGTTGAATTAATGTAAGTTCAGCTAGTTAATGCATACATGCATGTAACTGTTGCACTTCAGATAACTAAATATTCTCTCATAAATAAATCATGCATGTTAGTTCAGAAAGAGACCCAGTTGAGATAAGATGGAGGGACAATGTACTATTAGTTGCTAGAATATTCCATTGTGAATATCCCTTGCATCCAGAAGGAATTCTTTCCTTGAGGATTGCGCAATTACTTCTTCAGGTTTTGTGAGTGTGATGAGGCCAATTCACGCATGTGGCTTCACTAGACTCCAAGAAATATTGCGCAAGGAAACAAGAGGCTTGGAGGGTGTTGACACCTAATCATAAGGATTGGGTGAACAACTGTAATTAATGTAAATAAATAATAGAGAAGATAGAGAGTCGGGAGATGAACTGAACAATCAATCCCTCTTGTATATAATAATGTTTAGCCTTAATGAATATAACAGAGTTTTGTTTTAAGAAGTTATATCCTGGCCTGGCATGGTATCAGAGAAAGCGCCATTTTTGGCTTTCCTTTTAAATTTTAACTCTTTCACTCTCTAATTTTCATCTCTTGCAGGCTGACATCTTTGTTAGATCTCTGTGAATGCTCATCATTTGAATTCTAATACGTTTTTGCTGTGTTGAATAGTGTTGTAATACCATGATTTTTCTCTGTTTCCGCCCTTTCGTTTGAAGAACAACATGTAATTGTTTATATATATTTACCATATTCACCGTATTTCACCATCGTTTGATATATTCACTGATTCATTGTTTTTCCTATCGCTTGACACACTTACCAAACCCCACTCGGACATAGTTCTCAAGGTTTTACGGGTTCATTCTCGACCGTTGATCTCCACCCTCAGAACCAACGGCTGATGATGATATCGGGCACATAAGTTGCACGGCGGTTATCCGCCTGATATGCAAACTATTTTCTCTCTCCTCCCGATCAACCTCGACCCTAGATCTCTTGACCTCAGATCTAACAGCCCACATCAATATCGCGCGGCCAACATGCTCGACCTTTTCCCGTCTGATAGAAGCAGTTTCTTCTCTCTCCTCAGAGCCACATGTCCATCGCTCTATGGAATCGGGCGCTCCCTTCTTTAAACCACTTACCGCCTTACGTCCGTCCGATATTCCGCTCATTGCCTTAAAACTGCCCTTCGATAACCGTTAACGGTTGGACTTCTTCGCCTCCGATAACCGTTGATCTTCTACCATCAATGATCCTCCTCCGCATTATTTCTCCGCTCATCCGCCACTCATCATCCACTGTTCATTTCTTCCATAGATAGTTACAGTCAGACTCTGACTCCAGTATTCGGGTGAACATTGAACGCTGAAAGTATTACGTTGTTCGATATGAATTCAATCATATCTATTGTGGGAATAACTCTCACCGGAAAAGAGAATTATCTTGAATGGTTGAGGAAACTCCAACACACTCTTATTTTTAATGAGTAGTGGAAAGGAGTGTGTGTTGGAGAAGGAGACAAATACCTAGTTCAGCCTACCTCTGACAAAGAGCTCACCATTTGGGAGAATAAAAACAACAAATCATATGCATTGACTGTTGCATTTGTAAGTTAAGAGGTGAGTCGACACATCAAATCATTTTCAATTGCATTTGAAGCATTACAAAAGCTGAAGGAACTCTATGACTCACACTTTGCACTTGAAATTGTTCAACTCACGATTAAACTCTTCATCCTTGAATTACAAAATAATGATCCTCTTGCTCTAGCATCCGAAGTAAAATAAATAATACATGATATCAAAGTCACTAATGTTGAAATGGATATTCCTCTGATTGCTTTTCTCAAGGTAATTTATCCTACTTACTCTAATTATCTTGAGTCATTGCAAGCAAATGGAAATCTCAAAGATATCACGTTTAACTCTCTTATAAAGAAATTTTATGAAAGAGAGAAAGCTTTTGGAAAGAAAACAACCCCTGAATATTCTAAAGAGGCTATGTGCCTTACTCATAAAGAAAAAAGTCTTGCCCAAGACTCTTCTAGAGGAAGAGGTGGTTGAAGAGGCAGAGGAAGATATTTTAGAGGCAGGTGGGGCAGACACTCTCAAGGAGAAAAGTCAGATTTGCACTGCATACACCATAAAAGAAATGGATCACATGATGCCTCCACATGCAAGATACCTTGGGATAAAATTGAGCAGCAAAGAAACCAACCCAAAGGTAAAACTAATGACACAAACAAAAGTAAAGCACCTGAATCAGCTCATTATGTTGTGGCACAATGTAATATTGGAGTAAATGAAGACTTATTTAATGCTTCACTTAGTTCTTGGAAAAATGATTGGTTGCTTGACTCAGGAGCAACTTGCCACATGACTCATAGAAAATATTTTTTTGAAGAATTCACTGACAATGTTGATGGAGCAGTTTACTTTGCAGACCAATCAAAACTCAAGCCATCAGGGCTTGGCACAATCAGGCTTAAATTGCCTGGTCTTCCAGACTTTCTTCTGCATCATGTTCTATATCTCCCTCAGTTGAGGAGAAACTTGTTGTCCTTGGTTCATATCAAACACCAAGGCCACTCCATTCATATGTTTGATTGCAAGCTTGAGGTAAGAAAAGCATCTGACCACTCACTTGTCATGACAGGGATTGAAGAAGAAAGGCTTCTCAAGCTACAAGGCACCTTTGCTCGTGCACAACATATCTCATACAATTCTAATTATGAAGAAGGTACACTTCCATAAAGTCTATTATGGCATGCTAGATTTGGACATTTGAACTATGACAACCTTTAATTATTAAAGAAAAATGGTGTTGCTGGATTGCCTACAATTCCTAGGAAGGTTAAGCAATGTGATGCTTGTATTCTAGGAAAGCATATCAAACAACCCTTTCATGATTCACATTCCAAAGCACATAGAAAAATTGAAATCATTCATTTAGATTTATGTGGTCCAATGCCTGTCTCTTTTGCAAATGGAAATAAATATATGATGACATTTATTGATGACTACACCAGAATGTGTTGGGTATATTTATTAAAGAACAAATCTGATGCTTTTCAAACATTCAAGAACTTTCATGCATGTATTGAAAATGATGCACAATCTCATATTGGCTCTATTTGCACTGATAATGGAAAAGTATACACTTCAAATGAATTTGAAAAATATCTTCACCAACATGGGATCAAACATCAAACCACTGTGCCTTATAATCCCCAACAGAATGGAGTAGCTGAAAGAATGAATAATACAATCTTAAATATGGTACACTCCATGCTCTTCTTCAAAAATGTAAAAGTAATGTTTTGGGCTGATGTTGTTCTATGTGCTGTATATATAAAAAATAGATGTCCATCTAATGCTATTAGAAACAAGACTCCTTATGAAATGTGGTATGGGCACATTCCTTCAATAAAGCATCTCAGGGTCTTTGGTTCCACCTATTATGCCTTAATACCAAAAGTACATAGAAACAAACTTGGTGCAAGAAGTCGTAAGTGTATCTTCCTGGGCTATTCAAACACCTCCAAAGCATACCATCTCTATGATGAAGTCAACAAAAAGTTTGTTGTCTTTAGAGATGTAATATTTCTTGAATCATCCAAAACTGACAATTTTGTTGAAAGGAAACTTGATCACTTGGATAGATTCACAACTGCAAAATCATTTCAAGAATTTGATAATCAAATTCCACATCTTGAAGTGGGGATTCCTATACTAGATCAACCTATGGAATCTTCTTCAGAAGCACTTCCTCCCCTGCATGAATCTCCAACAACAGATGATACTTTGAGTGATGTGATTGACAGAATTGGGAGACTCAATCTTGATTCAGCCCCAACTCAGTCAACAGAGCAGCCTGGACCATATGAGAAAGGTCCCCCAAAGTGGCTGACAAAGACACTTGCAAGTGTTCATCCTGATGAGGTTGGAAAAACTGTTGAGATTGCAACAAGATGATGGAGCTTAGTGAAAAGAGTTGCCTTCACTAAGTGGGCCCGCAGGCAAATTATGGCGCAAGTTCTATTTTTGATCCCAGCAGGGATGATCACAGTGTGGATGACCATAGTATGAGTGATCATAGTGTGGGTGACCACAGTGTGAGTGATCACAGTGTGGGTGATCAAAGTCTATTTTTAGACTGGATGTCAAAAATAGAAAAGTCAAATATGATTGTCTCATAATAATATTTGGACTATAAACTTGGTCTTATTCTCTTGGAGCACTTCAAGATGAGCTACGGATGTGGTACATGCAGATCCCAGAGGGAAATACATGGTTACCTATGGGATGACTAATATTTGCATGCAGGACTTCAATTAAAACTCAAGTGAGTTGAGTTTAGTGGACTGGAGGTGCATTTGATGGAGTTGTGTTCAGTTTAGCTTTGTTAAACTAGTTGTATTTAGTCTAACTGGCAAATAGACTAGAGATGAGTTGGGTGAATTAGTTATTAATTAATTCACAAGTTATTAACTCATAATGAAACTATATAATACATCAGTTAACTCAGTTGCATGTCAGTGCATGTTCAGTTCAACAGGGACAGGTGTTAGAGGATCAGATTGCTATGAGTTGTGACTATAGTTGTGCATGATGATTTGCACAATCAGAGGGATTGAGTATGCCAATGAATTGGCCAATATCAAGAATTGTAGCCTGTGCTCACGTCCAATAGAGTGTGAGTGATTTTTTGCAGGTGAAATACGAGTTTGGTAAACCATTCTCATCAGTTCTTGAGCAGGTATTGAGCTGGAGAGGCAGGCAAGCAGTGGAATAGATTTGGAGATCAAATCTGAGATGTATTATGTGTAATAGGTGGAGCTAGTACTGGATTGCTTGTGATAAGAATTGTACTTTGTAATGTTACATGGTCTCAATCATTAATATACAGATAGTTGGGGTTTTTAGCGAGATGCTTTCCCCGGGTTACATACTGTGTTAATGTGTGAATGCTCTTGATGTTTTATTGTTATTGATGCTGCTATATTGATGATCAACGTAGAGGAGCTTATGTATTGTGTATGTATTCTGCAATAGTACATGATCAGGATAATCTCTGTTGAATATGTGTTAAATTATTCAAAATTTCTACATGGTATCGGAGCGAGCTAGATAATTGCAGAAAAAATTTCTACATGGTATCAGCGCTGTTGATCATCAGATCTACTATTCAGGAAGTGTTTACATTCTATTTCTTCAGGCAGAGTCTGTAATCGGGCTAGGTAGCCTCTGGATTCATCCTTCCTTTGGAAGGTGAGATATCCGGTGAATGCCCATACAGTCAATCTCTGTACGAGAAATATTGTGTTCTCACGAATCTTAGATCCGAGGTGGTTGAGTTGGTTGCTGGTGGAATTCGAATTTGCAACAGTGTTTTCTTGGTGACAACACAGCAATGTCTTTCAACGGATTGCGATTGGAGTATGCTCTTGAGGGCAGCTCAAACTATATTGCATGGAAGGACAAGATGGAGGCAGTATTGGATGATAACGGGCTGAAGGAGTTCATAGATACGGATGTCCCAAAGCCTACTGATGCTACTCAAGCTGATGCTTGGCAAAAGAATACCGCAAAATGTCGAAGGATTCTGTTGGAGGGCGTGAAGGATCACATTGTGTCCAGCCTCCATGGAAAGGCTACTCCATATTTGATGTGGAAATCATTAACAGAATTATTCCAAAGCAAGAGTGATCAGAGGAAGCTGGCGCTCAAAGATAAACTCAGAAACATCAAATGCGAGAAGGGTGACAGTATACCCAAGTATCTCACAAAGTTCACTCAGTGTCGAGATGAGCTGGGAAGTGTGGGGTTACTGTCGATGATGAGGACTTGGTGAGCTTGGCTCTCCTTGGTCTTTCGAAGAGTTGGCATTCCTACCAGGACTCTGTTAATGGTCGGGAGAAATTGCCAGGATGGGAAAGACTATGGTTAGATCTTGTGCAGGAGGAGATCAGGCGGAGTACCAGGGACAGATCTTTGTCAAAGGGAGCTGATGAAGAGAATTGTGCTTTGGCTGCCAAAGCAAAGAAAGGGAAGAGTAAGAAAGCTTCTCAGTCTGGTGCGAAACGTTAGAAGCAGGATATGTCCAAGGTGAATTGTTTTCACTATCACCAGCACGGACACTATGCCGCTAATTGTCCGCAGAAGAAGAAGAACAAGCAGGCTGCTGGATCTTCAACAGGAGAGGCTCTAGCCTCACATTTTGAGTTTGATTTTTCATTGATCTCATGCTTGGTTTCAAGTGTGATGGGATTAGTTTGGTTCTTGGACAGTGGTGCGTCTTTTCACATGACGGGAGATAGAGATTTGTTCTCTGATCTGGAGGACAAAGATCTTGGAGTGCACATCGAGATGGGTGATGATGGTAGATACAGTGCGACCGGTATTGGTACCATTTCCTTTGAGAGGGAGTCTGGTAAACCCTTCGTATTGAAGGAAGTCATGCATGTTCCAGGATTGAAGAAGAATCTTATCCCAGTGGAGATGTTAGAAGACAAGGGGTATGATGTTGTTTTCAGCGAGGGAAAGGCTTTCCTGCGCAGCAAGACAACTGGTGAGACCCGGAAGATAGGGGTTCGAGTGAGGAACCTTTATCAGTTGCATGCAGATGGATGCGCAGCAATGGCGGGCAAGGCAAAAGGATTGGTGAGCCAGGATGATGGCGAGTTGTGGCACAGGAGATTGGGTCACCTTCACCATGGAGCCTTAAAGATACTGCAACAGATCACTACAGGGCTTCCTAAAGGCACACTTGCGCAGTCAGATCAGTGCAAGGGGTGTACTTTTGGGAAGTTTGTGAAAGCCACATTTCACGAGAAGGATAGTCACGCCACGACGATCCTTGAGAGAATTCACACAGATGTGTGTGGACCTTTCTCAGTTGCTTCGATAGCAAAACACAGGTATTATGTGATTTTTGTTGATGATTTCTCTCGTAAGTGCTGGATCTTCTTTATGCAGAAGAAGAGAGAGACATATTCAAAGTTCTGTGAATTCAAAGCACTGGTCGAGAAGGAGTTGGGGAAGAAGGTGAAGGCTCTTAGGAGCGATAATGGTGGTGAATACATCTCAGACGAGTTCAAGGATTTCTACAAGCCAGAAGGGATTCAAAGAGAGCTCATAGCTCCCCATAACCCACAGCAAAACAGGGTAGCTGAGCGGAAGAACATAACGATTGTGGGTGCTGCACGGGCAATGTTGCATGATCAGGGCCTACCCCTTCACTTGTGGGCGGAAGCATGCAATACAACAGTTTATGTGCAGAACTGTTGTCCTCATAGAATACTTGGCATGAGTACACCCGAGGAGACTTATTCTGGTAAGAAGCCTGAGCTTTCTCATCTGAGGATTTTTGGTGCTAACATTTACATGCATGTGACGAAGGATGCCAGGAAAGTTGGAACCGACCACAGAGATTGGGATATTTGTGGGGTACACTGATACACCCCACAACTATCATGTGTATTTGCCAGACAGTGGTAAAACTATCGTATGACGGGATATAAAATTTTAGAAGGAGAAAGCCATGAAGTGTTCGCTTGAGAGGGAGCTACACTTGCATGCAGATGAGGAGATATTAGTTCCTAAGGATGAGCTTCAGGACGTGGATCAGACACAGGATGAGGTTCATGGAGTGGAAGAGACCACTCATGCAGCGCCAACCATCAGAGGGTGAAAGCGCTTGATAGAAGCTGAGCGACTGGCTCAAGATGCAGAGAAATTTGTAGGACCACCTATAGCCCAACGCAGGCATAGACAGTCACCTGATCGGTACACTGGATACATGGCTCTTATGAGCAAGTGTGTTGTGACTGAGCCATCCTCTTTCGAGGAAGCTGTGGAGGATCCCGCATGGGTAGACGCCATGGTGGAAGAGTATGATTCTATTGTCAGAAACAGTGCATGGGAGATTGTTCCTAGATCGGAAGGGAAATCAGTGGTGGGTTCGAGATGGATCTACAAAGTTAAGCAGGCAGCTAATGAGAGTGTGGAGAAGTACAAGGCAATATTTGTTGCCTGAGGCTTTTCACAGATAGAGGGGATCGATTATGAGGAGACCTTTGCACCTGTCGCAAGGTATTCTTCCATACGGACGATTCTTGCTCTCTCAGCGCATATGGGATGGCACATTCATCATATGGATGTGAAGACTGCGTTCCTCAACGGAGTCATTGAGGAGGAGGTGTACATTGAGCAGCCTGAAGGCTTTGAGGTCTTCAGCAGCGAGTTGCATGTGTGCAGGCTTAAGATAGCGCTGTATGGGTTGAAGCAAGCACCACGTGCTTGGTACACACGGATAGACAACTATTTCACAGGACTTGGATTCTCCAAGAGTGAGGTGGATCCTAACCTATACCAGATTGTGGTGGAGGGTAAGTTGCTTATCATTGTACTGTATGTTGATGATTTGATTCTAACAGGTGATGAGCTGTTGATACTGTCATGCAAGAAGGATCTTGCTACAGAGTTTGAGATGAAGGACTTGGGCCTCCTTCACTATTTCCTAGGATTGGAAATATGCCAGCACAGTGGTGGACTGTTTGTTTCTTAGGGCAAGTATGCTCGGGAGATACTGGAGAAGTTCAACATGCATGGCTGTAACCCTGTTGATACTCCTCTTTCTGGAGGTTGGAGGAA
Source organism: Pinus tabuliformis (assembly GCA_031772625.1). NCBI lineage: Eukaryota > Viridiplantae > Streptophyta > Pinopsida > Pinales > Pinaceae > Pinus > Pinus tabuliformis. The sequence continues at coordinate 164,328,844 of CM062813.1, forward strand.
GGAGGATGCCACTTCGGGAGAAGAAGTGGATGCCACTGTTTATAGACAGTTGGTGGGGTCGCTGATGTATTTGGTCAATACACGACCTGATATATGCTATGCAGTTAACCAGCTTTCACAAGCTATGGTTAAGCCTACCAAGCTCTTTTGGAAGGCGGGTAAGCATGTATTGCGCTACTTGAGAGGTACATCGGGATATGGTTTGTGGTACAGACAGGAGGATGAGGTGAAGCTATGTGGCTTCACGGATGCAGATTGGGCAGGAAGCCCAACGGACAGAAAGAGAACATCAGGAGGGGTCTTTAGTATTGGATCGACAACAGTTTCTTGGTACAACAGGAAGCAGAGATCCGTGGCACTCAGTTTAGCGGAGGCCGAGTATATGGCAGCAAGTATGGCTGCATGCTAGGCTATATGGATGAGGAAGATCCTGGTTGGTTTGTTCGGTTCTCATTTGGATCCTACTGTGATTTACTGTGATAACCAGAGTTGCATTAAACTCTTGGCTAATCCTGTATTTCATTATAGATCTAAGCATATTGACATCAGGTACCATCATATCAGAGATTGTGTGCAGCGGAGGATCATGTTGCTTTCATACATTCCAACGGAGGATCAGGATGCTGATATTCTGACAAAGGCTCTCACTAGGGGCAAATTCGAGTACCACCGAGGCAGGATAGGGGTTGCTGATAATCCATATCTTGTCGAGAGGGAGTGTTGAGATTGCAACAAGATGATGGAGCTTAGTGAAAAGAGTCTCCTTCACTAAGTGGGCCCGCAGGCAAATTATGGCGCAAGTTCTATTTTTGATCCCAGTAGGGATGATCACAGTGTGGGTGACTACAGTATGAGTGATCACAATGTGGGTGACCACAGTGTTAGTGATCACAGTGTGGGTGATCAAAGTCTATTTTTAGATTGGCTGTCAAAAATAGAAAAGTCAAATATTATTGTCTCATAATAATATTTGGACTATAAACTTGATCTTATTCTCTTGGAGCACTTCAGGATGAGCTACGGATGTGGTACATGCAGATCCCAGAGGGAAATACGTGGTTACCTATGGGATGACTAATATTTGCATGCAGGACTTCAGTTAGAACTCAAGTGAGTTGAGTTTAGTGGACTGGAGGTGCAGTTGATGGAGTTGTGTTCAGTTTAGCTTTGTTAAACTGGTTGTATTTAGTCTAACTGGCAAATAGACTAGAGATGAGTTGGGTGAATTAGTTATTAATTAATTCACAAGTTATTAAATCATAATGCAACTATAGAATACATCAGTTAACTCAGTTGCATGTCAGTGCATGTTAAGTTCAGCAGGGATAGGTGTTAGAGGATCAGATTGCTATGAGTTGTGACTATAGTTGTGCATGATGATTTGCACAATCAGAGGGATTGAGTATGCCAATGAATTGGCCAACATCAAGAATTGTAGCCTGTGCTCACGTCCAACAGAGTGTGAGTTATTTTTTGTAGTTAAAATACGAGTTTGGTAAACCATTCTCATCAGTTCTTGAGCAGGTATTGAGCTGGAGAGGCAGGCAAGCAGTGGAATAGATTTGGAGATCAAATCTGAGCTGTATTGTGTGTAACAGGTGGAGTTGGTACTGGATTTCTTGTGATAAGCATTGTACTTTGTAATGTTACATGGTCTCAATCATTAATATACAGATAGTTGGGGTTTTTAGCGAGATGCTTTCCCCGGGTTACATACTGTGTTAATGTGTGAATGCTCTTGATGTTTTATTGTTATTGATGCTGCTATATTGATGATCAATGTAGAGGAGCTTATGTATTGTGTATGTATTCCGCAATGGTACATGATCAGGATAATCTCTGTTGAATTTGTGTTAAATTATTCAAAATTTCTACAAAAACAGGAACTAGAAATTTAAATCAGGAAAATGGAGGTAATGTAGATGACTTTGATTCACTTGTTGATATGGATGTTTCTTATGATTGTGAATTAAATTTGTCTACAGATTTTGAACCAACATCCTTTAAAGAAGCTTCTTCTCATGATGAATGGAAAGAAGCAATGCAAAATGAGTATGATGCCCTAATAAAGAATGGCACTTGGAAGTTGGTTGATCCTCCATTGGGAACCAAACCAATTGGCTGCAAGTGGGTCTACAAGAACAAGTATAAAGTTGATGGCTAACTTGACAAGCACAAAGCTAGACTTGTGGCAAAAGGTTATGCATAGAAGGAAGGGGTCGATTATGAGGAGACATTTTCCCCTACAGCTAAATGGGCTACCATCCAAACACTCTTTGTCGTAGCAACTCAAAATGGTTGGAAATTCCATCAAATGGATGTAAAAACCACTTTCTTGAATGGAGATCTAAAAGAACATGTTTTTATGTCCCAACCTAAAGGTTTTGTTGTGAAAGGACATGAAGATAAAGTATACAAACTTGTGAAATCATTGTATGGCCTCAAAAAAGCACCATGAGCCTGGTATGAAAAATTGACGGAGCATCTCCTGAAACTCAATTTCAAACATTATGATCTTGATGATGCAACTTTGTTTGTTAAGAAAGTTGGAAAAACAGTTGTATATCTTGTAGTATATGTATATGATCTTTTGATAACAGGGAACAATGAAAGATACATTTCATCCATAAAGAAGGAATTGAAGAAAGGTTTTGAAATGACTGATTTGGGCTATGTTCATTACTATCTTGGTATTGAAGTAACTCAACATCCAAAGTCCATATTCCTTTATCAAAAGAAATACATTGGAGATCTGTTGAACAAATTTGGTATGACTGAATGCAATCCTCTGACTACTCCAATGGAACAAAACTTAAATCTCACATCAAATGAAGGAAAAGAATTTGAGGATGCAAAAAAGTATAGACAACTTGTAGGAAGTCTCAACTACCTGAAAACTACTAGACCAGACATTTCTTTTGTTGTTGGAATCCTCTCCAGATTTATGCAAAAGCCTTGTGAGGGACATTGGTCTGCTGCAAAAAGAGTTCTAAAATACTTGAAGGGAACTTAAGACTTTGGAATCAAGTATACATAGGTGGATGACTTCAGCTTGATTGGATACTCTGATTCAGACTTCAATGGAGATAAAGAAACAGGGGTATCTACTTCAGGTTATTCTATGAGTCTTGGATCAGGGGCTCTCTCCTAGAGATCACACAAATAATCAGTTCCTGCAGATTCTACAACAGAGGTAGAATATGTAGCAGCAGCTGAGGCAACAAAAGAAATTGTGTGGCTTAGGAAAATTCTTGAATATTTGTAGGTAAAACAAGTGCAATCAACTCCACTCATGATTGACAATACATCTGCAATAAAGTTGGCCAAGAACCCAAAGTTCCATGATTGAACAAAGCACATCAATACTAAATATCATCTGATTCGACATCATGTTGAGGCCAAAACAATCCATCTCCGCCATTGTTCCACTAATGAGAAAATTGCAGACATCTTCACCAAAGCACTTGGAAGAGAAAAGCTTGAAAGATTCAGAACGATGCTTGGACTCACCAACAACCCTTCAGATTAAGGGGGGGAATGTTGACACCTAATCAGAAGGATTGGGTGAACAACTGTAATTAATGTAAATAAATAATAGAGAAGATAGAGAGTCGGGAGATGAACCGAACAATCACTCCCTCTTGTATATAATAATGTTTAGCCTTAATGAATATAATAGAGTTTTGTTTTAAGGAGTTATATCCTGGCCTGACAGAGGGCTTGAGGAGGACATATACTATGTCTATTCAGTCTGTAAGTTGTATTGTTTGATTGCAGAGGGAGTAGGATAGCTTTAGAGTTGATTCTTTTTGTAACTTGAACAAGATTTCCACTTGTATGATAATATAGAGATTGGGGTTTTAGGCTGAGGCTTTCCTTGGGTTATTTCTTCTGTGTTATGTGTGATTGATTTCTCATTCTCAGTTATATGTGTTCTCTTGATCTTGCTCAATTCGATTATTCTTCCGCAAAGTTTTGTATAAGTAGATCTTTTATTTTGCTTTAGTCTATTGCATAATATGTTGATCTACGGTGGGGATTTCTACATCTCTCTCTATCTCTCTCTACATTTTCATTGTTTTTAGCATCCATTACATCTATGGAATTTTGTAGGTCCCACTCAGACATGTTCCCAGCCCAGACAAAACCCAAATTCAAATTTTGAGCTAGTCGTGCAACTCTTCCCACAAACAAATGCACGATTTTTGCGTCTGTGCACAAAAAAACCTGCACAGTTTACAAAACTACAAAAAAAATCATTGTAATTCTTCTTTCCTGTGTGTTTGGTAGCACCTAACAAACTTCATGCACTCTTTTATTTTTTAGATAGGTTGCATAGTTACTTTGCTAACGACTGTTAGTAAGGTAATTGCTTATTTTACTTAGAAAAAGTACAACTCACATAGCTTAACTAGGGGAAAGTAGGTAGCCCTAATACACAAATCCTTTATATCTTTTTTTTTTTTTCTCAATTCAATCATCACAAATAACTTAATTAGGAGAAGAGTAAGTGGCCCATTATCCACACATATTTTTGACTAACCAAAATTTTTCAATTCTTAAAATTTTATCGAGACTAGGAATGACTGTTAGTAAGAAAGGGAGTAGTGTCGTTATGATGATCCTGAGTTTGCATCTAAAAAATTTCTCTAAGCGCCCACTTTTCCATCTCCCTATATGCTCACATAGCGTAATTAGTAAAGAAGTAAGTGGCCCATCATCCACATACGATTTCTTTTTTTGCAAGGAACAATCATAACATAGCATAATTAGGGGAGATGTAAAGGATCATCACATATCCACATTGCCTCACACTCTTCTATTCTCACAAGTTCACTTTCACACACTTCCATTCCACACACTAAGTTCATCTAAACTTTGTACCAATGGTATCCACCTTTTGTAATCTTGATACTTAGCTTCTTTGAAGCTTGCATTTTCACACCTTAAGTGAATAAGCCTCTTTAAAAACAACTCTCACACTCTCACACGCTAAATTCCCCATAGGGGTCACAAAAGAATTTATAGTTTAGGTTAGGACCACGGGGATAGGAATCCCATAAGATATTGTGATTTTTTATATTTTGAAACATAAAATTTGTCTTATAGGGTGCTTAAAATCCTTCATCATCCCATGGAAAAGAATATCTGGGCACGCTAGAAACCAGATTTAGAGGAGGTTAGGATTAGGTATCAATGTGTGGGGTCCTATACGAGGCTACCCAACTTGTATAATGCTCCAAATTGTTGACTAAATACCAAGAAGCTCAAGACTCGACTGACCTGGTGAGATGAAGGTATCTTAGTGGCCAAATTTTTAGGGCATCTTTCCTGATAGGCGGAGATGTAGGAAGTACCAAAGCCTCTTAATTACCTTGGTTGATCCTTGGCTACTGGAAGCATGACCAGTACTTTCAGGATGTAGCCCCAGTACCCTTTTATAAGAATCCTTGCAAGGCTTAGTTACTTTTGAGCGGAAAGGATGCATAAGTATTTTAGGATTTTTTCTCATACACAAACAAACAAAAACCTTTTTCTTGTTTGATTGATCACATAACATAAAATTATAAGGAGAATTAACATTTATTTATTTATTTATTTTAATGTATGTGGTTGATTTCCTTTAATTAAATTTCCCCTCTCACCATATGAAGTAACTTTCATCCACAAAGGACACCATAGGGGAACCAAGGGTTACCCATCGCTCTCGTCATATCCTAAACCTCCCCCCTTTATCAGGAGGTTTACTTAGTATATCACCATCAAGGCATAGAAGAAACCATCCAACCACTATAATTGGTTCATCCCTTATAGGATAAACCTTGTTGGGGAAACCTCCCCATCAAGGAACCCATTTTGCTACCCTGGTAGGGGAGTCCACATTCTATGTTGAAAATGCAACAAGATGACGGAGCTTAGTGAAAAGAAGTTGCCTTCACTAAGTGGGCCCGCAGGCTATTTTTGGCGCAAAGTCTATTTTTAGACTATGTCTATTTTTAGACATATGGATCATGGTTTATGAGTTGCAGGATGTTATTTGTGGATGATTGGTCATGTTGGTAAAAATAGATGGACTTCTATTTTTAGACATATGGGCGGATTCTATTTTTAGACTGCCAGGCTGAAAATAGAATAGTTGAATATTATTAGCTCTTAATAATATTTAGACTATAAACATTATCTTATCCTCTTGGAGCACTTCAGTTCGAGCTACGAATGTGGCACATTCAATTGCTAGAAGGAAATACGCTTTTCTTATGGGTCAATTGAGCTATTGCATGATGGACTTTAGTTAGAACTCAAGTGATTGAGTTTGGTGGAGTTGATTGAGGAGTTGATGGAGTTGTGTTCAGTTTGACTTGGTTGAACTAGTTGTATTTAGTCTAACTGCAGAATACACTAGTGATGAGTGATGTGAATTAATTATTAATTAATTCAATAATTATTAACTCATAAATAAACTAAATAATATGTCATTTAACTCAGTGCATGGACAGTTCAGTGGAGACAGGTGTTAGAGGTGGAGACTACTATCAGTTGTGACTATAGCTGTTAATGATATTTGCATAATCAGTGATTGAGATTGCCAATGAGGATTGCGCAGTGCAAGCCAAGGAAAACGAGCTTGGATCATTCCTATTCTTACTTTGGATTGTGCATTAGAGGCAGGCAGACAGCGGAGGAGATTTGAACCTATGACTTGATTCAGATCTGAGCTAGTTTGTGTGTAACATGTGGAGATAGTACTGAGTACTTGTGAGTAGTATTGTACTATGTATTGTTACATGTTCTCTATCATTATAATATACAAATAGTTGGGGGTTTTCAGCTGTATGCTTTCCTCGGTTACATACTGTGTTGATATGTGTGATTGATGTTTCAATGTGTGCATGCGATTGTTTTTGATTCCGCAAATTGTTGATCAACGTAGAGGAGGTTATGTATTATGCATGCATTCTGCAAATAGTGTATAATCGGGATAATCTTTGTGAATAAGTGTCATATTAGTCAAAATTTCTACATTCTACTCCCCCAAGCAACCCTAATGCTTCCCAAGGGAGCTTCTTTCAAGCTACATCCCCAGATTATACCACTACGACCAACAACATAAAGATATGATTTGTTGCTTCTTTGAATCTACCAAATTTAACTAAGCTCACCAATGATTAAATCACCCATAATCAAACTTGGCCCCCGATGCCAACCAAGCTACCTTTAGATATTCCCAAATTTGAAGGAAAGCAAGGAGAAGATTCCACTAACCACATAATGGCATCATGACATGACATCATTGAGGACTCAATTTGTCTAAGGCTATTTTAACACACATCCACTGGCCTTGCTGTGAAATTGTATGTGAGCGAGGTAGTCGGTTCCCATTGCACGTTAGAATCCCTAGCTCATTCATTCCTCACTTTTTCCAACTCCCAGTGTATCATGACACTCGGCTATAACCGCTAACCCACTTTTAGCAAACCACCTCACTCATATTTCAGATCATATCCATGAATGGCAAAAGCATCGTGACCTTTGTAAAATCAACGTAACATAAGACCTTCACCTATATTTATTTTTGAAATCTCTTTTCCCAGCAATTGTAAAATATGTGGCTATAGCCATGCCTCAAATAGAGGAAAATACTATCACTGAAGCCCAAAAATTTGAGCTTACCTATACTCAATCAAGATACCTATACACAGTATTCCTGATGATTCCCATCTACTTCCTTTTCCCCAAGATAAGCTAAGAGTATCAAATGCTACAGACAATTTGATTGGAATCATATCCCAAAATCAGCTTGGTAGAAAATTCCAATAGTTCAGAAACATATACAATGGACCACCCCATTTCCAATCCTTTGGAAGTCCACATACAACCCAAATTCCAACTAGCATGGGGTATTATCCCAATCATCCCATGCATCCCCAAAACCCTCCCACGCAGGGGAACCAATACCCTACCATATCGAGTAACCAATATTGTCCTCACAATATAGAGGTCGTGTCAACCCCAAACCCCTTACATCAACCCAGGACAAACAAATCCTTATTACCCTTTCCCTTCACCTCAACCAACTAACCCCTCACCTCAATCTAACGCAGGGGTTAATTTTGTGCAACCTTCTTTCACCCAACAATAATAGGCATTTTAAAGCCTCAACACTTCTAATCCACTATATCCAAACAAGAAGAAGGAAAATAACAAACCAAAGGGACAACCTGGTCAGGGGGGAAACAACCAACCTATGTGTGCACCACCAGGGGGTAATCCCCCCAATCAGAATCAAACTCAAAATTATGGTACCAACAACCCATAAAATCCAAATAAGAATGCTAGTATTCAAACCAACCATGCATGTGCTATTTGTGGGGAATATGGTCATCACACCCATCATTTTCCCAAACTCCCATAATTGAGAAAATTGAGAGAAGCTAGGGGAAAAGGGGGCATAAACCAACAACCCATAGTAATGTAGAACCCTTTTTCCCACTAGGGGGGGAAGTAGCCACACAACATCAACTCACCTCTCACCAGTATCAAAACCCTGCCGGGGGAAGTTCTCAAGACCCAACCAATCATGAATTTTTCATGGTCGGAGAAGATATTTTCTTTCAAACATGAAATTGAGAATATGGAACTCCTCTAGAAACCCACCCTTCCACATCATCTAATGTTGATGCCACACCACTTTTAACGATACCACAATCCCCTATTGAACCCATTCCACGAATGATCAAAGGGACATTACATTCTAATGCTCATAACTCAAAGGCAACCACTTGCTATGGTATCAATTATTATTTAACACAATATCCTTCAACTATGTTAGCATTGAAGGTATTATAAACTTTTCCAACCCAACAAAAAGCCCTACTTTCTGCATTAGGCACAATCAACCCTTCTGATTCACAAATGATGGCCTTTGATTTGGAAAATTCTTCACTGTGACTCCCATCGATTATTTCTTTTCAAATATAAATCACTATTTGGAACATCACTATCCATAGATGCATCACAGGTGAGGGGGAATCCACCTATATTATGTCAAAATTAGTTTGGAAAAAATTGGGATCCCCTGAACTTACTAATTCTCCCATTACATTAAGGGCTTACTCAGTCATTCCAAAACTTTCCTTTCCCAAAATGGCTATCCCAATCCTTGTTTTGTATTTGGACCCGTAGGCCACATCAACACACCCATGCATCATACCAACCAAAATGAGAATTCCTTTAACCACACCTCAAGGAACTATATCTACAGTGACGCCAGTAGGGACCATCAAGAAGGAGAAACAAAAAGGTAAAATATTCAAAACCCCAACTAATTCCTCTTCTAGGGTACCTCCACCATGTGCATTATGTGAAGTATCAGGGCACCCTACCAATCTATGCCAGAGTTAGAAGAGTTCAAAGCCCTATTTCATGCCCTTCAGGCACTAGTGGACCCATATCCACCTCTAGGGGATAAAGTCACACAACCATGTAATAAGACATTACATACTAACCATCCATGCATTATATGTGCATAACGTAGTGTTAGGCCCCTATACTACTAGTGTAACCCCTTATTGTCATTACCACAACCCCCTTATTATATTGATGTACCCATGTATTGCCCATATTGTTACTATTGTGCCCTATAGAAGCCCACTATTATTATTATTGTGCCCTTACATTATTATTGTTATGTCGGCTATGATTATATTATGACCCCTTAGACTCTTATATATAGAAAGGAGGTCTTTTCATTTGTATCATCCAAGAATTGTTCATTTGTGTAATGTAAAGGAGGTTTCCCCCTCGAAGAGGCTTATTTCTAAGGTGTTCATCTATCTTTTCTATATTTTTGTGAGCTGGTTTCATAACATTTGGTATTAGAGGTTTGGATTCTAGGGTTTCGTTGCTCCAAACAGGTCATCATGGCATTTTCGCTATAACTTTTTCTGTGACGTTGTTGTGCCCTACAACAACCCCCCATTTCATAACATTTTTATCACAAACAATTTACATATGAAATGGGTCCCTTTTAAAAATTTTAATTGGCATTAATAAACTTGTTCAAATAAGGTATGATAATCAAATGAATTTATGCAAAAAACCCTTGTTGAACAAATGATAAGCAATTTTTGGTTAAGTCCAAAAAAGTAATCGCAAGTTCGGTTGCCATCTTGGTTTTTCCCGATGCGATATCGCTATCGGCCATCGGCAATAGCCAATGCACACACAAAAGGGCACATACCTTTTCCCCGATGCGACGCGATATCGGCAATCGGCTATCGGCACGGCACTATGTCTTGTGAAAAATGTTTTAACACTCCGGCCTGATGCGATATCGCATATCGGCAATCGGTACAATCCTACGCATTTTCATAAGACGTTTATATCCTTTCCCCGATGCGATATCGCTATCGGCATTCGCTAAAAGCAATTGATACACATTCAGGGGTTATGTTCGCGCGCCGAATGCGATATCGCAATCGGCGTTCGCTAAAGAACTTTCCCAAGTGATAACGCCACACACACACTTCCGATGCGATATGATGACGCTTAATGATGACCTCAGTTCCAAAAGGCAATTATTTCAAAGCATTAAAGTTATATTTAAACTCGATTTGACAAAAACACAGATTTCAAAATGCCGTTAAGTAAAGGGATAAGGTAATGCATGCGTATTTAAAGCTTTGCCCCTTCGAATTAACGAGCAATTACGATTAGACCTTTGAAAAAATCTATTACACGCTTTAAGGGGTCATTCGGTTTAATAACTTAAGTAATGGTCATTTATGAAGCTGTAGGCCGTAAAATCACCATCATTGCATCTACGATGCCTTCTCAAATCATTAGATCCGCAGCCTCTTTTAGGAATAATCTCGCCACGCTTCAAATCATATATTTATCCCGTTATGGATTGTCATTGTTATTTCTTTGTTACGATTTCTCTTGCACTTGTGTAGAATTCGACTACCGAGAGAAGTCTGAATATGATGGGAAATAAGTTCAAGAAGGTGGCAGGTTCTACTGCGACACCTGCCTCAGGCCAAGCTGCTACACCTTCAAGGAAAGGCTTAATCTCAGATACTACATGCACTGGTCTTACTGGTACTACATGGCAAGGGACATACAATTTGCTAGAAGGAGAACAACCAGAAGCGACAGTAACGGAGGCAAGTGTGGATGAATTAAGAAAGTCTGAGGCAACTCTTAAAGATTTGGCTGACTCTTTTCTACACAGAATAGCAGCCAGGGAACAAGTCTTGCCTTATACTGATGTGGTACGTTGGGCAATTGAAGAAATTCCTCTCACTAATAGAACCTTCATTTCTAAGGATGGAAGGATTTTCGGCTCCTTCAAGCCTGACGACTTGAGACAAATGTATCATTTGCCCAATCCCGAGCAAGTCTATAACAGAGCATTTGTGGAGAAATTCGCCAGAGAGAATGAATCACCAGCCGAACCTCTCCGAGATTGGAGGCAAAATCCAGCAAAACACAAGCAGGATATGTCGGGTAAGTACTCCAATGCCTCTTTGGCTTCACCTTACTGCTATGCTGGAATTATGATGTGTAGATTGTGGGGATTTCATGATTCTGCAAATATCCATGTTGATATGGTTCCCTTAATGGAAGCGGCCGTTAATAGTATAATTATGGATTGGGCCACTATCCTGTCTGATAAGTTGGTCTTAGCTATTCGTGAGTTTAGGGCCAAAACCAGAGTCACTGAGAGAAAAATCCCACCTTTTTATTACTCTGCATACATTATGGATGCCCTTTGTTTTAATTCTGAGTTTCCTGTCCTTGGTTGGAGATGGACAACCCATGACCCAACACCTATTCATTTGTATCATCGTAAATTGTGGAAACCCTCTCACAAAGACCATTTGTACCAAATTTGCAATGGTTTTATGGTTCCCGTTCACTATTCTATTTTTGACAGACCTATCCCTAGGATTTCCTATGAAGCCTCTTTTGACCTACCAGCCGTAGCCCATTGGTTCGGCGAAGAATGTTTTTCTTATATCAGAGTTTTTGGAAGCAAGGCCAGGCCACATGTTCTCCCCTTATACATGCCAGACAAATTGCTAGCCCGAGAAATCTCCTATCAGATCATGTCTGAAGGTGTTACCCAAACTCTCAAAGAGGAGAAGAAGAGAGGATGGCCATCGTTTCCTTTAAGAATTGGAGTTTATACGCTGCTAAATTATAAGCATGCAGAAAAGGAAGCAGCAAAACTCCAAATGCTATCTCTAGTTTCTATTCCCAACAGACTCTATGACCCGAAAAAGACTGCTTTCATTGCCTTGGAACAGGCTAAGCTGACAAAGGTTGTTCACCAAGAAGACCAGTTTGACGACCTGTTCATGGGTGCTGATTCAATAAGCCAAGTCCAACAACTTGCTGCGATGAGATATGAAGATATGGAATTAACTGAATTTAATAAACTTAGAAAGCAAAGGTTGCAAACTTTGCCTCTAAAGTTATTATCTACAACCCCAACTTCATCCTCAAGCGAGCCTGATCAGCAAGAAATAAATTCACCTCCCGTTACAATTAGAGAACAGGAGGAAAGTCAAAGAAAGCTGCAGGCAGAAAGGCATAGAAGAGAACAAATAGAAAGGCAGCAAAAAGCACAAATTGAACAAGAGCAAAGAAGGCAAAGGGAGCAAGAAGAGCAAAGAAGACAAAGGGAGATAAAAGAACAGAGACAGAGAGAAATAGAAGAACAGAGGAAAAGAGAGGAAGAAGAAAAAATAAGGAAAGAACTGGAAGATAGGCAGAAAAAGGAATTGGAAGAACAGCAACGGAGAGTACAAGAGGAGCAACAGCGGGAGGCATTCGAAGAACAACAGAGAATTGAAAAAGAAAAAGAACAGAGTAAGCAAATCTCTGTTGATACTGAATTGATTAAGGAATGGAATCAATTTGATTCCATTATAAGTGGTAAAGAAGCCTCCAAAGACTCAGATGCCTTAAAGACTCCCGATACTACTGTTTCTCTGGTTCTTGAAGGAACCAGCGGCCCATCCACAGTACAGGACGTTGAAGAAGTTACTCAGAATCCATCTGATCAAGTTGATCTTCAGGTAGAGGAAATTCCTCCTCTAGACATTTTCTACAGCCCTAAGCATAAAGCCGTTGTAAGACGCTCAAGGAAGAGGCGAAGGCTTGATCAACCTTCTGTTTCAAATGAGCAAACAGTCACGGGCAATGTCGTCTGGAAGGGAGAATTAAGTCCCTCTGAAGATTTAACAAAGCTGTCGCAATTTGCGGGAGCTTATTCAGCAGCAACCATTGACAAAGCATCCGAAGTGAGTCTTCTTTTGAAGACTAAAGAGCATGAGGTATATGCATTGCAAGCAGAAGTGATAGAGGCAAAGAATAAGGCGACACAGGCAGAAGAACAATTGCTGGCTCAACAACAAGAGAATCATTTGTTAACCCAGCAAATTGAAAAACTAAGGATAGACCAAAGTGACATTAAAGAACATGAATTGGCAGAGGCATTATCACAGTTGGAGGCATCAAATGAGCTGTTAATGAAATCTAAAGAGGATCAAATAGTTCAGCTCTCAGCACAGCTTGAAGGTATCAAAGGTGCCAAGAGTATTGAAGATTTCAGAGCAGAGGCAACTCTGATAAACGACGCTTTGATATCTCATATCAGACTTTTGTGCCAACAGCTAGTTGATGCTGAGTCACTTTGTGATATATCTACAACAATATGTGAGCAAATCGAGAAAGCCAGGACTAACTTGGATCAGGCCGAAGATGAAATAATAGAATATATTGAATGGCAAGATACTCCAGAAGGGCAAGCTGCTAATTTAGCCCGAATCAGTGTAACATACAAGAACATACTTTTCATGGAATGGGAAACACAGGTAATGAAGGCAGAGAGGGCAGCATCCAGGTGCAAAACAATTTCCAAAAACATGATCAATATAGTCAATGATACATTGTATCTGGCTAACATGATTTCACAATGCACACCTGGAAACATAACAACCGCGAATATGCTGGAGCACAAGAATTATCCTAAGCTGGAAGAACAAGGGCAGTTAATTGCTGGAGTGAATACCTTGACCTCCGATGCATACTGGCTTTTCCTGATTAAACCGCATTCTCAAAGGTCGGCTCTTAACTGCCTAACCGACGCTCTCCGATACCTGATCGCTGATTTCCAAGATGCCACATATGATGCACAGCTGACTTCTCGCCTCAATACTCCACCAGAAGTAGAGCCAATGCTGGCGATATGTCAGCGAAAGAGTAAAGGCAAAGAGACAGCTGACTGAAGCATCGCCGCCGACTGCCGAATCACCCAAATGCAAAATGATATTTGTTGATGCCGATTTCTTAGTTTTCAGTTTTTAGATATTTAGTAGTTAGATTAGCATAGTATTTATAGACCCTTTCATTGTTTTGGAAAGGGTCGTAAAATTTTGTAAAAGACTAAAAGGCTGAAGTTTGCACTATTGTGCTTCAGTCTATATTCTTTTTTGAAACTCGACCACTGGTCCTTAATTTTACTTGGAATGCTGTTTAAGTAAATTGTGCACTATTGTCGTTTGCTTGGAATGCTTTCTGGTTGGAAGGAAGGACTGCGACATAGCGATTAATATATTGGATTGATCAAACAGCTTGCATGGTACTATTATCTGTATCTGTTCTCTTTTCAATTATATGAATTGTTGTGTTATTACTTTGCTATTATTGAATACATGTATGTAATACAACAACAAGTCTTCATTTCATATCACTATTGAATGTTTTGTGATTTGTTATCTTTCACTCATGTATGTATCAATGATATAAATGACTGAGTGCAGTAATTCGCTATTATAGCTCTGCGTAACTACTTACGCAGAGCAATCTCAAATGATTAAACATCTATGCTTGTTGTTAGTGTCATCTATATGCCTGTCATTAAGCATAGTTTATCAAACGCTGTACTGTCTGAATTGATAAGTCCCGGGATTAGCTTATAGTTTTTGTATTTCTTTTATAGTTTAGTTATTTGTTTATTATCATTTCATATCTTAAATCATCCATCCATCCCGTTTACTTATAATCTTTGGGAAACTGGTCCCGTTATCCCCAGTCGGAGCCACTATTCCAAACGGAAAAGGAGCTGCACTAAGTTCCGGACCGGGTGGTTTCCCCGATGTTGTTGCAACGAATTTCGGGGCATCAACATTTTTGGCGCTAGAAGGAGGGCCATCAACTGTGAATGGCAAGTAGGTCCAAGTCCACAAACCATTCTAAGAGTAATTCCCCCTCCAAACCATCTTCTCCTTCTCAATCACATGCTGGTTTTCCAGCACATGATCAAAGAAAGGAAGAATCAACCACCACTGCTCACACCCATAATATTTCAGAACATTTAAGTCTTGAATCCCCTGAAGTTCAGTCTCTTATCCATAAACTTCAGAGCTTCTCAATTTCACCTCAGAAATCTGAAGTATCACAAAGCAGTGTGACCTCGCAGTTAAACTTATCTCATCCACTTACCAGACTTCAGAGCGAAAAACTTGGTATTGAACCTACTGAGTTCCCTTTACCCAAAAAGAAAAGGGCTAAGAAGATCACTGAAGTATCTGATAGTGAAGATCTTTCTTCCATATCTTCCATCTCAACTCCTCCTCTGCGAAGTCAACCATCCACTCCCCCATTACACATTGTTGTCCATCAAGGAATAAGTACTACAGCATCTCAAGCTACTCTCTCTCTAACAACTTCTTCTCCTCAGTCATCTGGAATACCAATAGTAGTAACAACTAATATCACCAGCATAATGGCAGATCCATGGACTCAGCCAGGTGCAGTCAATATGCCCGGACCATTACATGATCTACCTGATGCTCCAGAAAAATGGTTGCCTAAATTTAATCCAGATAACGGAACACAAGCTGAAGAACATATTAACAACTTCATGTTAGCTGTTAATCTAAAGGGAGTGACAGAACAAGACGTTGTTGTAAGGCTTTTCCCTTATACTCTGCAAGGATCGGCGAGATCCTGGTACTTCTCATTACCTTCTGGTTCTATTACCAGCTGGGCTATGTGCCAAGAGCAATTTCTTATCAAATATGGAGATGACAGGTCTCTGGCGACTCTAATAAACGACCTCTCCAATTTGAGAATAGAACATAGAGAACCAGTAAAAGAGTTTAATGCCCGATTCAATAAACTCTTAAATAAAATCCCCACTGCTTCTAAGCCAAGTGAACAAATCAGAAGCGAATGGTACATTACTGCTCTCCCTTCCAACATAGCTATTTTTGTTGACAGGGCTGGCAAACCTACCTTAGCCGAGAATATGAAAGAAGCACTTGCCGTCGAAAAACGGATAAATGCCCTAGAAAAGAAAGCAGTTTTGGAGGATAGAAAATCTAAAAAAGTTTCATTTAAAGAAGATTCCAAGAAGAAAACCCCAAAAGACCCATATGACATGGAGGGTTTACAAAAGGTCCTTAAAACATTGTCTAATGAAATGGTCGAAATTAAAAAACAGGTGGCTGAAACTTCAACCAAAAGACCATTTAGAACTTTTAAGAAAACAGAAACAAATCCACCCAATGTTATATCTAATGCAGATTCTGAACAGGAAGATGAAGAAGAGGAATCATCCTCACAGACAGATGATGAAGAAGAAGTAGTTGAGTGCCATGGTATGTGGGATTTCATACTCCCAAATTCTGACACTGAGAATCAAGAAGAAGCTTTTCCTGTTACTACAAGAAGTAAAATCGCTTCTGAACCTACTCAAACAACTACAAAAAAGAGGAGTGCAGGTGCTGCCACACCAAAAGAAAAAGTTCTTCCGAAGAAATCTCCGGTAGCAGCCCCTCAAAACCAGCCTCCAATTTCTAATTCTCCTTCAACATCCAAAACACTAGTGGTATCTGACCATATGGAGTATAATATTGTCGATGACATGAAAAAGACCAAGGCAAACATAACCATGTTTGAACTAGGTAAATTAAAACATCAGCAAAAATTGCTCCTAAGGGAATTTAACGCCATTCCCTCTTCCCCTCTTCCCAGTTCAAAAGCTGCTAATGATTCAGGACAACCCCCTCCAGATATGGTCGAGGCTACCGATTCGGTTCTGATTGGAGATAGATCCAATTCTCATACCCCACCTTTTTTGCTCACCTATGAAATCTATAATCGAAATCTGCATAACTGTTTAATTGATTCAGGGGCTTCATCCAATATTATGCCAGCTTCAGTTTGTTCTAAGCTGAACATAGAACCCCAGAAGTCAGCCATCCACATTGTACAGTTAGACAGAACCAAAGTACAGGTCATAGGAGAGATTAATTCCGTGACTATCAGGTTGTCTGCTGATCCCAGAATAGTACAGAGAATAGACATTTTGATAGCCGACATACCTGAATTCTACGGTTTAATTTTGAGCAGAGACTGGTCTGAGAAACTGCATGGATACATTTCCACGGATTGGTCACATATGTGGCTCCCCTACAAGGGTAAGCCAAATCAAATAAGGATCGACCGTGAGAAGCATATGACTCATACAGTAACCGATTTCGAACAAGAAAACCAGCCGGTGGCTTTCAACAATAACATTTTGGGAAATTATTCTTCACAGTCATTCTTTGGCAATTTTGTTGCCCAATCTTCCCCTTTTCAAGTTAATCATTGTACATCTCAAGTAGAAAATTTTTCACAATCAAATTTATCCAAATGCTTTAATGTAGATCAAAAGGATGTAAATATTTCTGATTCTCCTTTATTTTGGTCTTTGTATTTTGATGGCTCTAAGTCCAGCGAGGGCTCAGGAGCAGGTTGCATTTTGGTTAGTCCAAAAGGCGAAAAAACAATGCTTTCTTGTAGATTAGAATTTGAATGCACCAACAATACAGCCGAATACGAAGCACTACTGCAGGGATTATATAAGGCAATTGACCTTAAAGTCCAATATTTAAAAGTATTCGGCGATAGTGAGATCATTGTTAAACAGGTAAGGAATACAATTCATTGCCTCTCAAGCCACCTTAAGCATTATCAAACGCTAGTGCAAGATCTCACTTCGCATTTCTCAGCATTCAATATTTTTTCAATCCCAAGATCGCAAAATTCAGCAGCTGATTTACTAGCCAACGTAGCTTCCAAGCTCCTCCCTTCCGAAGACTATAGTCTTGATAGATTTTCTGTAGAGTTAATTTTTAGACCTTCAGTTCCTGATAACATCACTAACTGGAGGGTTTTCAACCATGACGAGGATATTTTGCAATTTTTGACCTCTGAAAAGTCCTATGACAATCAAGTCATTGAAGAGGATGAGCATGATTCTCAAATGAAGCAAACATCTCAAGATAACGTTATTCCTAAACCTGTGGTAAAGCTTGAAGACCTTTATGACATCAAAGATAGGTTTAAACCTGTAATTAATGCTAAACTCCAGAGCTCTACTCTTAGGTTTGAATTGATTAATTTAGGAACGGCTCAAACTCCTCAAAATATAAATTTAGGATTAGGACTTTCTACAATAGAAAAGGAAGCATTTATCAAACTTTTAAGAAAAAACAAACAAGTTTTTGCTTGGAAGTATGATGACCTTAAAACATATGATACATCTATCATACAACACACTATTCCTATGCTTCCTGATCAAAAACCAATCCAGCAGAAGTTAAGAAAAATCCATCCAAATTTGGAGAGCCAGATAAAGTCGGAACTTAATAAGCTTTTAAAAGCTAAGATTATCTTCCCTGTCCGACACTCAAACTGGGTCTCCAATATGGTACCCGTCAGGAAGAAAAACGGCGACATCAGAATCTGTATTGATTTCAGAAATTTAAATAAGGCAAGCTTAAAAGATAACTTCCCTCTGCCTACCATGGAGCAAATCCTTCAATCGGTAGCAGGATCTGAATTGATGTCTTTTCTTGATGGTTTCTCAGGATACAATCAAGTGCTGGTCCACCCTGATGACCAATTTAAAACTACATTCAGAACAAAATGGGGAACTTACGCATACCAAAAGATGCCTTTCGGACTCATAAATGCAGGAGCGACATTTCAAAGAGCTATGGATACAGCCTTTAGAGGGTTAATTAACCGAACAGTAGTTGTCTACCTCGATGACATTACTGTATATTCTAAAAAGAGATATAATCACTTGCATGATTTAAATCAGATTTTTCAACGATGCAAAACATATGGTATCTCTCTTAACCCGAAAAAGTCTTTCTTCGCTCTCAACCAAGGCAAGCTCTTAGGGTTTATTGTATCTAAGGATGGCATTTATGTAGATCCTGAGCGAATTAAAGAAATTTCTGAAATTCCTTTTCCACACAATAAAAAATCGATGCAGTCGTTTTTAGGACAAATTAATTTCGTTAAGCGATTTGTTCCAGATTTTTCACAGATTGTACTACCACTGCAAAAGATGATTAAAAAGAATTCAACCTTCAGATGGGGACTAGAAGAAAAGCAAGCTTTTCATGATATTAAGCAATCCATAATCAATGTCCCAGCCCTGAATACTCCAAATCTTTCTAATCATTTTACATTATATACTATTGCATCCGACTTATCTTACGCAGCAGTACTAACTCAGTTGAATGATGACAATTTGGAAGCGCCCATTTCGTTCTTCAGTTCTAACTTTCAAGGCGCCGAATTGAATTATTCCGAAATTGAGAAACAAGCTTTTGCTGTCTTTAAAGCAGTCAAACATTATCGACCCTTTCTTCTTAAAACCCATACTAAAGTAATAGTTCCTTTCTCCGCAGTTAGGCAACTATTAATTCAAAAGGAATTGGGAGAAAAGAGGGCAAATTGGGTCGCAGCCCTCCAAGAATATGATCTAGAAATAAAGCCAGCAAAATTTTCTAAAGGTCAAGGTTTTTGCAGGATCTTAGCAGGAGCATCAAACATTCCTGAATCAGGTGATACAGAGCAAAACCAAGAAGTCAATCAGCTAAGTATACCGGATTCCGAATCTCAATATTCAGATCTAATCTTTTATTTAAAGAATGGTTATGCACCTACCAATTTGTCCTACAAGAATAAAAGAGCCATTAGATTGAAAGCTAAGAGTTTTTCTCTTATTAATGATGTGCTCTTCAGGAGAAACTATGATTCTGTATTACTAAGATGCCTTGAGAAACCTGAAGCTCAAAAGGTTTTGCAAGAGCTACACGATGGACAGGCAGGAGGACATTTTGGAGCTGATACAACAGCTCATAAAGTAATTCATGCCGGATATTACTGGCCTACTTTGTTTAAGGATGCTCATGAATATGTAAGGAAATGCATTAAGTGCCAAACTGCCAGTGGAAGACAACAAAAGCCAGCTTTCCCTTTACAACCAATCAACATTGAACAACCTTTTGAACAATGGGGATTGGACATCATTGGAGAAATAAATCCTTCATCTTCCAAGCAACACAAGTATATCCTTACAGCAACTGATTACTTTACAAAGTGGGTAGAAGCAGTTCCATTAAAGACAACAAACTCGGAAGCAATCATCGAATTTATAGATCAGTTCATCGTAACCAGGTTTGGTGTCCCAAACGCTCTTGTCTTTGATAATGCTTCTTACTTCTCAGGCAATGCAATGATTGATTTCGCTATCAAAAGAGGATTCAAATTAAAGTATTCTGCCAACTATTACCCCCAGGGTAACGGCCTAGCAGAATCAACTAATAAAAATCTAATCAAAATCATTAAGCGAACAATTGAAGAGAATCATAAGAACTGGCATAAATCCTTGGTATTTGCATTATGGGCCGATAGGATTACACAGAAAGCTTCCATAGGGACCTCTCCGTTTAATCTTGTTTATGGAAAAGAAGCAGTCGTACCAACCAATCTTCTTCTCCCATCTTTAGCCCTAGTGCAATTTATAGACGAAACTCCTTCTTCTTCTATACAGTTTAGACATGATCAAATACTCAAACTTGAAGAAGAAAGGGATAAAGCCAAGGTTACACATGCAAGACATCAGCAAGTCATTAAAGCAGCTTTCGATCTAGCCTCATCCAGCCCTAGACAATTTGAAGTCGGAGATCTAGTCCTGAAATGGGACAAAGCCCATGAAGACAAAGGTAAACATTCCAAATTCCAAAAACTGTGGCTAGGACCATTTCAGATCTGTGAAAAAGTAGGCCATTCCACATTCATACTTCAAAATCTATCAGGGGTGAGAGATTCTCTCCCTGTCAATGGTCTAATTCTGAAGAAATTCTTTAACTGAGGAGGTAACCCCTTCTCTTTGTAGCTTATTAGTTTTTCATAGTTTGTAGGATTTGTAGGAATAAGAATGTGGGACATTCCCATTGACCTTTCACTGTAAACAAAAGCTGTCTCGCCATAGTAATATTAATATTTACTTTTTAAAAATAGCATCCTGAACCGAGAGAGATCATTTCTAGGAAATTAGATATCTTTTTATTCTGAGCATTACAGACTCACCTTTGTAAATTTCACTCTGAACGAAGTTCTATGAATCATCTTGAGTGGTTGAAATCAGTCCCCAAAGGTTATCTATACGAAAATAGGAGCTAATTCATCTTCAGCATCTTCAACTCTTAAACCTGTCATCCATTTATTCTTAATAAGATAATTGTTCATCCCCTTCACCAACAGTTTTTGATTACTCAGAGTGTAATTCTAAAATATAAAAGATTAAAGATAAGAGGTCTTATCACAAGCCTGCTTACCATGTTCATAGGAAAATAATTTAACTGACATTACCAAAACTGCATACCAAACAGGGTAATGGCTTGAAATTTCAAGACAAGGGGTCTCATCACGAGCCAGCTTGTTCAGTTTAATTACTACCCGTGAATGGCATTGTCATCTATCTGGCCACCAAACCAGGACAATGGCTTTTATCTTAAGAAAAAAGAAATTGAAATTCAAAAAATGCGAGAATATCTTTTGAATTCATTCTGTTTAGTCACACTCTAAGGTGAATGGAACAATGGACAACAACATGGTTAAAAGGTAACCCTGCCGAGACTATGAATGTTTGCTGGCAGCAGAGGCTCTACCTGTGACAGAGGAGTTTATTTTAAAAGCTGATATGGAAAAGTTTTCTATTTTTACTTTTACAAACCAATAAGGACTTATTTTAATACTCGAAGTGCATTTATAAAAAGAGGAAGTTAAATGAAGAAACCTGTTTTATTTAGAATCAATAGATATCTAGTTATATTAGAAATTTCCTTTCTTTTATAAAGATTCTATTTGAGAAAGTGTAAGTATAATTGTTAGTTCAGAGATAACTGGTTCTGCCAGCGAATCGCCAATTGTTGTGCCCTACAACAACCCCCCATTTCATAACATTTTTATCACAAACAATTTACATATGAAATGGGTCCCTTTTAAAATTTTTAATTGGCATTAATAAACTTGTTCAAATAAGGTATGATAATCAAATGAATTTATGCAAAAAACCCTTGTTGAACAAATGATAAGCAATTTTTGGTTAAGTCCAAAAAAGTAATCGCAAGTTCGGTTGCCATCTTGGTTTTTCCCGATGCGATATCGCTATCGGCCATCGGCAATAGCCAATGCACACACAAAAGGGCACATACCTTTTCCCCGATGCGACGCGATATCGGCAATCGGCTATCGGCACGGCACTATGTCTTGTGAAAAATGTTTTAACACTCCGGCCCGATGCGATATCGCATATCGGCAATCGGTACAATCCTACGCATTTTCATAAGACGTTTATATCCTTTCCCCGATGCGATATCGCTATCGGCATTCGCTAAAAGCAATTGATACACATTCAGGGGTTATGTTCGCGCGCCGAATGCGATATCGCAATCGGCGTTCGCTAAAGAACTTTCCCAAGTGATAACGCCACACACACACTTCC
The DNA here is from genome assembly GCA_031772625.1 of Pinus tabuliformis. Classification (NCBI taxonomy): domain Eukaryota; kingdom Viridiplantae; phylum Streptophyta; class Pinopsida; order Pinales; family Pinaceae; genus Pinus; species Pinus tabuliformis. Next base: position 164,351,714 of record CM062813.1, read on the forward strand.
GATGCGATATGATGACGCTTAATGATGACCTCAGTTCCAAAAGGCGATTATTTCAAAGCATTAAAGTTATATTTAAACTCGATTTGACAAAAACACAGATTTCAAAATGCCGTTAAGTAAAGGGATAAGGTAATGCATGCGTATTTAAAGCTTTGCCCCTTCGAATTAACGAGCAATTACGATTAGACCTTTGAAAAAATCTATTACACGCTTTAAGGGGTCATTCGGTTTAATAACTTAAGTAATGGTCATTTATGAAGCTGTAGGCCGTAAAATCACCATCATTGCATCTACGATGCCTTCTCAAATCATTAGATCCGCAGCCTCTTTTAGGAATAATCTCGCCATGCTTCAAATCATATATTTATCCCGTTATGGATTGTCATTGTTATTTCTTTGTTACGATTTCTCTTGCACTTGTGTAGAATTCGACTACCGAGAGAAGTCTGAATATGATGGGAAAGAAGTTCAAGAAGATGGCAGGTTCTACTACGACACCTGCCTCAGGCCAAGCTGCTGCACCTTCAAGGAAAGGCTTAATCTCAGATACTACATGCACTGGTCTTACTGGTACTACATGGCAAGGGACATACAATTTGCTAGAAGGAGAACAACCAGAAGCGACAGTAACGGAGGCAAGTGTGGATGAATTAAGAAAGTCTGAGGCAACTCTTAAAGATTTGGCTGACTCTTTTCTGCACAGAATAGCAGCCAGGGAACAAGTCTTGCCTTATACTGATGTGGTACGTTGGGCAATTGAAGAAAATCCTCTCACTAATAGAACCTTCATTTCTAAGGATGGAAGGATTTTCGGCTCCTTCAAGCCTGACGACTTGAGACGAATGTATCATTTGCCCAATCCCGAGCAAGTCTATAACAGAGCATTTGTGGAGAAATTCGCCAGAGAGAATGAATCACCAGCCGAACCTCTCCGAGATTGGAGGCAAAATCCAGCAAAACACAAGCAGGATATGTCGGGTAAGTACTCCAATGCCTCTTTGGCTTCACCTTACTGCTATGCTGGAATTATGATGTGTAGATTGTGGGGATTTCATGATTCTGCAAATATCCATGTTGATATGGTTCCCTTAATGGAAGCGGCCGTTAATAGTATAATTATGGATTGGGCCACTATCCTGTCTGATAAGTTGGTCTTAGCTATTCGTGAGTTTAGGGCCAAAACCAGAGTCACTGAGAGAAAAATCCCACCTTTTTTACTCTGCATACATTATGGATGCCCTTTGTTTTAATTCTGAGTTTCCTGTCCTTGGTTGGAGATGGACAACCCATGACCCAACACCTATTCATTTGTATCATCGTAAATTGTGGAAACCCTCTCACAAAGACCATTTGTACCAAATTTGCAATGGTTTTATGGTTCCCGTTCACTATTCTATTTTTGACAGACCTATCCCTAGGATTTCCTATGAAGCCTCTTTTGACCTACCAGCCGTAGCCCATTGGTTCGGCGAAGAATGTTTTTCTTATATCAGAGATTTTGGAAGCAAGGCCAGGCCACATGTTCTCCCCTTATACATGCCAGACAAATTGCTAGCCCGAGAAATCTCCTATCAGATCATGTCTGAAGGTGTTACCCAAACTCTCAAAGAGGAGAAGAAGAGAGGATGGCCATCGTTTCCTTTAAGAATTGGAGTTTATACGCTGCTAAATTATAAGCATGCAGAAAAGGAAGCAGCAAAACTCCAAATGCTATCTCTAGATTCTATTCCCAACAGACTCTATGACCCGAAAAAGACTGCTTTCATTGCCTTGGAACAGGCTAAGCTGACAAAGGTTGTTCACCAAGAAGACCAGTTTGACGACCTGTTCATGGGTGCTGATTCAATAAGCCAAGTCCAACAACTTGCTGCGATGAGATATGAAGATATGGAATTAACTGAATTTAATAAACTTAGAAAGCAAAGGTTGCAAACTTTGCCTCTAAAGTTATTATCTACAACCCCAACTTCATCCTCAAGCGAGCCTGATCAGCAAGAAATAAATTCACCTCCCGTTACAATTAGAGAACAGGAGGAAAGTCAAAGAAAGCTGCAGGCAGAAAGGCATAGAAGAGAACAAATAGAAAGGCAGCAAAAAGCACAAATTGAACAAGAGCAAAGAAGGCAAAGGGAGCAAGAAGAGCAAAGAAGACAAAGGGAGATAAAAGAACAGAGACAGAGAGAAATAGAAGAACAGAGGAAAAGAGAGGAAGAAGAAAAAATAAGGAAAGAACTGGAAGATAGGCAGAAAAAGGAATTGGAAGAACAGCAACGGAGAGTACAAGAGGAGCAACAGCGGGAGGCATTCGAAGAACAGCAGAGAATTGAAAAAGAAAAAGAACAGAGTAAGCAAATCTCTGTTGATACTGAATTGATTAAGGAATGGAATCAATTTGATTCCATTATAAGTGGTAAAGAAGCCTCCAAAGACTCAGATGCCTTAAAGACTCCCGATACTACTGTTTCTCCGGTTCTTGAAGGAACCAGCGGCCCATCCACAGTACAGGACGTTGAAGAAGTTACTCAGAATCCATCTGATCAAGTTGATCTTCAGGTAGAGGAAATTCCTCCTCTAGACATTTTCTACAGCCCTAAGCATAAAGCCATTGTAAGACGCTCAAGGAAGAGGCGAAGGCTTGATCAACCTTCTGTTTCAAATGAGCAAACAGTCACGGGCAATGTCGTCTGGAAGGGAGAATTAAGTCCCTCTGAAGATTTAACAAAGCTGTCGCAATTTGCGGGAGCTTATTCAGCAGCAACCATTGACAAAGCATCCGAAGTGAGTCTTCTTTTGAAGACTAAAGAGCATGAGGTATATGCATTGCAAGCAGAAGTGATAGAGGCAAAGAATAAGGCGACACAGGCAGAAGAACAATTGCTGGCTCAACAACAAGAGAATCATTTGTTAACCCAGCAAATTGAAAAACTAAGGATAGACCAAAGTGACATTAAAGCACATGAATTGGCAGAGGCATTATCACAGTTGGAGGCATCAAATGAGCTGTTAATGAAATCTAAAGAGGATCAAATAGTTCAGCTCTCAGCACAGCTTGAAGGTATCAAAGGTGCCAAGAGTATTGAAGATTTCAGAGCAGAGGCAACTCTGATAAACGGCGCTTTGATATCTCAGATCAGACTTTTGTGCCAACAGCTAGTTGAAGCTGAGTCACTTTGTGATATATCTACAGCAGTATGTGAGCAAATCGAGAAAGCCAGGACTAACTTGGATCAGGCCGAAGATGAAATAATAGAATATATTGAATGGCAAGATACTCCAGAAGGGCAAGCTGCTAATTTAGCCCGAATCAGTGTAACATACAAGAACATACTTTTCATGGAATGGGAAACACAGGTAATGAAGGCAGAGAGGGCAGCATCCAGGTGCAAAACAATTTCCAAAAACATGATCAATATAGTCAATGATACATTGTATCTGGCTAACATGATTTCACAATGCACACCTGGAAACATAACAACCGCGAATATGCTGGAGCACAAGAATTATCCTAAGCTGGAAGAACAAGGGCGGTTAATTGCTGGAGTGAATACCTTGACCTCCGATGCATACTGGCTTTTCCTGATTAAACCGCATTCTCAAAGGTCGGCTCTTAACTGCCTAACCGACGCTCTCCGATACCTGATCGCCGATTTCCAAGATGCCACATATGATACACAGCTGACTTCTCACCTCAATACTCCACCAGAAGTAGAGCCAATGCTGGCGATATGTCAGCGAAAGAGTAAAGGCAAAGAGACAGCTGACTGAAGCATCGCCGCCGACTGTCGAATCACCCAAATGCAAAATGATATTTGTTGATGCCGATTTCTTAGTTTTCAGTTTTTAGATATTTAGTAGTTAGATTAGCATAGTATTTATAGACCCTTTCATTGTTTTGGAAAGGGTCGTAAAATTTTGTAAAAGACTAAAAGGCTGAAGTTTGCACTATTGTGCTTCAGTCTATATTCTTTTTTGAAACTCGACCACTGGTCCTTAATTTTACTTGGAATGCTGTTTAAGTAAATTGTGCACTATTGTCGTTTGCTTGGAATGCTTTCTGGTTGGAAGGAAGGACTGCGACATAGCGATTAATATATTGGATTGATCAAACAGCTTGCATGGTACTATTATCTGTATCTGTTCTCTTTTCAGTTATATGAATTGCTGTGTTATTACTTTGCTATTATTGAATACATGTATGTAATACAACAACAAGTCTTCATTTCATATCACTATTGAATGTTTTGTGATTTGTTATCTTTCACTCATGTATGTATCAATGATATAAATGACTGAGTGCAGTAATTCGCTATTATAGCTCTGCGTAATACTTACGCAGAGCAATCTCAAATGATTAAACATCTATGCTTGTTGTTAGTGTCATCTATATGCCTGTCATTAAGCATAGTTTATCAAACGCTGTACTGTCTGAATTGATAAGTCCCGGGATTAGCTTATAGTTTTTGTATTTCTTTTATAGTTTAGCTATTTGTTTATTATCATTTCATATCTTAAATCATCCATCCATCCCGTTTACTTATAATCTTTGGGAAACTGGTCCCGTTATCCCCAGTCGGAGCCACTATTCCAAACGGAAAAGGAGCTGCACTAAGTTCCGGACCGGGTGGTTTCCCCGATGTTGTTGCAACGAATTTCGGGGCATCAACAGACGTTTCAGAAGCGAAAAAAACCCATTTGAGATGAAATCGCACTGAACCTTAGGTCCAAATTTCAGAGCTTTTCACGCTGTATTTGCGGAGATATGATCTGAGGAAGTTGGTCTTTTTGCAGACTCCTGAATTACATTCCAAATAGGTGACTTGGGGAAAATCATCATAACTTTCTCTTTGAGCATCGGATTGAAATTTTGTAAGAAGGTACAGAAAGAGAACGGACTGTAGTTTCTTGTATATATTTTTCAGAGCCAAAGGTCTAAACAGTGACACGTGGCATTTCATACAAGTTCACTATTCTGGAAAGGTCTATAATCAGGTCATCTTGGGAGATTGTGCATAACTCTTCCTTGGAGAATCCAATTTGGATCAGACTGGTGGCATTGGAAAGAGGACGTAGAGGGCTACTATAGGTCACAATTTTAGAACTCGAAGAACCAAAATTATAGAGTTATGGTCATTTCAATATCGAGCTCCTAAAATCAAGAAAAGGCGATATGAGGAAGTTTGATGGCAAGGATCCGGTAAATTGGATACTTCAGATGGAGCAATATTTTGATCTACATGGTGTATCACTGTTACAAAAGGTATGTATTGCATCTTCATATTTAGAACCGGATCAATTTTTATGGTATAAAGGGCTTTGTTCTCGTAAACAACTTGTTACGTGGTCAATTTTCATGGAGGAAATGATAGCACATTATGAGGATACAAAGAGAAACACCTTATTTAGAGCAACACCACAACAATTGGAAAGAGTAAAAGGGCTTTGTTACATAGTGTAAAGTAAAATTATGGTAACAAGGAAGTCTACCTCTCACAACTATAAATATGGAAGTGTTGTTTCTCCTAGCCTTCCACAACCTACAAGGGTTACACCACAACAATTGGAAGAAAAAAGAGAAAAAGGGCTTTGTTACAATTGTGATAGCAAATGCAATAAAGGTCATAAGTGTGCTGAGAAGAAATATTTTACATAGAATATGAAGAGGAGGAAGAAAAGGATCAAGAAACATCAAAAGAAGAGGATATACGCCAGGACCCAACCCTAGAGAAAGACGAAATGAATCAGACCATATCTTGTAAAGCATTGCCAAGAATTACCACTCCTCAAACTCTCAAGATAGAAGGACATATCAAGAAGAAAAAGGTGCAAGAAGTGAAAGATCACATCGAGAAAGAAGAAATTAATCCAACCATATCTTGTAATTCATTGGTCGGAATTACCACTCCTCAAACTATCAAGATAGAAGGACATATGAAGAAGAAAAATGTTCAAGAAGTGAAATATCACATCGAGCATCAAGAAATGAATCCGACCATATCTTGTAAAGGATTGGAAGAAATTACCACTCCTCAAACTCTAAATATAGAAGGATATATCAAGAAGAAAAAGGTTCAAGTAGTGAAAGATCACATCAAGCATCAACAACAAGTTCTCCAACTTTTAAAGGATAACGCCACTTTGGTGCAAAATCGAATGAAACAACAGGTAGATCAACATCATAGTGAAAAATGTTTTGATGTAGGTGATTGGGTATTTTTACTGCTACATCTCAAGCAAGCTATTAATGAGAAGGAAATGTTGGCAATACTACACGCACTGAAGAAATGGAAACCTTACCGAATGGGAAGACACTTCAAGGTAAAAATGGATCGTGATAGTCTTAAATACTTTTTAGAACAACTATTATCTTTAGAAGAACATAAAAAATGTGTGAAAAATATGTTGGGCTATGACTTTGACATCATCTATAGAAAATGGAAGCAAAATTTTGTTGCAGATGCACTCTCAAGAAAGGATGAGGATGTGGAAGCATTGTTTTGTGCTATTTCTATTATACAACCAGATTGGATAAACAAAGCAAGGGATGAATGGAAGAAGGATGAAGAAGTATGGCAACTTATTCAAAAGTTGCAAAAGATCCCAATTCAAACAATATTGCCAGAAATTGAAGAGGAAGGAAAAATCATATTGGAACCTAGAGCAGTCACAGAAACAAGAACTCGACAGCTACGAAATCGATCAATTTCAGAGTATCTCATCAGTTGGAAGAACTTACCTACTGAAGATTCCACATGGGAGGACAATAACTTTATATAGAAGCATCAAGAACTACTCAAGCATTGAGGACAACACTTTTTGAAGGAGAGGGGCATGTTAGGTCCCTATACTACTAGTGTAACCCATTATTGTTATTAGTACAACCCCTTTATTATATTGATGTACCCATGTAGTGCCCATATTGTTACTATTGTGCCCCATAGAAGCCCACTATTGTTATTATTGTGCCCTTACATTATTATTGTTATGTCGGCTCTGATTATATTATGACCCCTTAGACTCCTATATATAGAAAGGAGGTCTTTTCATTTGTATCATCCAAGAATTGTTCATTTGTGTAATGTAAAGGAGGTTGCCCCTCGAAGAGGCTTATTTCTAAGGCGTTCATCTATCTTTTCAATCTTTTTGTGAGCCGGTTTTATAACACATAGACACTACACACATCACTGTCCCAAACCCCCTCACTATCAGGACACATTGGGATCTCTCGACCAAACTAATATTATCACACCATCACTGCCCAACAATTTAGTGGCAAATGATGTGTCTCAGGCCATCTATTGTGTCTTTGAGGAAGAATATTCATGCTCATATTCCTCTTGTACCCATTGTCACAAAACCTCCCATCATACAGGGAGGAATCTAGAATCAATGCCACCTCAAACTGCCTACACCTATACCTTATGTGAAAAACTTAGAAATCTGATTAACCAGTGTTCCCATTAGCAGCAACTTAATAAGCGACATAAGTTTCATCAAGTTGTCCCTGACAACAAACCCAAGTGCAAGCGCCATAATTGTCGCATTTGTACACGAAACCATCATACTCGGTTTTTCTCACACCTCCCCTGATTCTAAGAGGAATGAGCTTATTTCCAACCATGTAATGCTAGGACATAGACACCTTTTCAAACAAATGCTCAGGCTCAAACTAGTTAGAAGCATTCACCTTCCATTAGTACCCTGTTTTAACTTTTCTTTACCTATGCAATTTTCTTCTAAAATTATATAAATTAATATATATATCTATACAGTTATTGCACTTTGTAATAAATAATATGGCATATTTTATAAATTCCACTTTAGTTTTGGGAATATATATATATATATATATATATATATATATTTTGTTTGTTGCTAATGTGCAATAACCTTCACACATTTTCCAACGGCTCAGATCTTGCCCGTTGCAATCAAGGGTTCTTAATGCATTACTACCAAAGATTACGTGGCAAGCACACGTGCATTGTGCACCCCCCCCCCCCACCCAAAACTGGTCTCCCTGCATAGTCATTACTCTTGCTAGTTTTATTCCTTCGCTAACTATCCACCAAAATAGTTATCACTATTTCTCTTGCTATCTTCCAACGTATAACCGCTAATTCATTCAATTAATTCCTGCCAGCATTTAAAAAACAATTAAACATTTTGATCATTAAATTGTCAATGGATATTTTATTTCTTTAAAAAACCAAATTTGTCTTGCACTTGTTTGGTCAATTTTCTTAGGCTTGCAGTGTTGTAGGGCATGTAGAAAGATTCCAAATCCACATAGTCACTTTTTTCACCGTCTGCAATATTCCTAGGTATTCAAATATTCCTATTTTATGTTTAATTTCAAAATGAGTTCTTCCAAATGGAAACGTAAGCTGCAAATTGAAAACCCTATGCTTTCCCCAGTCCCAAATTTGGATGAATTAACACTAGTAGACTTGTATTTTAAGATCACAAATAACAAATGAGAGTTTGATTTGTGTGAATTACATAATTTGGCTTTACAGAATTTTTAAGATGTCAGTGACAAGTTCATTTTTTTAGAGTCTATGTGACCTTAGTTTGTCTTTCCTCAGACTATCCATTTTCCTAAATTTGTCACTTGGTGTGAAAATCATTATTTAGCTAGTCAGGGAGCAATAGTAGCCACAAACGATGATACCATGTTGTCTATAACATTAGGATCCATTCTCCAAGCTATGCATATTAGTCCTTTAAGCTCCCTACATCCATTTTCAATTGACTCGTTAATGGAAATTTACCAAAAAAATACTTTTCAACATAGATCTAATATATTTGAAACATTTTTACCAGAAGGTTCTAAATTGTCGTGCCATATTCCGCCTTATTCCTTAACTACATTTCCTGAAATGTCTAGAAAAATAATATCCACGATTTGTTGTATTCTAGGATATCAAAGTGATAAATGGGTTGATGGATTCATCCTAGGGTTCCTATCTACCTTTTCATATATAAAAAAAGTCTTCTTTCCCCTTCAATTTTAGCCAGTTTATCTCAGAAACTATTCATGAGCATTTCTTAAAGTTCAATGTTGAAATGGTGATGCCATGCCACTTTTAAAGTTACCACGATCCCCTTTTGAACCCATTCCACAAATGATCAAAGGGCCATTACATCGTAATTCTCATAACTCAAAGGCAACCACTAGTTATAGTATCAATTATTATTTAACACAATATCCTTCAACTATGTTAGCATTGGAGGTATTATAAACTTTTCCAACCCAACAGAAAGCCCTACTTTTTGCATTAGGCACAATCAACCCTTCTAATTCATAATTGACGGCCTTTGATTTTGACAATGCTTCTTTTCTTTTCAGATATCAATCACTATATGGAACATGACCATCCATAGATGCATCATAGATGAGGGGGAATCCACATGTATTATGTCAAAATCAGTTTGGAAAAAACTGGGATCCCCTGAACTTACTAATTCTCCCATTACATTAAGGGCTTACCAAGTCATTGCAACACTTTCGTTTCCCAACATGGCTCTCACAATTCTTGTTTTGTATTTGGACCCGCAGGCCATGTCAACACACCCACATATCAAACCAACCAAAATGAACATTCCTTTAACCACACCTCAAGAAACTATATCTGCAGTGATGTCTGTAGGGACCATCAAGAAGGAGAAAAAAAAGGTAAAAATGTCAAAACCCCAGTTAATTCCTATTCTAAGGTACCTCCACCATGTGAATTATGTGAGGTATCAGGGCACCCTACCAATCTATTCAAGAGTTAGAAGAGTTAATAGCCCTTCTTCATGCCCTTCAGGCACTAGTGGGCCCATATCCATCTCCAAGGGATAAGGTCATGCCACCATGTAATAAGACATTACATACTAACCATCCATGCACTATATGTGCATAATGCAGACACTACACACATCATTGTCTCAAAATCCCTCACTATCGGGACGCAATGGGAGCTCTCGATCAAACTAATACTATCACACCATCACAACCCAAAAATCTAGTGGCAGCTGATGTGTCTCAGACCATCTGTTGTGTCTTTGAGGAAGAAGCTTCATGCTCATATTCCTCTTGTACCCATTGTCACATAACCTCCCATCATACAAGGAGGAAGCCAGAATCAATGCCACCTCCAACTGCCTACACTTACACCTTATGTGACAAACCTAGAAATATGATTAACCAGTGTTCCCATTAGCAGGAACTTAATAAGTTGCATAAGGTTCATCAAGATGTCCCTGACAACAAACCCAAGTGCAAGCGCCATAATTGTCGCATTTGTACACGAAACCATCATACTCGGTTTTTCTCACACCTCCCCTGATTCTGAGAGGCATGGGCTTATTTACAACAATGTAATGTTGGGACCTAGATACCTTTTCAAACAAATACTCAAGCTCAGACTAGTTAGAAGCATTCACCTTCCACTAGTTCCTTGTTTTAACTTTTCTTTATTTATGCAATTTTCTTCTAAAACTGTATAATTTAATATCTATATATATATATATATATATATATATATATATATATATATATATATATATATATATATATATATATATATATATATATATATATATATATATATATATATATATATATATATATATATATATATATATATATATATATACACACACACACACACACACACATATATTTATTGCACTTTGTAATAAATAATATGGAATATTTTATAAATTCCACTTTAGTTTTGGGAAAATAAAATAGTTTATTTTTTTATTTTTTATTTTATTTATTTTTTATTTCTCGTTGTTGGGTCTAAGAATTATCCTTAAAATACATCCACTTTCACTCCAATCAAATTCAAATTTGAGGAGATCATGGACCTCATGGAGGAGATCGGGGAGGATAGGGTTATGTGTCACCACTGGTTGAGAAATATATGGATCAAAGGAGGAAATAGTGGATCTACATTTATGAGTTTGTTATCATAGCTTTTGTATAAATAGGAGTCTTATCTCCTTCATTTTTAATCTTAATATTAATTTGTAATCTTAATTTTTAGAATCTCAGAACCTAGTCCTTCATTGTAATTTAGTAATGTTAATCTAGATAAAATTTAGAATAGTTTTGGTTAGGATCATATGATCTTATAGCCATTGTACTTCGAAAATTATGATGAATAAAATGGAGCTTCTTTGATTCTCCACATTTGAATTCTCTTTTGGTGTGCTTGTGAATCCTTGGAAGGATCCCCATTGCATAGCAAGTACACTTTTGTTTTGGTAAGCTTTTATTTTATGTTTGCAAATTTCATTAGATTAAATTATTAGGTTCATATGTTTGAAATATTAATGAATGACCTTTCGTAAGAAAGTATTAATGTTTCCTTCAATGAATTTGATTTGTTATTTCATGTTTGATTTCATTAGTTTAAGTTTCTAATTTATAAGCTTGATATATAAACGAATAGTCTCTTGTAAGAGAGCTTTAATATTTCATGCAATCAATCAGAATTATGTTTAAGAGCTTTAATTTCATTAGTTTAAATAGTTGATTAGAAATATTAATGTACAATCTCCTGTAAGGGAGATTTAATATTTCTTCACCTAGCTTAATTTAGTTTGTCTCTAAGTCCATATATATTGGATGATCCTCGAAGTTTACTTACCGGGATTGATAGTAAATGAAACTATAATTTGCATTTTAAACCCAACATTTTGGCGCCGTTGTCCGAAAGGATGATTTGGAGATAGACTTAGGAAGTTATTTTTATTGCAATTTCTTTTGATGGACTAACTTGTGAAACCCGGTGATAGTAGGATCTTCATAAAGGAGTTCAAGTTTGAGCTTTTTGATTTTTTCGTACTTATTTAGTTTCAAATTCAGTTTCTAAACCCCCCATTTCTTACTAATCCATCTACGGATGAGAAAATTGAAAATGTTGAACAGGTACTTCTTGGAGAGCAAGAACAATATTGAAGATTTGTTTCAAAAGAACCTTGCGCCAACTCCAAGAATAGGACAGGTTACTCACATACTTGCAAATAATTAGGTCAACACTTTAAATCTAGATGTGAGCATTTTTTAATTTTTAGTCCGTAGATGGCTTCACAGGAAGCATTCTTTTACCTAGGAAATAAAAAAAAATCTTTCAAGTTAAAGGTAGAATAAATTAAAAAAATAAATAAAATGAGATCTCATAGAGTTTTCCTTTAGTTTTGTTTTCAAAAGATAAAAGTAATAATAATAAAAAAAATCATCCACATTTTTCATGAATAAATTTAGGTAAGAGTCACTTCGTCCACGCTAACCTGCAAAAATAAAAATAATAGGTTAGTATGATCTCTTCCTGCGCTTCGAGCGATCAAGAAGATCAGAAAATATCTTGATTTATTTTCAAAATCAAATTAAAATCTCTTGCTAGGAATTTGCACAAATCAACATTATAAGAAATTGAAGTCATTTTTTTAAAAGAAATTCTTTATTTTCGATTTCAAATTTAAAAATTAAATCTGTAAACCAAGATTGGTGTTAGGGAGATCAATTAAAATCAAGACAAATGGATCTCTCACAATCGGATTATGATGAGAAGCTTGTGGGGTATTTGCTTGATTGGATCTGCTACCAAACTCAAACAGGCTCAAGACATATAACAGGAAGGAAGCTATCAGACAGACAACACAAGCACTAAGAATTAAATAGAGAAGAGAAAAAAGGAAATACCCATCCAAAATTATGAGTTGTTGTGTGCTGATAAATGTTTCAGTCACTGGCATGTTTCTGCTAGTAATGAGGAACACTGATAACATAAATATTCATTGTAACAACTTTGCTTTGCTTCGCTTGGCCAGGCCAGCCTTGTCTTGGATTGAGAGAAGTCAAGAGAAGAATTTAATTTTTATTAAAAAAATATCAGATGTCCATGGCATCGAATCATAGGAGCTCTGAATGGATCCGGATCCAGTTGATGAAAAACTCATTTTAATTTTAGTGAGGATTTCAAGCCCCATTCGATGAACTCAACACCTTCAAGCTCGTAACCATCCCAACTTGTTCCAGCTCGACTCTTTCACATCGTTCTTTCCTCGATGCACTCTCTCCATCACGCCATCCCAGCTTGCACAATCACTCTTACATGAATCAATCTAACCTACAACACTCTATTTGAGTGATTTGAGCGATTTGAGCATGCAGATTTTGGGGCACGATTTGAGCGATTTGCATCGAACTAGCGGGACAGGTTAGATTTGCATCGAACCAGCGGGACTAGGCTTTATCTTCTTGAAGCCTCAAAGGCCACATGTTGCACCAGTACCTATCTGTAAGGGAAGGCGTTAGAGCGAATGAAAGGTTGAGTGTAACTCATTGTGATATATTCTATGTCGAAAAGAAAAAAATGTTTCGATTTCATAATTCAGAGAATGACCATCATGCGATGCCATGTTCTGTAACCAGGCTATGTGTTTACGTTCAAGGACTGAGAGTTAAATGGACGACTATTACTGTCATGAAACTCCTTATTCAGTAGTTATTCATCATTGCTTATTTTGATCAATGTTTATTGCTACAGGTACGAGATGGGATACAATTGGAAGCAGTTTGAGGACATGTTTTCTAAGTGAAAATTATTAACATGATTCATCATTGTTATTGCTTGTGCTAAATTGCATTTTCTATTGGCAGAAAAGACATGAAATCACTTATTCTGAATGAAGAGAAATATAATGTTCCACGCTTGTGAGGAGACCAACACTTTAATAAGAGGGGTTCTTAAAAAAAAAGGATTTGGTTAAAACCATATCGCATAGGCTCCATAAGGAAGCAAATATATGACAAGGAGATAAAAATAAGCGTGATGACCTCTTAGCAAATAGAAAAATGATATTACAGAAAATAATGAATAATTTTAATTTTCTGACATTATTGTATGTTTTGATAAGCACAACAAAACAACGTTCTTCTTTCAGTTAAGTCAGCATTTCAGTTTGACTGTGTCAATAGAAAGTGGTATTATCAGGTTTCTTCTAACATTTTTCTCTTCAAATGACACCGTCGTCACCTCTCCCTATTCCATTAATGAACCACTAACAGGCTTTACATAGACAGTAGAGTGCTTGGAAGAATCCACTACTTTGTCCACGGATTTGTCAAATCTAATGACATAGATCGATGAAGAGGTGTCATTGTCTTCCTGGTTGGTTTTTATTGCAGATTTTGGGGATTTTTGGAATTACATAGATAAGAAATGAAGTAAAATGATTATTTGAACTTGCATTATCCGTAATATTTCGAAACATTCCCAAAATCTATTATAAAAAAAACAAATAGCAATAAAAATGAGATGAAAAATAAAGAAACAAGTACTGTGAGTTGTTGAAACATTGCAGGAAGAAGAACACAACTTCTATATGCTCAGTCTTGTCAACTCCTCATTCAATTGTCTCTTGTTTCAACAAGCCGGTTCATATTGGACAACACTCATTGTGGGAAAACTGGAACCAAAGACTCACAATCATAGGCACTGGTATGTCAGTTTTACTCTTAAGTGATGGATTTCATAATCATATAATTGCACCACCTATGCAAGACTCAGAGAAAGCGAAGACCAACAATGAGCAACGAGTTTATATCTAAATCGAAATCAAGCATAAGGGTTGAAACATTTGCTATTGTTCCTTATTCCTGTCCAACTGCTATTGGCTTCAAGGATAGAATAGTATTCCACATTTACACTAGGATTTAATTACTTGGCTGCTATATGTAACATACTAATCTGTAGGACACAAAAAATTCTATAATGCCAAGCTTTTACATGCACATGAGTCATCAAACATAAACACAGATTTGATTTACATTTCATGGTTATTTTTATTAAAAATAGATTTTTATTAAAAATAGATTTTTATTAACATCATGAACTGAACTAAAATTATGCTTTTGATATTGCTTAATCTGTTTCATTTTGGCATACAATTTTTGCGTAAGAATTAGGAAGGGAATCGTGATATGATCTTGAACAAACATATGTTCTTTATGCCAAGTTTTTTTTTAACAGGTTTCGGATGATCAACTGATCATTAAGGAGATTAAATTGTGATGACAATTAGTCTTCAAAAGACTATTTCCATGAAAAATTCTAAAGAACAAGACCATGATCATAAGAACAACATTTCCAGAAAATTACAAGTTCTTGTAACTTCCTATAAGGGTTTAATGGTTTGATATGTTGCATGACAGATTAGAAAATTTGAAGACTTGGGGGTTGTTCCTAAATGTACAAGGATGGTGAAATACCTATCCACACTTGAATTCGACGTCTACAGGTGGCTAGTCAACGTTGGTCAAACTCAGCAATTTTAGCAGAAAGTACAGAATTAAGGAGCAAATTTGATATTTTTGAGATTTTGCATGCCATAATTCACTTTTTCCGAGCAAGAGTTATTATCCATTTCTCATTATCCACATGCACTTCATTAGAGTTTCATTTTCATCAATCCTAACCCACCGATAAAAGCAATGAAGCTCATTTACAAGCTTTTTGTTCCACTTTAAATATTCACTGTCAGTTTCCTTTTTCCTACCCTTGCAAATAAAACCTTGCTTCCATACACCATTGAGTTGATAGTCCTTGAGCCTAAATATTTTTATAAAAAAACCTTGAATCTTGCATGCCTTAAGGGCAAGCTATCATGCCGATAAACAAATGGAATACATCAATGTCCCTTGTTCACCAGATCGTCTAAGTATTCGACAACAACACATTCATTCATACTTAGAATGATGTGTTAGGGGCATCTTAACTCTCATCCACACCAAAGATGGGAGCTCTTGTGTTGACGAGTGGCATCCATTAATGGCCACTAACTTAACAATTTCTTGTTATGTTCGACACCGAAACATTTATTCACATGACAAGAATTGTGCCAACGAGGGTTGAAGACTTGAAGATCCATCATTTTGTAGCAGAGGAAACAGATTTACTTTCATTACTTTTCAGTTTTTGATGTAAATGACTTGAGGACAAGTTAATAAATAAGGCTGGGGGGGAAGTGTAGATTCTAAATTTTGTATACCTTCCAAGCCTTACACATTTTCAGCCACATTCAGTAGCAGATTCTGAACATTCAACAGAAGATCCAATAGCAGATGCAGCAACAATAAAAGATTCACTTTTTCGACTTCATCCACCATTTTCATAGCCAAGTGAAGAAGACTATGATCAGAATTTTGCAGCCACACATGCACAACTCTCATCCATTTTTGAAAGGGTAAGTTGAGGTGTGATATTTTCTAACTTTTAACCATTTAATTCCTTGAAAGCTAGAATGATAATTTTTGGAAAAACTTCCTTTCCTCATTTCATAAAATTGCCAAAACCATCAGTTTGGGGGGGATACATTTACATTCATACTTTGTCACATTCATATTTTTCCATATTCATATATCACATTCTAAAACCCGCATACCTTCAAAATATATTCACTGTTATATGAGCATATAAATGGCTTTGTAAAAAGTACTTAAAAGCTAATTGGATGCAACACAATCATGGTTGTTACACAAGAACCAACCATGATGCATTCCAACAAAAATACTTTGCAATAAAAATCCAATTATCATTATGCAAAGTTCATACATTAAAATTGAAGGCAACAAACAAACTATGGTTGAAACAGAAGAACCAACCAAGTTGCAATTCATCAAAAACACTTTGCAAAAGTTAAGTAAATGATATCATGCAAAGTTTAAGCCAAAGCTCAAGTATCAAAAAGTAATGTAATAGATTGCACGAGGACATGCAATACCTTAAATTTCGGGGTATGTTGGGCCTATGAATTATCCTTAAAATACATCCACTTTCACTCCATTCACACATTTTCTCACCTCTATTCTACCACCATGTCACCAAATCAGCTTCACTTTCATCATTAAATGGGTTATCATTGTGTTGTCCAAACAATTATTAATTCTTAGTATTTTTAAGTGAATTTGTGGTTAAACTTTAGAAAATAATATCCATATACTTATACCTAACAATTAGAATGAGTTTGTTGACATGTGTAGGTACAAAGGAAGCTTCCAAGGCATCTTTATGTGGCACTTTATGTTCAAATTCGAATTTTAGGAGATCATGGACCTCATGGAGAAGATCATGGACCTCATGGAGGAGATCATGGAGGATAGGGTTATTTGTCACCATTGGTTGAGAAATATGTGGATCAAAGGAGGAAATAGTGGATCTACATTTATGAGTTTGTTATCATAGCTTTTGTATAAATAGGAGTGTTATCTCCTTCATTTATAATCTTAATTTTTAGAATCTTAGAACCTAGTCCTTCATTGTAATCTAGTAACTTTAATCTAGATAAAATTTAGAATAGTTTTGGTTAGGATCATATGAGCTTATAGCCATTGTACTTTGAAAATTATGATGAATAAAATGGAGCTTCTTTGATCCTCTACATTTGAATTCTCTTTTGGTGTGCTTGTGAATCCTTGGAAGGATCCCAATTGCCTAGCAAGTACACTTTTGTTTTGGTAGATTTTATTTTATGTTTGTGAATTTCATTATATTAAATTATTAGGTTCATATGTTTGAAATATTATTAGATGTTGTTTCGTAAGAAAGTATTAATGTTTCCTTCAATGAATCTGATTTGTTATTTAATGTTTGATTTCATTAGTTTAAGTTTCTGATTTATATGCTTGAGATATAAACGAATAGCCTCTTGTAAGAGAGCTTTAATATTTCATGCAATCAATTAGAATTATGTTTAAGAGCTTTAATTTCATTATTTTAAATATTTGATTAGAAATATTAACGAACAGTCTCCTGTAAGGGAGCTTTAATATTTCTTCACCTAGCTTAGTTTAGTTTGTCTCTAAGTCCATATACATTGGATGATCCTTGAAGTTTACTTACCCAGATTGATAGTAAATGAAACTGTAATTTGCATCCGCATTTTAGACACAACACCTGCCAATGTGCAATAACCTTCACACATTTTCCAACGGCTTGGATCTTGCCCGTCGCAATCAAGAGTTCTCATTGCATTAAGAGACCCCCCACACTCTCGACGTTTAACGAAAGGGGGGGTGGGGGCATCCACAATCCTTGTTTTCAAAAACCACCGAAGGTTACGTGGCAAAGAAATGTGCATTACGCACCCCCCTATCCAAAAAATTCTCTCCCTACCTAGTCGCTACTCTTGCTAGTTTTATTCCTCCACTAACTATCCACCAAAATAGTTATAATTATTTCTCCTGCTATCTTCCAATGTATAACTGCTAATTCATTCAATTAATTTCCTGAAAACGTTTAAAAAACAATTAAACATTCTGATTATTAAATTTTCAATGAATATTTCATTTCTTTAAAAAACAAAATTTGTCTTGCACTTGTTTTGTCAATTTGCTCAGGCTTGCAGTGTTGTAGGGCATGAAAAAAGATTCCAAATTCACATAGTCACTTTGTTCATTGTTTGCAATATTCCTAGGTATTCAAATATTCCTATTTTATGTTTAATTTCAAAACGAGTTCTTCCAAAGGGAAAAGTCTACTACAAATTGAAAACCCTATGCTTTCCCCAGTCCCAAATTTGGATGAATTAACACTAGTAGAATTGTATTTTAAGATCACAAATACCAAATGTGAGTTTGATTGTGTGAATTACATAACTGGGCTTTCCAGAAGTTTTAAGATGCAGTGACGAGTTTAGTTTTTGAAAATCCATGTTACCTCAGTTTGTCTTTCCACAAACTCATCATTGTCCTATATTTGTCACTTAGTGTGAAAGCCGATATTTACCTAGTTAGAGAGATATAATAGCCACAAATGATGAAACCATGTTCTATATAACACTAAAATCCATTCTCCAAGCTATGCATATTATTCCTTCAAGCTCCCTACATCCTTTTTCAATTGACTCATTAATGGAAATTTACCAAAAAAGTACTTTTCAATAGAGATCCAATATTTTTGAGTCATTTTTACCAGAAGGTTTTGAATTGTCATGCCATAATCCGCCTTATTCCTCAACTACATTTAATAAAATGTCTAGAAAAATAATATCTATGGCTTTTTTGTATTATATGATATAAAAGTGATGAATGGGTTAATGAATTCATCCTAGGGTTCCTATCTATCTTTTCATCTAGAAAAAAGTCTTCTTTCCTCTTCAATTTCAGCAAGTTTATCTTAGAAACTATTCATGAACATTTCTTAAAGTTCAATGTTGAAACACTGATGCCATGTCACTTTTAACGATACCACAATCCCCTATTGAACGCATTCCACGAATGATTAAAGGGCCATTACATCTTAATGCTCACAACTCAAAGGAAACCACTATCTATAGTATCAATTATTATTTAACACAATGTCCTTCAACTATGTTAACGTTGGAGGTATTATAAACTTTTCCAACCCAACAAAAAGCCCTACTTTCTGCATTAGGCACTATCGACCCTTCTGATTCACACTTGATGGCCCTTGATTTGGAAAATGCTTCATTGTGACTCTAATTGATCGTTTCTTTTAAGATATCAATCACTATTTGGAACATCACCATCCATAGATGCATCATAGATGAGGGGGAATTCACCTGTATTATGTCAAAATTAGTTTGGAAAAAACAAGGATCCCCTAAACTTACTAATTCTCCCATTACATTAAGGGCTTTCCAAATCATTTCAACACTTTCCTTTCCCAAATGGCTCTCACAATCCTTGTTTTGTATTTGGACTTGTAGACCACATCAACACACCCACGCATCACACCAACCAGAATGAGCATTCCTTTAACCACACCTCAAGGAACTATATCTGTGGTGACACCCTACCAATCTATGTAAGAGTTAAATGAGTTAAAAGGCCTTCTTCACACCCTTTAGGCACCAGTGGGACCATATCCACCTCTAGGGGATAAGGTCACACTACCATGTAATAAGACATTACATACTAACAATCCATGCACTGTATGTGCATAACACAAACACTACACACATCACTATCCCAAACTCCCTCACTATCAGGACACATTGGGAGCTCTCGACCAAACTATTACTATCACACCATCACTGCCCAACAACCTAGTGGAAGATGATGTGTCTCATACCATCTATTGTGTCTTTCAGGAAGAACCTTCATGCTCATATTCCTTTTGTACCCATTGTTACAAAACCTCCCATCATACAAGGAGGAAGCCAAAATCAATGTCACCTCAAACTGCCTACACCTACACCTTATGTGACAAACCTAGAAATCTGATTAACCAGTGTTTCCATTAGCAGGAAATTAATAAGTGGCATAAGGTTCCTCAAGTTTTCCTTGGAAACAAACCTAAGTGAAAGCACCATAATTGTCGCATTTGTACACGAAACCATCATACTTGGTTTCTCACACCTCCCCTGATTTCGAGAGGCATGGCCTTATTTCCAACAATGTAATGCTGGTACCTAAACACCTTTTCAAACAAATGCTCAGGCTCAGACTAGTTAGGAGCATTCACCTTCCACTCGTACCTTGTTTTAACTTTTCTTTACCTATGCAATTTTCTTCTAAAATTGTATAATTTAATATCTATATATATATATATATATATATATATATATATATATATATATATATATATATATACATATATATACGTTTCTTGCACTTTGTAATAAATAATATGGCATATTTTATAAATTCCACTTTAGTTTTGTGAAAATAAAATAGTTTTTTTGTTTGTTTTCCGCCCATGTGAAATAACCTTTTCACATTTTCCAATGGCTCAGATCTTGCCCGTCGCAATCAAGAGTTCTCAATGCATTACGGGACCCCCCCGCACTCTTGATGTTTAACGGGGGGGGGGGGGGGGTGCGTCCACAATCTTTGGTTTCAAAAACCACTGAAGGTTACGTGGAAAGCACATGTGCATTGTGCACCCCCCCTCTCCCAAAACTGCTCTCCATGCCTAGTCGTTGCTCTCGCTAGTTTTATTACTCTGCTAACTATCCACCAACATAGTTATCACTATTTCTCTTGCTATCTTCCAATGTATAACTTCAAATTCATTCAATTAATTCCTGGCAACGTTTAAAAAATAATTAAACGTTCTGATCATTAAATTTTCAATGTATATTTCATTTCTTTAAAAAACCAAATTTTTCTTGCACTTGTTTGGTCAATTTTCTCAGGCTTGCAGTGTTGCAGGGCATGCATAAAGATTCCAAATGCACATAGTCACTTTGTTCACTATCTACAATATTCCTAGCTATTCAAATATTCCTATTTTATGTTTAATTTCAAAATGAGTTATTCCAAAGAGAAAATTAAGCTACAAATTGAAAACCCTATGCTTTCCCTAGTCCCGTATTTGGATGAATTAACACTAGTAGACTTGTATTTTGAGATCACAAATACCAAATGTGAGTTTGATTTGTGTGAATTACATAATTGGGTTTTCTAGAAGTTTTAATATGCCTGTGGCGAGTTTAGTTTTTCAGAATCCATGTTACATCAGTTTGTTTCTCCTTAGACTCATCATTTTCCTAAATTTTTCACTTGGTGTGAAAGCCAATATTTACCTAGTCAGAGAGCAATAGTAGCCACACACTATGAAACCATGTTCTATATAACACTAGAATCCATTCTCCAAGCCATACATATTAGTCCTTCAATATCCCTACATCCTTTTTCAATTGACTCATTAATGGAATTTTATCAAAAACTTACTTTTCAACAGAGATCCAATATTTTTGAGTCATTTTTACCAGAAAGTTCTGAATTGTCGTGCCATAATCCACCTTATTCCTCAACTACATTTCCTGAAATTTCTAGAAAAATAATATCCATGGTTTGTTCTATTCTATTATATCAAAGTGATGAATGGGTTTATGAATTCATCCTGGGGTTCCTATCTATCTTTTCATCTAGAAAAAAGTCTTCTTTCCTCTTCAATTTTAGCCAGTTTATCTTCAAAACTATTCATGAGAATTTCTTAAAGTTCAATGTTGAAACGTTGATTCCACGCCACTTTTAATGATACCACGATCCCCTATTGAACCCATTCCACAAATGATCAAAGGGCCATTACATCATAATTCTCATAACTCAAAGGTAACCACTTGCTATAGTATCAATTATTATTTAACACAATATCCTTCAACTATGTTAGCATTGGAGGTATGATAAACTTTTCCAACCCAACAGAAAGCCCTACTTTCTGCATTAGGCACAATCAATCCTTCTAGTTCACAATTGATGGCCTTTTATTTGGAAAATGCTTCACTCTGACTCCCATCGATCGTTTATTTTCAGATATCAATCACTATCTCGAACATCACCATCCATAGATGCATCATAGGTGAGGGGGAATCCACCTGTATTATGTCAAAATCAGTTTGGAAAAAACTGAGATCCCTTGAACTTACTAATTCTCCCAATATAGTAAGGGCTTACCAAGTCATTACAACACTTTCCTTTCCTGACATGGTTCTTGCAATCCTTGTTTTGTATTTGGACCCACAAGCCATGTCAACACACCCATGCATCACACCAACCAGAATTAGCATTCCTTTAACCACACCTCAAGGAACTATATCTATAGTGACGCCAGTAGGGCCCATCAAGAAGGAGAAACAAAAAGGTAAAAAGGTCAAAACCCCAACTAATTCCTCTTCTAGGGTACCTCCACCATGTGCATTATGTGAGGTATCATGGCACCCTACCAATCTATGCTAGAGTTAGAAGAGTTAAAAGTACTTCTTCATGCCCTTTAGGCACCAGTGGGCCCATATCCACCTCCAGGGGATAAGCTTACACCACCATGTAATAATACATTACATACTAACCATCCGTGCACTATATGTGCATAACACAGACATTGCACACATCACTATCCCAAACTCCCTCACTATTTGGACGCATTGGGAGCTCTCGACCAAACTAATACTATCACACCATCACTACCCAACAACCTAGTGGCAGATGATGTTCTCAACCATATATTGTGTCTTTGAGGAAGAAGCTTCATGGTGATATTCCTCTTCTACCCATTGTCACACAACCTCCCATCATACAAGGAGGAAGCTAGAATCAATGCCACCTCAAACTACCTACACCTACACCTTATGTGACAAACCTAGAAATCTGATTAACCAGTGTTCCCATTAGCAGGAACTTAATAAGTGTCATAAGGTTCCTCAAGTTGTCCCTGACAACAAACCCATGTGCAAGCACAATAATTGTCGTGTTTGTACACGAAACCATCATACTCAGTTTTTCTCACACCTCCCCTGATTCCAAGAGGAATGGGTGTATTTCCAACAACGTAATGCTAGGACCTAGACAACTTTTCAAACAAATGCTCATGCTCACACTAGTTAGAAGCATTCACCTTCCACTAGTACCCTATTTTAACTTTTCTTTAACTATGCAATTTTCTTCTAAAATTGTAATATATATATATATATATATATATATATATATATATATATATATATATATATATATATATATATATATATATATATATATATATATATATAAAACACAGACATTGCACACATCACTATCACCCCATCACTACCCAACAACCTAGTGGCAGGATGATGCTCTCAACCATATATTGTGTCTTTGAGGAAGAATATTCATGGTGATACTCCTCTTCTACCCATTGTCACACAACCTCCCATCATACAAGGAGGAAGCTAGAATCAATGCCACCTCAAACTACCTACACCTACACCTTATGTGAAAAATCTAGAAATCTGATTAACCAGTGTTCCCATTAGCAACAACTTAATAAGTGGCATAAGGTTCCTCATTTTGTCCTTAACAACAAACCCAAGTGCAAGCACAATAATTGTCGTGTTTGTACACGAAATCGTCATACTCGGTTTTTCTCACACCTCCCCTGATTTCGAGAGGAATGGGCGTATTTCCAACAACGTAATGCTGGAACATAGACACCTTTTCAAACAAATGCTCATGCTCACACTAGTTAGAAGCATTCACCTTCCACTAGTACCCTATTTTAACTTTTCTTTACCTATGCAATTTTCTTCTAAAATTGTATAATTTAATATCTATATATATATATATATATATAGATATATATATATATATATATATATAGATATATATATATATATATATATATATACACACACACACACACATTTATTGCACTTTGTAATAAATAATAATTCATATTTATAAATTCCACCTTAGTTTTGGGAAAATAAAATACTTTTTCTTTTTGTTTTCCACCAATGTGCAATAACCTTCGCACATTTTCCAATGGCTTGGATCTTTCTTGTCGCAATGAAGGGTTCTCAATGCATTACGTACCCCCCACACTCCCGACATTTAAAGAAGGGGGGGGGGGGGGCATCCACAATCCTTGGTTTCAAAAACCACCGAAGGTTACGTGGCAAGCACATGTGCATTGCACACTCCCCTCTCCCAAAACTGCTCTCCATGCCTAGTCGTCACTCTCTCTAGTTTTATTCCTCCGCTAACTATCCATCAAAATAGTTATCACGATTTCTCCTTCTATCTTCCAACTTATAAGCGCCAATTCATTCAATTAATTCCTACCAACGTTTAAAAAAAAACAAGTGTTTTGATCATTAAATTGTCAATGTATATTTCATTTCTTTAAAAAACCAAATTTGTCTTGCACTTGTTTGGTCAATTTGCTCAAGCTTGCAGTGTTGTAGAGCGTGCAGAAAGATTCCAAATTCACATAGTCACTTTTTTCACTATCTGCAATATTCGTAGGTATTCAAATATTCCTATTTTATGTTTAGTTTCAAAATGAGTTCTTCCAAAGGGAAAATTATGCCACAAATTGAAAACCCTATGCTTTCCCCAGTCCCTAATTTGGATGAATTAACACTAGTAGACTTGTATTTTAAGATCACAAATACCAAATGTGAGTTTGATTTGTGTGAATTACATAATTGGGCTGTCTAGATGTTTTAATATGCTAATGAAGAGTTTAGTTTTTTAGAATCCATGTTACTCTAGTTTGTCTTTCCTTAGACTCATCATTTTCCTAAATTTGTCACTTGGCGTGAAATCCAATATTTACCTAGTCAGGGAGCAATAGTAGCCACAAACGATGAAACCATGTTCTATATAACACTAGAATCCATTCTCGAAGCTATGCATATTAGTCCTTCAAGCTCCCTACATCCTTTTTCAATTGACTCATTAATGGAAATTTACCAAAAAAATACTTTTCAACAGAGATCCAATATTTTTTAGTCATTTTTACCAGAAGGTTTTGAATTGTCGTGCCATAATCCACCTTAGTTCTCAACTACATTTCTTGAAATGTCTAGAAAAATAATATCCATGGTTTGTTGTATTCTAGGATGTCAAAGTGATGAATGGGTTGATGAATTCTTCCTAGGGTTCCTATCTATCTTTTCATCTAGAAAAAAGTCTTCTTTACTCTTCAATTTCAGCGAGTTTATCTCAGAAACTATTGATGAGCATTTCTCAAAGTTCAATGTTGAAACACTGATGCCACGCCACTTTTAACGATACCATGATCCCCTATTAAATCCATTCCACAAATGATCAAAGGGCCATTACATTGTAATTCTCATAACTCAAAGGCAACCACTAGCTATAGTATCAATTATTATTTAACACAATATCCTTCAACTATGTTAGCATTGGAGGTATTATAAACTTTTCCAACCAAGAGATATGATTGTAATTTGGAAATTCTAAAGATAATGAAAGGCTTTTGGCTTACGTTTTTAGCAACATTTTGTGTTCAGGTGAGTTTTCATGTGTAATCATTTTTGTTGTTCTTCATATATTTAGGGTAACGTAGAAGTACTAGGTAATGCTAGGTTGAGTGTGGACCACCCTGACAACCCACCACAAAGTTATTATCAATACCAAGGATAACTCATTGAATAGTTTGTTTAAATTAATACCTTTGCATCAATAAATTGTTGCCTTTTGTCATCTCTTAAATATATACATGATAGCTATAGAAATATTTCTATACGCTTATGCTATATTGGATAATTTAGGTATTTAAGAAGTATATTTAGCTATCAAATATTTTCTTCTTTCATCTATCACAAGCATTTAAAGGGTTGTATGTTGTTATGATTAAAATCATCACTTTGAGGAGTCTTTGGATTTTATGGATTATGTACATATAAATGGTTTGAGTCATTGATCATCCATTTAGAGTAAATGACTCACTTAGATGCTTTGGCACAGCTCTCAAGCCAAGAAATGGCTTCAAATAAACAACAATAGAATGGTGTTGTTGTCAAGGAATGAATTTTGAAGTAATTTTTACTTGGGATAACAATTCAACTTTCCTATTAATGGTGAATGAGAGGCTAGTAGGTTGGAATCTTTCACCTAGTGACTTCATTGTTTTAAAATATGGCTTCACACAGGCATACTAGATCCCATTATGATCCTCGGATCTTTACTCCTTTATCAGATCTAGAGAGACTTTTATGAATTGCTTCCCTCAAATGTAGACTTGAAGCTTCTACTTCTACTTCTTTTCTACCATAATCAATTTCACAACTTAAACAACTAGAACAAATCCCTATACCTTCTAAGTTGTCTGATCTACCTCCTTAAGTTTTAAAACTTCTTTATAAGGGAATAGACCTACAAAATTCACTCTTGGTTCATCAACTTGAGTCTTTTGAACTCCCTATGAGAATCCTCTGATACAAAAGCAGAGCTTGAATTACAATTATCTAGGCTCAAACTTGGAGATTTTATATCCTTTATTTTCAATACCTATCCTTCTACTTCTAATCAAATTGAAGATGAATTTATAATTTATACAACCCCTATATCATTTGAAGACCAAGGGAAAACTATTCCTAAAGTTGAAAAGCTAATTATTCACCCTCAATTTCCAAAAATGTTTATAATATCAGAGCAACTATCCCCTAATAAATCTTCAAATTTTAAATATCCAAGTTCACAACCAATTATGGTTGGTATGGGACCGATTGTAGCAATCAAGTATGCAACATTAGCTCTACCATCAACAACTCAACTTCATAACTCTCTTGAGGGTTATTTAAAACATCAGCCTAGATACAATGGAGATGATCAAATGCAAAAGACCATTTATTTGTACTTTTAGATTTTGCAGAAAATTTGAATATAGAACATGAAGATGTATGTATGAAGTTATTTTTTTAATCATTAGAAGGGGATGTTTGAGTCTCGTTTAGGAAATTCCAAGCAAATTCTATTAGTTTATGGGAAAATTTAATCAATATTTTCATAAATCAGTGGGGAATAAAGAAGGATCATATTTATTATTTAACCGAGTTTGAGGATATCAAAGGAAACCCTAATGAATCTGTATCAAATTTCATCAAAATGTTTAATAAAATTTACAACAATATTCCTGCAGATTTTAAACCTCCAGTTACTGCAACAAAGATTATATTTTTCAAGGATTTTGAAAATGATTTTTCTCTAATATTAAGAGAAAGAAAATCTATAACTTTAGTAGACATGAAAACTAATGCAATAGAAGTGGAGGCTAATAAAGCAACGTCAGGGAAAATGAGAGGTAAATTAGAGAAAGTAGAGAGCGTTAAAATAAAAAACTGAAACTCGTTCATCATTGAAAATTAAGGAAGAAGATAAAAAAATAGATGAAATTACTTCAATGTTAAGAAAATTATCTAACAAAATTTCAAGAATGGAAACTTAGCCCAGACAAGTGTTACACAAAAATATCGTCATCATGATTATTTGTAGTCAGTATGGGTCTATAATCACTTGTACTGTCCTCCTAAGCAAGTCTGAGACCTCAGCTCTTCAAGTCAAGCTTTGAAAATGAGAGAAAGACATTGAAAATCAACAAAGCTCTGGTTCTGCACTTTCTCTCACTATTGCCTGCGGTCCCGCACCTCCTGTTTACAAAAACTGCGGACCTGCCTCTGTCCCTAAAGGTGTGGGTGCCGACCCCTGTGAAAGTCAAAAAGGTGCAAGTTTATTATAAAAAACTCACTTTGGGTTAATTCTAGATGATTCTAGAAGGAATTTTGATGTGGATTGGCCGCTCTTAGGTGGTTCATGCATCCCAAAAGAGAAGGAGCTAATCCCTTGATGAGAGGAGCTATCCCTTTGAAGGAGGGCTTTATCCCTTTGAAGGAGGACCTAGTAACTTACCTCCATTGCACTATAAATTAAGGCATTGGGCTGGTTGCTAGAGAGGTTGGAAGCTGAACATTTTTTAGGGTAAATGCTGGTGAAATTAAGACTTCCTAGTTGAGCTTGAGAGGAGAGATCACATACCTTTTTGGCTTCATTGGGAAGAGAGTGAAACTTGTCAAAGTAGAGGAGACTTCTTGCTGGACCCTGGGAGGAGCTTGTACAACGTCAAGGCACAGGTTGTAAACTTCTTCTTTTGATTTGAATTAATACAATCAGATTCATTTTTCTCAACAAATTATCTTATGTCATTTGTTTCTTGAATTCCTTGACTTTCATGTTAAATATGTTTTATGATATTGGCTTTTCAGGTGCTACTTAATTTGTTTGCTTGTTTGTGTTTGCAGATTCGCGACAAGGGAGCTCATTTGGATCGAAGGAGCGAGGCTTCCACAAACTTGCGTTGGACCCAAGGTAGGCCTAAAACACTTGTTTGCCTTTGTTTATAAATGCATATTTAGAGAAAGATAGTTTGTGATTGGTTTGCTTGTCATTAGGTCTTCTTTAGATTATAGGAAGGTCTATCTTGTCTGCAAGATCAACTCATTCCGTGTGACAAAATAGCGACTCTGCTGGGGACTTGATTTTTTTCCTTGTTTTTACTTTGACCTGAGAAACTGTGTTTTTGTTTCTGTTTTTGGCTTGTTGTGTGTGGAATTGGGTAGAAATTATAGATCCAGGGTCATTTTTCGTTTTTCACAACTTTGGGAGAGGACCGCACCCTAGTCTTTTGACACAGTGCGTACTTATCCACACTTTTGCTTTTAGCACAGAGCGGTACCACACCTGTGTTAACTGTGGGCCTGCGGACCCTGTCAAAATTTTGAAAAACCTAAGATTTTCTCTATTAGTCAGCTTAGTTTTTGTTTAGAAGTTATTATCCACTGCCCAGGCCTGCATATAACCTGTCAGAATCTTTCCTTAGGTTGATTTCATTGGTGTTAGGGTTTTAGGTGAAATTCCTAGGAGTTTTGCTTGTCGGGTTTGTTTTTCATTTTGGTCTTGTAGTAGCTCTGAGCTTAGAAGCTGTAGGGACCTCAGATCACCTTGGTTTCTACCAGCCTTCTTATGAGTCTGACCATTTATGAAATATACCCTTGTTGAGGAATCCTCTTTGTGTTTTCTCTTTACAAAACTTCGAAAAGCTTGCGTTTAAAAGTTTGGATTTTCATTTTTAAAAAGAAAACAAAATTGGTTGTTTTTGACTGATTTGTGATTCTGCATAAATTGGTCCTTAGTTTACATCTAGCTAAGTAAAACATCCTTAAAAAGACATATTGTAAGCTTTGACTTCAAATAGGTTTTTATAATTTATAGATCTCAAAGTTAGTCATTTCCATAGTTTTGAGTGTTTTATAAAAAATAAAAAAATCTCTTTTGGAAAAAGTTTGTTTTTGTAGTGGTTGAGTGCTTTGAAAAGAAAAGGGAAATTTTTGTGAAAATAACTAGTTGTCTCGTTTTGAGTGCATTGGAAAGGACAAAAGCTCTTCTTTTAATTTGTTTGTTAAGAAATATTTGTGTTTACAAAGTATTTGCATTCTCAAACTCTTTCCTAGCTAGAAGTTCATCGAAGGGAAAAGATTGTTTAATCATCTTAAGTGCATTTTTAGTGATTTTGAGTCGAGTCTTCATACCACGAGTTTCATCTCCGCACCTTTTGACTTAAACAAAAACCAATAAAAATAACACTTAAAGTAAAATTCATCTAGTAACATTTTTATTTCTAGGGCTCTGATACACCAACATAGCTTAGGCTAGTGTCTTGGAGTAGGAGAGTAATTAACTCTCCAAGACAGTAAAAACAAACAAGTAGCTGTATCTTGTGGTAGGGAAGAAATCCAATTGTTGCATTTATGCTCTGGGAAAGCTCCTCTTGAAGGAGAAGCACGAGATCGTGTCCGAACCAGTGTGGGAATCAATCCTTCCTCATTGGGAACGACGCCAGATATTCACGTATTAAAAACGGTAAACCTTGGATTAACCATTGTCGAGGAGCCTGGGGTCACTTGTTGGTAAACCTTGGATTATGTCAAGGAGCCTTCAAAGGGATTGAGCTTGCTACTCTGCCCTTGCATGCGTATCGGATCGTAGATTGTTTCCCCAGGTATATTTGTTTTAGTTGGTAACCTTAGTGGCCATATTCTTTAGGATTCTTCCTAAGGTGACAGTGGTGGGAAGATCCCACTGTACCTGGAGCAGACGTCGGCTAGAATCACTTGGATTTTTTGGGGGGTTCTCTTCACTCGAGATGGTTAAGTGGAGGAACTTGTGCCAGTCTATTCATTAAGCAGGTTGCCGGGGTAACTGTTCCAACCGCCATTTCTGTATTGAACTCTACGATGTTGGATTTCATCACCAACTAGTGTTTTTAGTACGGAAAGTTACTGTTTGTGTGTGTTTGATCTCCTAGATTCTTTAGGCGTGTGATTCAAATTTGTTTGGTTCTTTAGAGGCTTTAGGTGGTTTTCATTGAGATTTTACTTTGTTTGCATGTGAAGTAGTTAAAAATTTTTAACCGTGGCTGAATTATCGAGGAAGTCCCGTAGACTTCGGGGCCAACCTCCTGAGCTTTCACCGAGCTAGCTTGAAGGGTTGAAAGTCCTCGTAACTGCTAGAGACAGTAGAGTTGGGTCACCTGAAGAAGGAGAGTCTTCTTTGGTGGTACATCCTGATTTTCAAGCTTTAGTAGCAGACTATAATCCACAATCAGTGTCTGTTTCCGAAGTTACTGGTAGCTTTTCATCTACTAGTGATATAGGTGAGGAACCTGAAATATCTGAACCTGAAAGTGAATTTGCTGCTACTCCAACATCGGGGTTTGCTTCTCCAACTTCTAGTGGTCCTGGTTCACCTAGGGTAGAAAGAATAATTACCCAAAATCTTCCTTCTGGACTTATAGCTATCGAAGAACTTGCTACTCCGGAAGAAGAAGTAGGCATCCCTATCCCTGAAAATCAACCTGCTATTGAACTAAGGGAGCGTGAATCAATTTTTTACAGTCCACCTAGGAGCAGTGCTTGGTATCTTTCTTTGACTAATTTCTTAGAAACCCAGGGTTAAGTTTTTCACCACCTCGTGTTCCTTATCACCCAACACCTAGAGGTTATTATCCTCCGTTAAATATGTCAAGACAGTCGTCCATGTTTACTCAATCGCCTGAATCCTTTTTGTACGGTGGTCCTTCTATTCCCTCTGGGTATCAGTCACTTTCTGGTACATTTTTGGGAGCATCTCCTCAACCCATTGAACAAGGGTTATTAACTGGAAGCAATGGTACTAAGCCATTGAGTGTAGAAGATATTCTCATGATATCAGGTTCTATTCCCAACCCTCAACCTCAAGGTGGTCAGTTACGACCTGGGGGGCAGCCTTAAAATCCTCAATTATCACCTGGGGGGCAACCTCAAGGTACCCAATTTGCGCCTGGGGAGAAACCTCAAGGACAGTACATGCCTACGGGATAGTACATTCCTCAAGGTCAACTCCAGACTCAATATGTACCCCAAGGTCAACCCCAGTATCAATTTATGCCTCAAGGTCAACCCCAGTATCAGTACGTGCCTCAAGGGTATCAACCCCAAGGTCAGTACTTGAACCAAGGTTTCCAACCACCCTCCGGTCAATCATATGTTCAAGGAATGGGAAATGTACCTTTGAATTATCAATCCTACCCTCAACCTGGTTATGGTCCTCAATATTCTCAACCGGTTATGGGTCTGTACCCCGGAATGAATTTAGTGTGGGATCCGTCGCAAACTCAACAGGTGTTGCAGCCAAATGTACAGTTGTCATCTCAAATCGGACAACCCTTAGTTTCTGGTACACCCCAGCAACTTGTCCAGTCTACTATTCAAACTTTTGTACCTTCGGTAGTTTCTCAGCCTAGGCCTAGTACACCTCATACTCTGCCTCAAACGACTGCTGCAATTGCCGCAACATCTGTTCAATCTACCCCACCTACTTCTAGAGTATCGACAACTCCATTTCTACTGTTCCTGTATCTACTCCTCAGACATCTTTACCTTCGTCTGGATCCACGATTCAAACTTCGTTTCAGATGCCTGTAGGAGAACCTGGTTCAAGTACGGTTGTCACAAGTCAACCACAATTTACTTATCAACCGTACCAGGGACAGTACCAATTCGGTCCTGCTGTGCAGCAGCTAGTCTATCAGTATCAACTATACCCTGGGTACACATATCAACAACCTCAGCAACCCTAGTACTGTCCGGTTAATCCTGGTTTTCCGGGAGGATACAATATCCCAAATGCAATTCCTATTCCTAGTTATCCTGGATATCCTCCTCCTGGGGCTGGTCTCATGACCCAGAGTTTTAGGGACCCTAATCGTCAGTTACTGTTTATCGCAACTTTGGACTTGCATGACTTGTCGCGCCTAATTAACGATCCCATTAATTATCTTCTGTTTTGGCCGCCAATGCCGAATAAGTTGCCTAGTGATATTCCTAAGTTCGAAGGCAAATCAAGAGAGGACCCGTCGAACCATGTGATGACTTATCACCTCTGGTGTGCGTCTAACTCCATTTCAGATGATTCAATCCGTCTAAGGCTTTTCCAGCACACTCTAATTGGTCTCGCGGCCAAGTGGTACATTGAGTTACCACGAGGCACTTTTTATAATTTTAGTCAGTTAGCTACCTCGTTTTTAACTCATTTTCAGTTGCCAGTCAGATATGACAATGGCACAGAGTTACTAACTTCATTAAAGCAATCGACATCCACTTACATTTCAGATCACATTCATGAATGGAGACGTCGACGACGTTTAGTGAAGATTTTTATTCTGGATCAGATCTTGGCTGAATGGTTTGTAAAATCTTTGTTGCCAAAGATCACTAAAGATGTAGCTAAGGCCGGAGTTGTTACTGAGGAGCAAGTAATTTCTCAAGCATAGTACCTTGACTTGGTCTATACTCAGTTAGGTACGTTACATGAGAAAATCCCTGATCTTCCCAAGCAAAATCAAATCGCTGCAGCTCCTTCGGGATCTCATGCCGTCGATGGTATGATTGGAACGGTTAACACTAAAAGTAAGAAGAAGTCTTCCAAGAATTCTTCTCCTATCATAATCTTGCCTGATTCCCCGATAGGAGATTCTTCCGCAGAGATTTCCACCGATATTCACGTTGTAGAGTCATATACAGACAAATCAAAATCCGGTGGCAAAAAGAAAGGGAAGAAGAAGAATAAAACGAACAAAAATTCAAAGGAGAAACCTGAAAAATCGGAATCCAATGATGAAAAACGCAAACCTCATTATCCTTGTCTCATTTGTGATGAAGAACATTTTACAAGAGACTGCCCTCATTGTGCAGAGGTTGCAAAGATTGTCAAAGGTTCCCAAACACTTGCTATTTTGAAGGATCCTTTTCCAAGTCAAGACAGTAAGATGATAGGTTCTTCCTCGAGTGCCAATGAAGAACCCATACTGATGATGTCCCATGTTAGGATTGCGACTCGATCGCATGATTATGGTAGTAAAAGCCCTGTTGATGGTAAAGAAGCAGAATCTTCTCATTCTAACCCATCAACCTCAGCTCCCGGTTCCGATCCACTACAGAGCAAGAAACCTAATCCAAACTTGGTAATCAAACCGCCCGCCAAGGGTATACTTCAAAAGTCAGCTTTCAATCCACATGCGAGAGCGGCTCAGAACTATAACATTGTTGAGGATTTAGCTGTTCTACCCTCAGCAATGTCGGCTTTAGAAGTGCTGCAATCATGTCCAGCACAGCGTAAATTACTTTTGTCGGCTATAAGAGCTGTTGACGTTCAGGACTTGAACCTAATAATTTTTGATCTAGAAAATAGTACACCGCGCTTACCTCATCAAATGGCTTTCCAGATTCCAGTGATAGTCAAAAACAGGCCTATTCATCAGACTGTGATTGATGAGGGAGCCTCAACGTGTATTATGTCGATACAATGTTGGAGATCGCTTGGTTCTCCATCGCTAAATCAATCCCCGACGATTCTAAAGGCCTTTGATGGCCGTGGGTTTCATCCTTTTGGCATTCTACAGGATTTGCCTATAGGGGTTGAAGGAAAAACCATTAATCTAGATGTGGAGGTGGTTGATGCCCCTCTAGATTACAACCCTCTCTTGGGTCGAAGTTGGTCTTACGCTATGACAGCTATTGTTTCATCGGTCTTTCGGGTTATAAAGTTTCCTCATAATGGAAAGGTCGTAACAATAGACCAGTTGGCTTACTTTTCATCTGACCCGACCTCTTCTGAAAGTATTCAGCATGTCAGTAAAACGACTATCCCGTATAAGGATGTTGGAGTAGGACTAGTTAAAGATGCCGGTTTACTGGGAACTTTTCCTTTTCCTCTGATCAACGCATCGTCTTCATTTGCAACCATTCATATGATTTCGTCAGACACCATTGTTTATGATGATCCTTGGATCGTTTCTTCTGAATCTGAGATAGACTCATTTGGTGATGTCATGCCTTTGAGTCCATATGAGATTGCGTATGAAGCCGTGAAATCGTTTACCGACCCATCTTCAACCGAAATTGACTTAATGAATGTGGTCTGTGAAGAATCACTTTTCACATCAAGCTCGGATTCAGTCAAGTTTTCTGAACTTTTTCACTCTGATGAGCAAATTCGTGAAATCCTATGTGTAGATGATTTACCATGGGAAGATCTCGCTCACAGATCTTCGTTTTTACCCGAGAATGATCATTTTGAAAATGATTTTTCATCAATTTTTACGACTGAATATGTCAAGTAACCTCAGAATCCAATGAAACATCCTGATTCGGAGTTAAATTTGGGAAACATCTCTTGAACTATCCCTATTGACATTTTGGTTAAGCCTGGAATTGTTGAGAACATTCATATAGGTGCCTCGTGTACAGAAGACGAAATTCGAATATATAAGACCCTATTTCAAGAATTCCACGACGTGTTTGCCTGGTCCTATGAGGAAATGCCAGGAATTGATCCCGCGATTGTTGTTCATGAAATCAAGACTTACCCAGACGCTAAACCCGTCCGACAACGTTTGCGTCAGATTCGCCCAAGAAAAGCTGCTGCTATTAAAGCAGAAGTTGCAAAATTACTCAAAGCAGGTTTCATTTATCTGATCCCGTTAAAGGATTGGGTATCAAATATTGTTCCAGTTAACAAAAAGCAAGGGACAATAAGAATATGTATCGATTATAGGGACATTAATCGAGCCTGTCCAAAGGACAATTACCCAACTCCCTATATCGATCAAATCATTGATGATTGTGCCGGCAGCGAAATATTCTCCTTCATGGATGGTTTTTCCGGATACAATCAAATCAATATTCTACCTGCCGATCAACCAAAAATGGATTTCATTTGTCCATGGGGGACATTTACTAATTGCAAATTACCTTTTGGGCTCAAGAATGCCGGAGCAACTTTTCAAAGGGCCATGTCTTATGCGTTTCATGACATCAAGCACATTGTGCAACCCTATCTCGATGATTTGCCTGCTCATTCATTACATCGAGCTGATAATCTCATCCATTTACGAGCAATCTTTATGAGGTGTAGGCATTATCGAATTCGGTTGAATCCACACAAATGTGTTTTCTGTATAGAAATGGGTCGATTGCTGGGGTTTGTTGTTTCGAAAGCCGGCATTCGCGTCGATCCCTCGAAAGTCAAAGCTATTGTCAAATTGCCTCCTCCTTCAAGTCTTCGCCAACTCCAAAGTTTGCAAGGGAAAGCAAACTTTTTACGACGATTCATTCCTAACTTTGCCGAGGTTACAAAGGGTTTTACCCAGTTGTTGAAACAAAATACTCCATTCTATTGGGATGAGATAGCTCAGAAATCTTTTGATGCACAAAACACGCGTTGACCCATGCACCGTTATTGCATCCTCCCAACTACAACCAGGATTACTTCTTGTATCTCTCCACCATTGGAATGGTCTTAGTTTAGGAAGATGAATTTGGTACTGAACATGTGATATATTACCTTAGTCGAACTTTAAATCGAACTGAGCTAAAATACTCACATGTGGAGAAATTGGCATTGGCAGCTATTCAAGCTGTCCAACGTTTTCGTCACTAAATTTTACTACGTAAAACTACAGTAATTTCTGATTGCAACCCTATGAACTACATTTTGACCAAGCAATTGCTAGGGGGCAAGTACTCTAAATGGATCGTTATCCTGCAGGAGTTCGACTTGGAATTTGAAAAATCTAAGTCTAAGAAATCTTTATTTTTTGCGGAGTTAATGTGTGACTTCCCGCGTGCTGACACGGAAACTGTGGCGGAAGAGCCCATTGCGGATGAATCCTTGTTTCTAATCAACACTTTAGATCCATGGTATGGGGATATCATTGTTTATCTCCAGACCTAATCCTTTCGGCTAGAAATTTCAAGGTCAGAACGTCGGAAAATACGATTCCAGTCCCAACAATTCAGGATTATTGGAGATACTCTTTATCGCTGTGGGGCGGACTCTGTTTTTCGACGTTGTTTAACTCACGAGGAAGCTGAAAGGGTTCTAAATGACTGTCACTCTGGAGCGTGTGGCGGTCATATGTCTAGGTATGCCATAGCCCAAAAGATATTGCGCGTTGGCTACTTCTGGCCGTCTTTTTTTAAAGATTGTATTAACGCGGTCCGAAAATGCCACAACTGCCAAATTTTTGATCGAAATATGCACACTCCACCTGCTCCTCTCCACCCTATAATTTCCGTTGGACCTTTTGCCCAATGGGGTATCAATTTTATTACATGTAACCCTCACTCAGCCGGGGAGCATGCGTATATCGTCCTTGCGGTAGATTATTTTACCAAGTGGGCTGAGGCGATGCCTACATTTGAGGCAGATGGCAAGACAGTTGCAATTTTCGTGTTCAATCATATAATTGCTAGGTTTGGTGTCCCACAAGCGATTATCACTGATCATGGGCGTCATTTTCGAAACATTATGATGACCGAACTTACAGGCCAGCTTGGTTTGTGTCACGATAGTTCAACTCCTTATTATCCACAAGCTAATGGTCTGGTTGAATCCATCAACAAAGTCTTAGTCATCATGATCCGACGAATCATTGGGATTCATCGGTCGAATTGGCATAACATGCTATTTTCAGCGCTTTGGGCGTATTGAACTTCAGTAAAAACATCAACAAGGTTCACTCTGTTAGAGTCGGTCTACTAGCCCTTCACTAGAGATCAAAGCTCTTTGCATTTCATGGTTAGGTGTCCCATCAGTGTGATCAGTTGCATTTCGTTAGGCATGCCATAACTCTGGTGGAGTAGTTTTGTGTCATTTATTCCCCTCATGTTTGGCACTGCTGGTTTAGGTCTGTTTAAGTAAACAAAGTCTTCAAGGGTCATTCATCATCTTGTTTTAAATTTCGAGGTCTTAGGTCTAGGGTTGAGTCAATTTTGTCTTAAGAAGTCATAAAGGGACCAGTAGGCCAGAGGGATTTCCTTCATAGAGCATCATTTCAATAATTCTCATCATTGTACAGCTAAATTTGGACTTTGTTTTCAAAACTCTGTTTTTGAAAAACACAAGTCACCATCTCGTTTTTGTAAAAAATTGTCAAAATTTCAAGTTCTCCAAATGTTGAAGCGCAACCTTGGTTTCCTTTGCCAAAGCATTTCAGAGCTATCCCTGCAAAAATCATCACAAGAAATCATTATTTCAACCAATTTATTTTAAAAAGTGAAACCAGAAGTCAGAGCCTATTAATTCAAAAAAGTGTCAATACTCAAACATTACAAAGTGGGTTTTGGTCAAGTAAAAATTAAAAAGGAGCCTATATAAGCACATTCCTCTTCATTAACACCTCATTCATCTCTTACAAGCAAAGTGGATCCTTGCAAAGGCGATTTCACAAATCAGTGAGCGAATCGGGCAGTTCCAAGGGCGCGCTACGCACCCAGGGCGTACTACGCATCAGCGCGATTTTCTCAGTGTAGTTTTGTTCAGGCGCTACGCACCAGAGGGGCGCTACGCGTTGGGCAAGGTGCGCTACGCGTTGGGTTTTTCGCCCAGTGACTTGCCAGAAAGCTCTCAAATTCTCTCTTAACTCAAGAAAAATACAAGTAAGCTTCTTTTCCATGGCTAGTTTCAGTTTTCCAAGATGAATGTGAAAGAAATATGATAAAGATGCCATGAAAATTAGAAGTAAAAACCCTAAATTGCTGTGTGAAATTTAAAGACCTAGTTTGTGCTAGGGTTTCAAGGTGTTATGCTGTCCAAGGTTTTCCCATTTTGATCCTTCTTTTTCCCCACATTCACCAGCATTCTCCTTAAAATTGCCCATAAAATTCTATAATATCCCTCCACAAAATCCCAAACCCTACATTATCATAATTTCCTATGCCCTTGCCCTTCCCTAAATTCCTTGTTTATTTTTATTGTCCCTAATTCCCTCATGTTTCCCTTTCCCTAACAATTCCCTTGTATTTATGTCCCCTTGGTAACAACATTTGAAAAAGTCAAACAACAATCAATTGTGTGCACAGTCAGCATATACATTTCAGCCATCCTGTCTTCAAAACTATGTCAGAAACCGAATCAGATTATGAGCAGAGTTATGACAGTGATTCAACACCAGAGATAGAAGTGCCAAGGAGGCATCACAAGGGCGGTAAAGGTGGTTGGCATGTCAGGGAGGAGCCCACTTCTTTGGCTCATTTGCAAGCTTGTCCACCTGCAATAAACTGTTTTCAGTACCAATCATGTTTTGGATGTTGTGAGCGGATCTCACAAATTCAACATCACAGAGAACTAGCTCGCTTGTTTTTCCTACATTTGCAGAATGGTCATGTGAACCTTGCAGGAGTGGACTTCACCCTATCACCCGAGATTGTTGCTCAAGCCACCGGGATACCAAATGTAGGGGAGGAATGGAATAAGCGCCATTAGTTAGACAGATTTCACTATGAACCATATATCAAACCTGGGTGTATGAGACACTTAACTGTTGTTTTTCCTTTCAGATTCCTAAGGGATGAGTATGCACCGTTAATGAGACTCATTATTCGCTATTTCACTTGTGAGGGCAGATTTTCACGTCTCTATACGTACCATATCCGTTTGTTGATGCATTTCACAAGGGTACGAATGATGAACATTCCTTTTTTCATGTGTCGCAATATAGAAAGGATGGTGCCCTTGGTACAAAGGAAGAGCCCAGCACAGCAGCACAAGAGTATTTATCATTATGCACTGATTAAAATCATAGTGATGCATCAGTTGGCACAACAGGGTATTGCTTAGGAGGATTTCATTTCTCGCGACTTTTTCACGGTACCAAGGCCACCTCCTGAGATTGTCCATGATGAGGGAGGGCTTTCACATTAGTTTGACATTCCAGAGCCCGAGCATGTCAGCACTCCAGCATGTATTACATATCAGAGAGGCCACAAGGCCTTATTTGCATCTGCACGGCGAGTATTATCTCCACATCAGGTGGAAGGGGTCTCGCCTTCTTCATCAGCACAACGAGTGTTATCTCCACTTCGTGTAGAAGGGGCCTTGCTTTCGACAACAGCACAGGTACAGGTACAGGACAGAGGCAAGCAACCCATGTTTGATGAGGGACCATCAGGAGATCCGGACATAGATATTATCGACCTTGATATCAGCTCTCCTAGCGGGAGCTAAAGGAGATCATTCAGAAACAGAAGGCTGAAAATCGCTTGTTGCAACAGAAATTGGAAACGACCAATTGGACAATCAACTACTTGGAGCAGCGTAACAAGCAGCTAGAAGATGAACACACTCTTGATGAGTTGCGGCGAATCCGAGAAGACCGAAACTTGGCCCGCAAGAGACCCGGTGATTTGACACCTATTGAGCAAGGGTCTATGCTCATCCGGGTGAACACTCATTTAGATAAATTGTTAGACAAGGCAAACAGAGACAAAGATATGCTCCGCCATATGAAGAATCATTACTGGGCCCGCATGCATGTTTGCAAAGCGAAAATGAAGATCCTTAAGAGGCGATTGAGCAAGGCATTAAAACGGCGAAAAAGGCCCGATCCACTCCAAATTTTGGCCGAAGCCTCCTTGAAGGAGCATGGTACTTGATGATACACCCCCAGCTCAAATCTCAAAAAATTTGGAGAAGTTTTGGTCAATTTTGAAATTTTTGTATTGAAAACAGGTTTTTGCCCTCAACACGTAGCGCGCCGCGTGGTACCCTAAAGATGGGGAGGCCCAATTCAAGAAAGGTTTGCATTTTTGGATTTTTCATGATAAAATACACCTGCTCAGCCACTGCCAAGACATTTCATCAAGTTTTGGGCCCCCAAAAGGTCAAAAAACATGCAAAAAAATGACCTTCTGCCCCTTTTTGGACACATAGGAAGAAGTCTTGGGAGAATTCATTTTTGGAGAGGCAAATGGGCACCAAATTGAGAAATTCTACTTGGGTTGGCAAGTAGACATCTAGACCTTTCCAACAAGCCCACCTGAGCCTCATTTGGATGCCGGGAAGTGCTCCAAAAGTGGGCTGAAAGGCGCACTACGCGTAGAGATTTGGCGCGCTACGCATCAGGGAAATTTTCCAGTTTTTCATCTACAGTACAGGACAACGCATCTATTTGACCAGTTTTGACTTTTCATGGGATTTTTCACCCTCTTTGATGTAATTAATGTATTTTCATGTTGACATGACACTTTTTTACCTATTCTAGAAGATTCATTCATAAAATGGCAAAAAATTAATGAATGAATTGGTTTCCTAGCTTATAGAGGCAAGTTGTTTTGATTGCCTAGATTGTAGTGCTCAGTTTAGAATTGGTTGAAACAGCTCCTAGGATGATGAGCTCGACCCCTAGAGGCAAGGAAATGTGTTAGCTTGCCTATATTATGTATCTTCTTAGTCATTTTCAGGGTTGGACTCTGGAGGGATAAGCTTAGACTGTATTACACTTTGTATCTCTGCAATTTTGGCAAAGGAAAGACCATGGTTTTGCAACACTATTTGGGATTCCTGTGGTTATTTGTGTTGATGGTGTGTTACTCTCATGTACTTGTAAGTTTGTTATGTGTATCATTTTCCTACTATTCTCTTTTGCAAATTAAGCAAATGAAGTGTTAAGGTAGAATTCATGGTTTTTTATGCTCTGCCTTTAAGTTTGCTTAATATCTATGTTTTCATCTGTTTAAGGAGAACTCCTGAAAGTTTCTTGCTCTCCTTAGCTCCTCACCAGTCATACCTTTCCATTCAATTCCTTTAAAGGCATCAAAAAAATCACCTACCTTGCCCCAAAAAGACCTCTGCAAAAATTGTGTCTCATCCCCGCACCCAAAATTGCTTTGCCCTGTTGTCCAACAAAACCCTAAAAATTTGAAATCAAACTTTCCCTATCAATTTACTAGCCTAAAATCAGTATTATTTATTGGTCATCTCAGCCCCTTTGATGACCTTTTGCCGAGATAGACCTGGAGAGAGCCCTCTCCTGTCCTCATAGGGCTAGCTACGAGGCTGAGCTTGGTTTGATGTTGCCTTGAGTTTTTGCCTTCCTCAGCCTGAGGCAGATTCGAGCGCTAACATAGTGGCGACCATACTGGGGAGAACAAATTGTTTATTGGCTGATGTGTTTATTTCATAAGTCTTAGACGGAGTCTGAAGATATGCCAGGTAGCCTTCGAAACGCTTTTGCTTTGCATAAGCGCAAGTAGATAAACACTGCTTCAGTCGATCTCCGTGAGCTTGTGAACATAGCACTCCATTTGCATTTTACCCCAGTACATTTGTAAACTCTGAAACTTTTGATGATAAGTTGAGAGTTTTCACAGGCTGATTGGTTATTTGTTCCTTGATATTTTGAGAATAACAAGCTGGCTTCAGATTCTAGTCATATATTTAAATCCCATTCGTGTCCAGCTGTTTTTAAGTATTTTGAAGACATTGATTTTGACGAGAGCTTTGAGTTGTCCCTGTTCAAAACCAAATCTGAAAGTGCACTTGATTCCCTAGTTCTTAATCCTGATTTTGCAGCTGCCCTTGAAATTGAGAGACATAATAAATTGGTTGAAAATTTCATCCTAAGAACTCTTCAGACAAATATCCAAGCTACTAATCTTGCTGATTTTCTAGAAACTGTATCCGCCCATATTGGATCCACTATCACAGCTCACGAACAGACCGAACCTCCTTTTATCTCCGTTTCTCCTATAATCACATATCCCGAATCTACAGTCATTTCTCCTTCTTCATCTCATATCGCTTCTCCTCCGCATACACCTCCCCATACTCCTTATACTACAACTACTCCTACTCCACCTACTACTCCTAGACCAAATCTACCCAAAGCAATGGCTGCTCGGTTTGCTTCTCTTGCTCTTCCTCAAAATCTGCATGATATGCCAGCTGATTATCAGAGCAAAATTCCCATGTTTGATGGCACTCCTCAAAGTGTTTCCGCTCAGCAGCATATAGACAAAATGGAAACTTTTTTTGATTTATATGAGATAGATGAAGAAGATGTAACTATGCGTTTGTTTGTGCAAACATTCGGAGGAGAAGTAAGAAAATGGTTCAAAGGTTTGACAGCTAGGAGCATACCCACATTGGATGAACTTTAGAGATAGTTTCTAGAACGATGGGAAATCAGAAAGGATCCACTTCAGATCAATGCCGAGTACAACAATCTCAAACGTAATCATGGTGAGTCTGTCCAAGATTATATTATCAGATTTAACACAGTTTATAATGCTATTCCGGATGATTTAAGACCATCTAGAAAATCAGCTCTTCTCAAATTCCCGGATGGATTTGATCCGGAGATGGCTTATTCATTGCGAGATAGAGATCCGCCTACCTTGGAGGATATGCAAAAAATCGCTGTTAGTGTTGAATCAAATTTGAATGATAAAAGAGCAAGGATGAAAGCTGAAAAGCGAGTAACAATCAAAGAAGAAGCCTCTACATCAGATCAGCTTCTTCGCAAGGTAGAGAGGATGCTTGAAAAGGTCACTCTCGACAAGCCGGAGCCGCAGATTCGCAATCCTAATTTCCGAGGTCCGCAGCAGCCACAATACAGAATTAAGCAGCGTGAAACAATGACACAAGAGTCAGCAGTTTAGCAGCAAGTAAAAACTCCTCTTCAGCAGAATTTTGTTAGCCAAGAATCCGAGGATGAACTTGATACTGTAGGGGAGGAAAATCATTTCTTTACTCTTGATGATCTGCCTACCTATGTTACGGAAGAGGAAGAATTTGTGAGAAACTCCATCATCCACCAAGATGAGAATTATATCTTATCAAATGATGCAGCGCTTGAGGAAGAATCGGAGGAGTATCAAAGAGGATACCTGAACGCTTTGTCTGCCTAGCAGAAACAATTAAGAAATCGAGCTGTGCCCATAAATCCTATTCAGAAGAAGAAAGATACTTCAGCAAAAAATGATT
This sequence comes from Pinus tabuliformis, assembly GCA_031772625.1. Lineage (NCBI taxonomy): Eukaryota > Viridiplantae > Streptophyta > Pinopsida > Pinales > Pinaceae > Pinus > Pinus tabuliformis. The sequence goes on from CM062813.1 coordinate 164,395,320, forward strand.
CAGCTGTCCCACAGAAAAAAGGAAAAGAGATAAGTGATCCCGCAGCGGGTCAATCATCATCAGCAGATAAGGTAAATCAGCCACCAAGCACAATGAGGGATAAAGTTGAAAGAAGAGAAGTTCCAGCCAAGGAGGGTGAAAAGGTTTCAGCATTTAGTTTGGAGAATGAAATTTCAAAACTGAAAGTGTCGATTCCTTTGACTGAAATCGTGAAAAACAACAGCTACCGAGGTCAAATCTCCATAATTTTGAATTTTGATCCAATGCTTGACACAGTAAATGTAGAAGATGATCAGCCATAATTAGTTTTTGGGCCTGCTTTAGAAGGTGAGTCTCCTGAAAGTGATGTTCCTCCCTTCTATATCAGTTTGAGGCTGCACGAGTATGTTTTACATAATGCTATGTTTGACTCGGGTGCTTCGCACAATTTGATGCCGAAAGCAATCATGGAAAAGCTGGGATTAGACATCACAAGAAAATACCATGATTTGTATTCATTTGATTCCAGTCGGGTAAAGTGTATCGGATTGATCAAGGACTTGGTGGTAAGCTTAGATCAAATTCCAGCTAAGAATGTCTTGATGGATGTGGTTGTGGTGGATATTCCTCCGCGTTTTGGTATGCTGCTTTCAAGATCTTGGGGAGCTAAGTTGAAAGGTACACTTCAGCTAGATTTTTCATATGCTACAATTCCAGTCTTCGGTCAAATGAGAAAGTTATATCGGGAGAAAAAGATGAAATATATGAAAACTAGCAAAGAAAAGCAAATAAATCATCCTGTAAATTATGTACATACAGATTTGGAGTCGTTTGTTTTGCTTGCTAATAGTTTTAATGAGATAGATAGTCAGTTAGTTCAGGCAGAAGATATACCGGAGATTACTGAAAATTTTAGAGAGGTTCTGCAGAAGGAAAGAGAAGAAAATCCAGTTGCTATGGAGCAAACAGCTGAAGATAAGGGGCAGAAAACAGAAAAAACAGAGGTAACACAGTTTCAGCACTTGGAGGAGGATGAAGATGGTCTTTGGACCATGGATTTTGATGGCGCCGTGGGCAGCGATGGCGCTGGTATTGGTGTGTGGATTCAAAGTCCCTTTTCTGCCCGAGACAAAGTCCCAAGTAAGGTGAGAGTGTGTTCTTATAAACTAGCGTTCGATTGTTCAAATAATGAGGCAGAATATGAGGCTTTCATTGCTGGCCTTAAAATTCTTCGAAAGCTGAAAGCAAAGAAGATTGCAGTCTATGGTGATTTTGAGTTGGTGATAAAGCAAGTTAAAGTTGAGTTTCAGGCCAAGCATCCTCGTATGAGGGCATATCGAAATGCTGTCCTAGATATTTTGAAGTTATTTTCTGAGCATACTTTGACATGTGTGCCTCGCATACAAAATGGTGTTGCGGATGCGCTGGCCAAGGCAGCAAGTAACTTAAAAATTCCAATGAATTCCAGCAACAAATTTGAGATTTATGTGAAACACCGCCCCACAGTTCCGGATAATCAACGATGTTGGCAAGTCTTTCAGGATGATGAAGAAATCAAAGATTTTCTACAGATTGAAGGTGAGTTTAAAGATACCTCCATAGATACAGAATCAGATGAAGTAAATCAAATGGATGTGCTGCAACTTAAGGACAATTTTATTCCTAAGGGATTGATTCCTTTGGAGGAGCTGTTTGATCAAGATGATGTGGCCCGCAAACCGACATTGAGACCAACTGAAGAAGGTGTTGAAGAGGTAAACATTGGAGCAGCTGAGAATCCCAAGATGGTAAAGCTATCAAAGTCATTGTCACCAAAGGTAAAGAAGGAGTATATCAGATTGTTATCTTCATTTTCTAATTTTTTTGCATGGGATTACTCAGATCTGAAAACATATGACACCAATATCATTCAACATACAATTCCTATAAAGCCAAATCAGAAACCTTTCCGTCAAAAGTTGAGGAGAATCAATCCTAAATTGCTGCCATTGATAGAAAAAGAAGTGAACAGGTTGTACAAGTCTGGAATCATAGTGCCTATCAGATTTTCCGATTGGATATCAAATTTGGTGCCCGTTAGAAAGAAGATCGGTGAGATCCATTTATGCATTGAATTTAGAAATTTGAATAAGGTGTCTTTAAAAGACAATTATCCGCTGCCCAAGATGGATCATATATTGCAGCGAGTAGTTGGAGCATCAAGGATGTCGCTACTCGATGGATATTCTGGGTACAATCAGATTTTGGTGCATGAGGATGATCGTGACAAAACTGCATTCACCACTCCATGGGGAACATTTCATTATGCAAAGATGCCATTTGGTTTGAAAAATGAAGGTGCCACTTTTCAGCGTGCGATGGATATGGCTTTCGCCAACGAGAAAGATGTTTTTTTGGTTGTCTACCTTGATGACTTGACTGTATTTTCGAAATCTGATGAAGAACATCTATATCACTTGAAAATTGTTTTTCAAAAGTGTAGACAATATGGTATTTCGCTGAATCCAAAGAAGAGTCTTTTTGCCATGAGTGAAGGCAAGCTCTTGGGTCACATCATTTCCAAAGACGGCATCCGTATAGATCCTGCACGTGTTGAAGCTATTCAGCAAATTGAGCAGCCTCAGAACAAGAAAGAAATACAGTCCTTTAACGAGAAACTGAATTTTCTGCGTTGCTTCATTCCAAATCTTTTTGAGCATCTTAGAGAAATCACAAACATGCTGAAAAAGGACAGTCAATTAAAGTGGACAGAAGGAGGCAGTAAAATCTTTCAATTTGGTAAAGTTGGTTCTATCTTCAGCCCCTACTCTAATCAGTCTGGATTACACACAAGACTTTATTTTGTTTTCATTTGCTTCTGAGCACACATTGGCAGTTGTACTAATGCAAAAAAGAGATGGAGTTGAGAAGCCTATTGCTTTTTTCAGCCGTATTATAAGGGACGGAGCATTAAAGTATAACATCATTGAAAAACAAGCACTTGTGCTTGTGAAGGCTTTGAAGGATTTCTGTGTGTATATATTGCATTCCCACATTATAGCATATGTTCCTAACACGGCAGTAAAGGATGTTTTGGTACAGGCAGAACCAGAAGGAAGGCGGGGTAAGTGGATCGCTGCGTTGTTAGAGTATGACGTGGAGATTAAACCAACAAAGCTGATCAAAGGTCAAGGTCTCGCTAAATTAATGGCTGAAACAAATCTGCATGTCCTAGATATCAATTTGATGGCTGCCATGTCCGATGAAGATGAGGAGAATTCAGCACAACAGGTATCCGATATTTTTATTTCCTCTCCTTGGTATTCTGATATTATATATGTACTTCAAAATTTGTCTTCACCTCCTGGGATGCCCCGAAATAAAAGTAGGACATTGAAATTGAAAGCTGCCAAGTTTTGTATCCTAAATTTTGCATTATATTGGAGGGATCCCGGTGGGATATTGCTGAATTGTTTGGTCGAGGAGGAAGCCAAAAAAGTTGTGGAGGATTTTCATAGAGGTGACTGCGGGGGCCATTTGTTTTGGAAAACTACAGCAAATAAGATTCTAAGGGCAGGTTTTTATTGGCCTTCGTTGTTTTTAGATGTATATAAAGCTGTTAAGAATTGTCACGAGTGCCAAATTTTTCAAGGAAAACAGAAATTACAGCCATTGCCTCTCAAACCAATTGAGGTCAGCGCACCATTTCAGCAGTGGGGCTTGGATTTTATCAGTGCAATTCATCCAGCATCGTAAGGACAACATAGATGGATATTGACAGCTACAGATTACTTCACAAAATGGATTGAAGCCATTCCCACCCGGCAGGCCACGGATGCGGTAATTATTTCTTTCCTTGAAAATAATATACTGTCACGTTTTGGTTGTCCTAGTAAGTTAATCGCAGATAATGCAGCAGCATTCAAATCAAAGAGAATGGTTGACTTTTGCTACAAATACAATATCATCTTGGGGCATTCTACCGCCTACCATCAGCAAGGAAACAGGCTAGCAGAATCTTCAAATAAGTCCTTGGTAAATATCATTAAAAAGTTGCTGGAAATCAATAAGAAGAGTTGGCACAAAAAGTTAGTGAATGCACTGTGGGTTGATAGGGTAAGTCAGAAAAAGTCAATTGGCATGTCTCCTTTTGAGTTGGTGTACGGGACAGACGCGGTGTTTCCTACTTCGCTTGCTATTCCGGTGGTCAAATTGCTTCAAGAAGCTGGTAGTGAGGAAGATCCCATGCAGAGGCGGATTAATCAAATGATCCATTTACAACAGATACGGGAGGAAGTACTTCAAAATACTCTCAAGTTGCAAGAGCGCATAAAGAAGATTTATGATAGGAAGGAAAAACCAGATGACTTCCAAATAGATGATGTGGTTTTGAGGTGGGATGCTCGGAATGAAGACAAAGGGAAGCACGACAAATTTGACAATTTATGGAAGGGTCCCTACAAGATCGCAACATATCGTGGCCAAAATGCTTTTCTTCGCAAAGAAATGAACGGAGATGACTACCCCGGAGGGTCGGTCAATGGTCGGCTGCTAAAGAGGTACCATGTCTGAGCAATTTCTGTTATTGTCACCATCATTGTACATACCGTTTTACTTCTGTTTTATCGCATGTGTGTACTGATCTTTCATCTTCAGTCTGGGGCCCGCAGTGAAGGTTATAATTCTGGAGATGAAGGTTAGTTGGTTTGAGGTTTGTCAAGTTGTTTTTTATCAGTCCATTTTCTGTTCAAAATTGAGTCAGTTTGGGTCAAAGTTGTGCCCAATTTTCAGTCAAATTTGCAGTCAATAAAGTTGTCAAAGTTCGTGTCAAATGTGAAAATAATGAATCCATCGCCCAATGGTTAAAAGCACTGGTCTGCTCTCCCAGAGGTCTGAGGTTCTTGGCATCTCCAAGGAGCTACCATCCCCATTGGAGCCAATGTTAGAGTCGGTCTACTAGCCCTTCACCAGAGATCAAAGCTCTTTGCATTTCATGGTTAGGTGTCCCATCAGTGTGATCAGTTGCATTCTGTTAGGCATGCCATAACTCTGGTGGAGTATTTTTGTGTCATTTATTCCCCTCGTGTTTGGCACTGCTGGTTCAGGTCTGTTTAAGTAAATAAAGTCTTCAAGGGTCATTCATCATCTTGTTTTAAATTTCGAGGTCTTAGGTCTAGGGTTGAGTCAATTTTGTCTTAAGAAGTCATAAAGGGACCAGCAGTCCAGAGGGATGTCCTTCATAGAGCATCATTTCAATAATTCTCATCATTGTACAGCTAAATTTGGACTTTGTTTTCAAAACTCTGTTTTTGAAAAACACAAGTCACCATCTCGTTTTTGTAAAAAATTGTCAAAATTTCAAGTTCTCCAAATGTTGAAGCGCAGCCTTGGTTTCCTTTGCCAAAGCATTTCAGAGCTATCCCTGCAAAAATCATCACAAGAAATCATTATTTCAACCAATTTATTTTAAAAAGTGAAACCAGAAGTCAGAGCCTATTAATTCAAAAAAGGGTCAATACTCAAACATTACAAAGTGGGTTTTGGTCAAGTAAAAATTAAAAAGGAGCCTATATAAGCACATTCCTCTTCATTAACACCTCATTCATCTCTTACAAGCAAAGTGGATCCTTGCAAAGGTGATTTCACAAATCAGTGAGCGAATCAGGCAGTTCCAAGGGCGCGCTACGCATCAGCAGAGGCGTGCTACGCACCCAGGGCGCGCTACGCATCAGCGCGATTTTCTCAGTGTAATTTTGTTCAGGCGCTACGCACCAGAGGGGCGCTACGCGTTGGGCAAGGTGCGCTACGCGTTGGGTTTTTTGCCCAGTGACTTGCCAGCAAGCTCTCAAATTCTCTCTTAACTCAAGAAAAATACAAGTAAGCTTCTTTTCCATGGCTAGTTTCAGTTTTCCAAGATGAATGTGAAAGAAATACGATAAAGATGCCATGAAAATTAGAAGTAAAAACCCTAAATTGTTGTGTGAATTTAAAGACCTAGTTTGTGCTAGGGTTTCAAGGTGTTATGTTGTCCAAGGTTTTCCCATTTTGATCCTTCTTTTCCTCACATTCACCAACATTCTCCTTAAAATTGCCCATAAAATTCTATAATATCCCTCCACAAAATCCCAAACCCTACATTATCATAATTTCCTATGCCCTTGCCCTTCCCTAAATTCCTTGTTTATTTTTATTGTCCCTAATTCCCTCATGTTTCCCTTTCCCTAACAATTCCCTTGTATTTATGTCCCCTTGGTAACAAAATTTGAAAAAGTCAAACAACAATCAATTGTGTGCACAATCAGCATATACATTTCAGCCATCCTGTCTTCAAAACTATGTCAGAAACCGAATCAGATTATGAGCAGAGTTATGACAGTGATTCAACACCAGAGATAGAAGTGCCAAGGAGGCATCACAAGGGTGGTAAAGGTGGTCGGCATGTCAGGGAGGAGCCCACTTCTTTGGCTCATTTGCAAGCTTGTCCACTTGCAATAAACTGTTTTCAGTACCAATCATGTTTTGGATGTTGTGAGCGGATCTCACAAATTCAACATCACAGAGAACTAGCTCGCTTGTTTGTCCTACATTTGCAGAATGGTCATGTGAACCTTGCAGGAGTGGACTTCACCCTATCACCTGAGATTGTTGCTCAAGCCACCGGGATACCAAATGTAGGGGAGGAATGGAATAAGCGCCAGCAGTTAGACAGATTTCATTATGAGCCATATATCAAACCCGGGTGTATGAGACACTTAACTGTTGTTTTTCCTTTCAGATTCCTAAGGGATGAGTATGCACCGTTGATGAGACTCATTATTCGCTATTTCACTTGTGAAGGCAGATTTTCACGTCTCTATTCGTACCATATTTGTTTGTTGATGCATTTCACAAGGGTACGAATGATGAACATTCCTTTTTTCATGTGTCATAATATAGAAAGGATGGTGCCCTTGGTACAAAGGAAGAGCCCAGCACAACAACACAAGAGTATTTATCATTATGCACTGATTAAAATCATAGTGATGCATCAGTTGGCACAACAGGGTATTGCTTGGGAGGATTTAATTTCTCGCGACTTTTTCACGGTACCAAGGCCACCTCCTGAGATTGTCCATGATGAGGGAGGGCTTTCACATTAGTTTGACATTCCAGAGCCCGAGCATGTCAGCACTCCAGCATGTATTACATATCAGAGAGGCCACAGGGCCTTATTTGCATCTACACGGGCGAGTATTATCTCCACATCAGGTGGAAGGGTTCTCGCCTTCTTCATCAGCATCGCGAGTGTTATCTCCACTTTGTGTAGAAGAGGCCTCGCTTTCGACAGCAGCACAGGTACAGGTACAGGACAGAGGCAAGCAACCCATGTTTGATGAGGGACCATCAGAGATCCGGACATAGATATTATCGACCTTGATATCAGCTCTCCTAGCGCGGAGCTAAAGGAGATCATTCAACAACAGAAGGCTAAAAATCGCTTGTTGCAACAGAAATTGGAAATGGCCAATTGGACAATCAACTACTTGGAGCAGCGTAACAAGCAGCTAGAAGATGAACACACTCTTGATGAGTTGCGGCGAATCCGAGAAGACCAAAACTTGTCCCGCAAGAGACCCGGTGATTTGACACCTATTGAGCAAGGGTCTATGCTCATCCGGGTGAACACTCATTTAGAGAAATTGTTAGCCAAGGCAAACAGAGACAAAGATATGCTCCGCCATATGAAGAATCATTACTGGGCCCGCATGCATGTTTGCAAAGCGAAAATGAAGATCCTTAAGAGGCGACTGAGCAAGGCATTAAAACGGAAAAAAAGGCCCGATCCACTCCAAATTTTGGCCGAAGCCTCCTTTAAGGAGCATGGTACTTGATGATACACCCCCAGCTCAAGTCTTAAAAAATTTGGAGAAGTTTTGGTCAATTTTGAAATTTTTGTATTGAAAACAGGTTTTTGCCCTCAACGCGTAGCGCGTCGCGCGCTACCCTGAAGATGGGGAGGCCCAATTCAAGAAAGGTTTGCATTTTTGGATTTTTCATGATAAAATACACTGCTCAGCCACTGCCAAGATATTTCATCAAGTTTTTGGCCCCCAAAAGGTCAAAAAACATGCAAAAAAATGACCTTCTGCCCCTTTTTGGACACACAGGAAGTAGTCTTGGGAGAATTCATTTTTGGAGGGGCAAATGGGAACCAAATTGAGAAATTCCACTTGGGTTGGAAAGTAGACATCCAGAACATTCTAACAAGCCCACCTGAGCCTCATTTGGATGCTGGGAAGTGCCCCAAAAGTGGGCTGAAAGGCACGCTACGCGTAGATATTTGGCGCGCTACGCATCAGGGAAATTTTCCAGTTTTTCATCTCCAGTATAGGACAACACAACTATTTGACCAGTTTTGACTTTTCATGGGATTTTTCACCCTCTTTGATGTAATTAATGTATTTTCATGTTGACATGACACTTTTTTACCTATTCTAGAAGATTCATTCATAAAATGGCAAAAATTAATGAATGAATTGGTTTCCTAGCTTATAGAGGCAAGTTGTTTTGATTGCCTAGATTGTAGTGCTCAGTTTAGAATTGGTTGAAACAGCTCCTAGGATGATGAGCTCGACCCCTAGAGGCAAGTAAATTTGTTAGCTTTCCTATATTATGTATCTTCTTAGTCATTTTCAGGGTTGGACTCTGGAGGGATAAGCTTAGACTGTATTACACTTTGTATCTCTGCAATTTTGGCAAAGGAAAGACCAGGGTTTTGCAGCACTATTTGGGATTCCTGTGGTTATTTGTGTTGATGGTGTGTTACTCTCATGTACTTGTAAGTTTGTTATTTGTATCATTTTCCTACTATTCTCTTTTGCAAATTAAGCAAATGAAGTGTTAAGGTAGAATTCATGGTTTTTTATGCTCTGCCTTTAAGTTTGCTTAATATCTATGTTTTCATCTGTTTAAGGAGAACTCCTGAAAGTTTCTTGCTCTCCTTAGCTCCTCACCAATCATACCTTTCCATTCAATTCCTTTAAAGGCATCAAAACAATCACCTACCTTGCCCCAAAAAGACCTCTGCAAAAACTGTGTCTCATCCCCGCACCCAAAATTGCTTTGCCCTGTTGTCCAACAAAACCCTAAAAATTTGAAATCAAACTTTCCCTATCAATTTACTAGCCTAAAATCAGTATTCTTTATTGGTCATCTCAGCCCCTTTGATGACCTTTTGCCGAGATAGACCCGGAGAGAGCCCTCTCCTGTCCTCATAGGGCTAGCTACGAGGCTGAGCTTGGTTTGATGTTGCCTTGAGTTTTTGCCTTCCTCAGCCTGAGGCAGATTCGAGCGCTAAAACACTCCTTTCCAACTATTTTATGGTCTGGAAGTTGTGTTACCCATTGAATGCGAAATCTCGTCATTGCAAATGGTCATCAGGTTACTTCCAGCCACTTTCGAAGAGGAAAAACGTTTGTTATACTTGGCTCAATTAGATGAGAATCGACGTGATGCTGCATTGGCAATCGAGACTCACGCAAAACGTATGAAAGCTCGGTATGATCGAAATGTGACCCCTCGAAATTTTTCGGAAGGAGATCTAGTCTTAGTTTATGATCAAGCTAATGATAAATTAGGCGTTGGAAAGTTCGTTCCTATGTGGCATGGTCCCTATGTTGTCAAGCGAAAGCTAGCAAAAGGGGCCTATGAATTGGTAGACTTTGACGGGGACTCTTTAGGTAAACCCAGAAATGGTCTTTACCTGAAGAAGTATTATGCTTAAAGAATGGGTATGGAGATTTTTAGTTAGGATAGTTTTTCTTTCTAGCTGGAGTGTTTTAGTTTAAAAAGTGTGCTTAGCTTAGAGAGTGTTTTTTCGTCATTATTCCTGCTTATCTTGGTTTTACTCCTGATATTGCAGATGTCGATGCCTCTCTGAACATACATTGGTTTCGCTGATGGTGCTTGTCGTAATACACGGAACATTTCTTCTACAGCTTGGGTTATCTATTCGCCCTCTGACGAGTTGGTATCTATGCATGGGGTAAGCCTCGGTCAAACAACGAACAACATTGCCGAGTATAGTGCAATGATTGAGTTATTATCTGAATCTATTTCATTTGGGATTCGGATTTTGATAGTGAGGTTAGATTCTGAACTCGTTGTATTACAACTTAATAGAGTGTATGCCATTAGAAATCCAGTGTTATTGAGATTATTTTTGAGAGTGCGTCTCTTGGAACGTGAATTTGATTATATTGAATATCAGCATATTCCAAGATCTTTAAATACATTAGTAGATGCAATTGCTTCTCGAATGTTAAGTAGACATTTGCAATAATCGTACATGTAAATTTAAAACCATTCCATAACATGATTTACAAGATAAGCCGATAATAGTGATATATATATATAGGAGTGTGTCAAAAAATACATCGTCCTCGATCATAGGTTGAAAAACACCTTATGATCGGCAAAAATGATAAGTACAAAAAGCAAAAATGTCATATGTGCCCACAACAGGCGATCATCCTATCACTGGTGATGATCTCGATAAGAAACCACTACATAGGCCACCTTGCAAAGGAACCTCCTAAAAGGTCTTGGGACCCCAATCACATAGCGTTGAAGTCGACGAGGAATGTCATCTATGGTGGTCTCTGGAATATCTCCTGTCAAGCGCTTTAGATGGCTCTCCAACTCGCCAAAACCTCTGCTGATTCATCCTATGGGGCTGGCGCGGCTGCAACTGGTTGTTTCCTCTCGTAAGACCAGAGAGCGGCTGGTCGCTGTGGACCCACATCTGCATTTGAAACTTTTACTATCAGTTTTGGGACGATAGAAAAATAAAAAAAAAAATTAAAATAGGAAAATGTTGAAAATTATTTTACCTGAGTCATCCCATTGCTCTCCTGGTGGAAGAGCCATGTCTGGGTCACCACGAAAATCTACCCCAGCGTAAGGGAAGTCCTGAATAGAAAAAACCTGGTTTTCCAACCATTGGAAATACTCAGGTTTGAATCGAACAACCTCTGTCCCCTTGTCTGGATGACGAGCCATAACTGCGACCCATCGCATCAGTTTAGGCTCTCGAGGAAGCCCAACTCCAACAGTAAGGTGCTGCGGGATCAACATGGGAACCCTCTCTAGACCAAAACTCACAACCAAAGCCCCATAACCAAAGGTCTTTAGTTGTCCGTTCTTGGCTCTGGTAAATTGGACTTTTACATTGGCCAACACAGCATCACACCAGTTGAAGATGGTGCCTCGAAAGCAGTCAACTACCATCCGCATCTGGGATCCGGTGGCAATATGTAACGTGGCACTCCTGCAAAGTCTGGTGATAGTAAACGCGATCACCATGAGTTCAGGAAGGGATATGGTTTTTATGTCTATCTCTTTGTCTCTAGCTTGGCTGTTGCAGAACTCTAGCCGGAGGCTATCAACAGACTCGCCACCTGGCCTAGTCCCGAATAGAGTCAAGTCTTCACCTCTCTTAGGCAAACCGGTCATGAAATATATGTCTACCGGCTCGATCACTGGTCCTGTATGCTCCATCTCTCAACCAGCCACTGTAAGAAATCCACCTGGGCCCTCATGCCAAGTATGGCCCAGAATTTATACAAGCCGCAGGCCTTCAATGCATCGATCGAAGGTTGGTGATTCAACGCGGCTAGATCCACGTCCTCATGCTCTCGTTCACGCCAATCTAGCATGATGTACTCTCTGCATCCAGTAAAAAGACAAATTAGAATGCTAGAAATTAATTTGTTTGGGCCAAATTTGAGAATTTTTGGGTTAAAAACCCTTGCTGCGGGGACCGCACCCTCTGGGTTAGAGACAGTGCGTGGGTCCGCACCTTGCCTACATGGAAGGTGCGGACCCCTGAATTTTTCCCCATTGAGAAAAAGTCGGGGTCCGCGGGCTGCCAGTGTTATGCCTGCGGGCCCTCGCGCGTGGGTTTTTAGCCTAAAAACCCTCCAAAAAATGAAATAAAAGCCTAAAACAAAAAATGAAACTGTTAAAAATGAAGAATAGGATGATGTGGATTACCTGGAGAAGACAGCGTTCGATTCCGACAGTTGGATTTTCTGCAATCTTCACGGGAAGTTTTCTGAACAAAAGCACTATTTTCTCACCCAAAACTCAAACGGTAAAAATCAATTGACGAAAGCCCTTTTTATAAGTTTTTTGAGTAAATAAATTGCAAATTTGTTTATGTTTCACTTTGAAAAGGTAATTTTTGCAGCATTTTTATCCATTTCAAACAGGTATGAGTAATGTTTGCGTTTTTGTTCAGGATAACGGATTATTTAGGCGAAATCTATCATTTTCAACGGAAAAACATTTAGAGTCACCTTTAAGCTCTTTTCTGACTCCTAAAACATGAAAATATCACCGAGTTTTTCTTTTAAACTCGTTAAAACGGAACTAAAAGACGGTCCACTTACAGCTCTTTTTTGACTGTAAAAACATGAAAAGATTGCCGGATTTTTGTCGTTTCAAATTCGATATTGGTTATAAAACGACGTGTCGTTGATCGCTTTTTTACTTTTTCAGATCAGGGGCACTAATTACGAAAAGTACTCCTTGGTCGTAAAGATCAAGCGGTTCTCTCAAGTATTATTTTATAATTTTTTGGGCTTAGGAGACACAAATTTATGAAAAAGGTCAACCCTGGAGTCTTCTTAAGTTTTTTTAGACTCTCTAAAATTGAAAAACGCTGAGTTTCTCCTATACTGGACTCGTTAAAATTTCACAGTAAAGGACCTGTTCAATTACAAATAGTAACGAACCACTCCTTCTTAGGGTTCGAATTTAAACTAAGTTGGACTCATCCGAAGGATGAGCTTATAATCAAGCAAATTTTATCCTCCTCAAGCTTGTCAAAAATAAAGAGGTACTTGCCAGAAATGGTGGGGGAAAAGAGAGAAAAATGAGCATGTTTGTCATACTTTGTAACCGCTCTTGAACACGACACTTTTATTCACCCGGGATGGGAAATCCTTTGCCTAACAGTTGATCAAACCACATTGAAAGTCTTCAGCCGGTTTCCGGGTATTAACTTTAGGTCAATTGTCACCAAGCCATCTATTGTGTCGTTATGTGTTCAAGAGGTCACTGCCAATAAGCCATTCATCTGCAAAATATATGTCATCCATCTTGACCATCCCTGAGTCAGTCCTTGCAACTAAATTTCTTCAACTTGATCTATGATTTCGTGTTGTGGGCTTGCCTATGACAGATCGCTTTCTATCGACTTCAACTCATTATCTAGAAACATGATCTAGAAATTGTCAGTACCTTGGGATCTGCATGCCTCAATGGTAGGTTTCTCGCCTTTGATGACAGATTGCATCATTGACCTTCGATCAAAGGATTCCGTGACATGTTCGACATCAACACATTTATTCACATCTCATGGATTGTACTGGGTACTTTGAGAGCCATTGACATCACTGGTGGTTTCTCTCACACTTGTTAACAGTTTACATCATTGACTGGTAATCAAGTGGTTTCTACCATGTTCGACTCCAACACATTCATTCACATGGATAGAATCGTACTGTTTCGGGAAGTAGAAATGAAGACCCTGGATCTAGTTTCCACAATCCAGGTTATGAGGAATTTTGTATTCATTATATAATGGACTATTCATAAACAGATGGCTGCGTCCATACTGTGTCCACATGAGTCTATACTTGTGATGTCTTACAAGATCATTCCTGTATCATAGCAGTAGTTAGTTTTCTAAGTCAGTTTTGATCTGAGTATGGGAATGCCTACCTCAACGATGATATGATCTCATATATATATATATATATATATATATATCTTGCACTGAATGTTTTTACAGGTTCTGATCGGGCTCTCCACAAGATGATCCTCGAAATGATAAAGTACTTCACTCTTCCTAAATGATAAATGAAATCCTCATCTACTACAGACTTCGCACTTTAGGGGGCAATCTGTTACACAAAAATATCGTCACCATGATTATTTGTAGTCAGTATGGGTCTATCATCACTTGTACTGTCCTCCTAAGCAAGTCTCAGACCTCAGCTCTTCACGTCAAGCTTTGAAAATGAGAGAAAGACATTGAAAATCAACAAAGCTCTGGTTCCGCACTTTCTCTCACTATTGCCTGCGGTCACGCACCTCCTGTTTACAAAAACTGCGGACTTGCCCGCTCTGTCCCTAAAGGTGTGGGTGCGGACCCCTGGGAAAGTAAAAAAGGTGCAAGTTTATTATAAAAAACTCACTTTGGGTTAATTCTAGATGATTCTAGAAGGAATTTTGACGTGCATTGGCCACTCTTAGGTGGTTCATGCATCCCAAAAGAGAAGGAGCTAATCCCTTGATGAGAGGAGCTATCCCTTTGAAGGAGGGTTTTATCCCTTTGAAGGAGGACCTAGTAACTTCCCTCCATTGCACTATAAATTAAGGCATTGGGCTGGTTGCTAAAGAGGTTGGAAGCTGAACATTTTTTAGGGTAAATGCTGGTGAAATTAAGACTTCCTAGTTGAGCTTGAGAGGAGAGATCACATACCTTTTTGGCTTCATTGGGAAGAGAGTGAAACTTGTCAAAGTAGAGGAGACTTCTTGCTAGACCCTGGGAGGAGCTTGTACAACGTCAAGGCACAGGTTGTAAAGTTCTTCTTTTGATTTGAATTAATACAATCAGATTCATTTTTCTCAACAAATTGTCTTATGTCATTTGTTTCATGAATTCCTTGACTTTCATGTTAAATATGTTTTATGATATTGGCTTTTCAGGTGCTACTTAATTTGTTTGCTTGTTTGCGTTTGCAGATTCGCGACAAGGGAGCTCATTTGGATCGAAGGAGCGAGGCTTCCACAAACTTGCATTGGACCCAAGGTAGGCCTAAAACACTTGTTTGCCTTTGTTTATAAATGCATATTTAGAGAAAGATAGTTTGTGATTGGTTTGCTTGTCATTAGGTCTTCTTTAGATTTTAGGAAGGTCTATCTTGTCCGGAAGATCGACTCATTCCATGTGACAACAAGCACAACAAAATGTAAACAAACCTCCAAGACCTTATAGAAGACCTTTTGAACCACAAATTTTATAGAGAGAAAGACATAATATTGGCCAACAAATTCAGCCTCCATTAATGATTGATGATCAAGATATTGAGGAAATAGCACCAATTGTAGATGATATTAATTACTTTTTCGTTCAACAACTTGTAAGTGTTATTATTCCTATAAATCAGAATCAACATTTAGTCCAGAATATGAAATCTTATAATGTTTCCAAATATCAAGATTTTTCAGAATGTCTAATTGATGAGCTAAATAAAATATATGATTTAATGCCAAGACAAAATATAGGTATACCAATCAAGAAATTTACTTTAGATGAAACAAAAAATAAGATTGCTGAAAATTCATCCTCAAAGTAGCCAAATCAATTATTAGATTAGTCAAAAATGGAAAAGGTGATTCCTTATGTTTTTAATGTAGAAAAGGAATTAGAAAAATTTAAAATTACAATTCCTTTATCTGAGCTGACAAAAAATCCTGGGTATAAGAAACAAATCTTTAAATGGATGCAGTCTTCAAGTGTGGACGTTGAAGGAGGCATGATAACTTTGCAAGATGAAAAATCTTCTGTTATTTTTAGATCAAGTCTAGACGTTCAAGATGAGAGTGTTCCTCCTTTCTACTTGACTCTAAAGATCCATGATTTTCTCCTATATAATTGCATGTTAGATTATGGGGTGTCCCATAATTTAATGGTGAAAATAATTATGGATCAAATTCAGTTGCAGGTGATAAGGCCTTATCATGACTTAAACACTTTTGATTCTAAGAAAGTGTAGTGTTTGGGACTAATTAAAGATTTGGTAGTGATTTTAACTCAAATTCCAGTGAAAAGTATGGTAATGGATATAGTGGTTACATATATTCCCCCAAAATATTTTATTTTTCTATCAAGGTCTTGGTGTGCTAAACTTGGAGGAAGTTTACAAATGGATATGTCATATGTTACCATTCTAGTCTATGGAGGAGAAAATTTAAGATTGTATATATAAGTTATGTTTATAAATACTGTAATGCTAGCTAAGCTGTGAATCACCCTATGTATGTCGTTGACCAAGATTTAGGGTGTTTCATTTTAATTGTAAATGATGAGTGCAATGTACAAAATAGAATTGAAGACATTGTAAGTATTCCTCAGTCTTCAGAAAATGATGTTTGGAGAATGTATTTTTGTGGGCCTTCCTCCAGAGATGGATCCGGAGGTCACTAACAATGTGGCAGAGTATGAGGCTTTAACACTAGTATTGGAGTTGGCCAAGAAATTGAAGGTTCAAAGATTGATAATGTTTCGTGATTTAGAACTTGTGGTAAAACAAGTTAGAAATATTTGTGAGACAAAAAACCCTAGGTTAAAAGCTTACATAAATGAGGTATGCGGTTGTACAAAGAATTATTTCCAACCTTTTAAAATTGTAACTATACCAAGAGAGGATAACATGCAAGTAGATTCTTTAGCAACTTCTACAAGTACCTTCAAAGTCCTAGATTCTTTCTAGTTTCAATACCAAATTTAAGTTAGGTATAGACCTTCCATCCCTAATAACGTGAAACATTGACAAGTATCTGAGGATGACAAGAAATTGAAAAAATTCATGCAAACTATGGAAGAATTTTCTTGCCTACATATTGATGAAGAGAATATTGAAACAATAAAAGAGGATATTTCTGATTCAAAGATAGACTTGAAGCAAAAAATAGTTGGTCATGATGTTATCCAGCTATCTAATAATCACATCCCTAAATGATTAGTTCTCCTTGAGAGATTGTTTGACCAAAATGATGTCACAAACTCTTTAGGGCGAAATTTATAGCAAGATGATGTGCAAGACTGTAATATTGACACAATAAAATAAATTAGAAACGTCAAACTTTCAACAACACTACCACAAGAGATTAGACACAAGTATGTCCAGTTTTTCAAGGAATATAAAGATATTTTACATGGAGATATGAAGACCTAAAGACTTATGACACATCTATCATTGAAGATAATATTCCTTTGAAACTAGGGGCTAAATCGTTTCAACAGAAATTAAGAAGAATAAATCCAATCCTACTACTAATAATTGAAAAGGAGGTAAGGAAATTTCTAAACGCAAAAATCATAGTTCCTTTAAGATATTCTGATCGGATAGCCAATTTGGGTCTTGTCAGGAAAAATAATGGAGAAATAAGACTATGTGTTAACTTTAGGAATCTTAACAAATTGTCATTGAAGGATAATTATCCACTGCCAAAGATGGACCATATGCTTAAAAGGGTAACATGGTCAAATAGAATTTCAATGTTAGATGGGGTTTTGCATTACAACTAGATATTGATCAACAAAGAGGACAGGGAAAAAAAAACTTTTACCACACCATGGGGTACATTTGTGTATGCTAATATGCCCTTTTTCCTAATAAATGTAGGGGCAACCTTTCAAAGAGCCATGGACTTGGAATTTGTTGGAGAAACTAATAAGTTTATGGTAATTTACCTTGATGATATAACCATCTTTTCAGAATATGATGCACATAATATTAAACATTTGAGGAAATTTTTTTAGAGATGCAAGAAATTTGGAAATTCCCTTAATCCCAAGAAATCAATATTTTCCATGAAAGAAGGAAAATTGTCGGGAAACATTATTTCAAAGGAAGGAGTCACAATAGATCCCAAAAGAGTGTCAACTATTTAGTTAATTAGTTTTCTTAGGACAAAGAAAGAAATTCAAGATTTTTTAGGAAAAAGACAATTTCTTAAGAAGATTTATACCTAACTATGTTAAGTTTGTAAAGGATATCACTGATATGATTAAAAAGAATCATGATGTTAAATGGAATGCATAGGCTAGATTTCATTTTCCCAAATCAAAAAGGCACTTTCAGAAGCACTAGTGCTAGCCAGGCCAAATTATTTAAAGCCTTTCTATATTTTCTCTTTTGCATTAGACAATACAATAACAACAATTTTATTATATAAAAATGAAGATCATCATGAGAAACCAATTGCTTTCTTTAGAAAATTCATGAGGGATGTAGAATTAAACTATGATATAATTGAAAAACAAGCTTATGCTTTAGTTCAAGGTTTGAAATATTTTATGATTTATGTACTGAATTCTCCAATAAAAGCTTATGTACCCAATAATGCAAGCTTATGTACCCAATATTGCAGTGACAATTCTCACTCAAACTGATACAGATGGGAAAAGGGGATGATGGATAGCCAAAATTTCGGAGTTTGATTTTGATGTCAGAAAATTAAAGCTAGTTAAAGGTAAATGATTGGATAAGTTATTGGCAGAATTAAATTGTAAAGTGTTGGGAATAAATTCAATCATGTAGATTTCAGGTACGCAAGAGGAGAACAATCCATGAGAACCTTCTTCTAGTTCAGTACCTGCATAACTTCCTTTGCATATTGATGAGATGTTTTTGTTGTCATACTAGTATAAGGATATTGTAGATTTTTTGCAACATTTTAAATATCCTCTTGAGTTCACAAAGAATCAATGTAGGTCCCTTGAGATCAAAGCAATGAAATATTGTATAGTTAATGCAAATATGTATTAGAAGGATCCATTGAATATTCTTTTATTATTTTTGACTGAAAGTGAAGCGAAAGGAGTAATCGAACAATTTCATGAAGGAATATGTGGAGGCCACTATGCTTGGAGATAAAATGTAGACGCGATATTGAGAGAAGGATTCTATTGACTCAAATTGTTTTCCCAAGTTGGTTTAAAAGTACAGAGTTGAATTCCTTACCAAACTTTCGCAGGTAAAAAAAAAAGTAGCTACCTTGCCTCTCATTCCAGTATTGGTCGAAGCTCCTTTCTTGAAATGGTTTTATTGGTGAAATAATTCCCTCGTCCATTAATCAACATAGGTGGATCCTAACAACAACAATTTTTTTCACAAAATGGGTAGAATCTATCCCTGTAAGAAATGCAACTAATTTTGTTGTCATGAGGTTCATTGAAGAATACATTTTATCTAGGCTTGGTTGTCCAAGACAAATAATCACAGATAATGCTCAAGCTTTTAGTTCCATTAAAATGATTGATTTTTGTCAAAAATACTAAATTTCTTTATATCACTCTGCACCGTACTATCCACAAGGGAATGGAATAGAAGAGTCATCAAACTAAAGCTTGATTAAAGTTATCAAGAAGGTGTTAGTAGATCATAAAAGAAATTGATACAATCACTTGAAGTATGCAATCTGGGAAAAAAGAGTTTCATTGAAAAGATCTATTGGTAAATCTCCATTTCAACTAGTTTATGGCACTAAAGCTATTTTTCCTACTCAACTGGCATTTCTAGTGATGACACTATTGTAGGATTCTTATGAGGAAATTGATGATTTATCAAACATTGAACTCAATCAATACAAGGAAGAAGTTCAACACAAACTCCTCCAATATCAAGATAAGATGAAGATTTTATTTGATAGAAGAGCCAAAGAAAGGGACTTCAGAAAAGGAGACCTAATATTAAGACGGGATGATAGAAGATAAGAAAAGGTAAAGCATGGGAAGTTTAATAACCTATGGTTGGCACCTTTCGAAGTTGAAAAAATCAAAGGAACTAATACTTTCATTCTTCAAAATATGGAGGGAGAATATTACTCATTGCCAGTCAATGGGAATAATTAAAACACTACATCCAGTATTGACTAAGTTTCTTTCATTATCATTATAAATAATCGGTGTGATTTACAGTTATAGAGAAAGTGTGATTTTATACAAAAAATGACTCCATAGCCCGAGGAGAAAGCATATGGATTTTCATGTTCTTTGCATCCCGTAGGGGGAAGAAGTACCTAGATGGAGATGATATTGTAACTTTTCTTTACCTATCAAATTTTCTTCTAAAATTGTAATATATATATATATATATATATATCTATATATATATATATATATCTATCTATATATATATATATATATATATATATATATATATATATATATATATATATATATATATATATATATATATCTTGCACTCATATATATATCTTGCACTCTATAATAAATAAGTTGGCATATTTTATAAATGCCACTTTAGTTTTCAGAAAACAAAATAGTTTTTTTTTTATTACTTATTTTATTTTATTTTTTATTTCGCCAACACACAATAACCTCCACGCATTTTCCAACGGCTCTGATCTTTCCCACCGCAATCAAGATTCCTCAATGCATTGCGGGACCGCCCTGCACTCCCAACGTTTAATGAAGGGGGGTGTCCATAATTCTTGGTTCCAAAAACCATGAAAGGTTACATGGCAAGCACATGTGGATTTTTCACCCCTCCTCTCCCAAAACCGCTTCCCGCCAACACCCCCCTGCAAAACGCTCTCCTTGCTTAGCCATTACTCCCGCCAGTTTTATCCCTCTGCTAACTATCCACCAAAAGAGTTATCACTATTTCTCCTGCTATCTGCCAATGTATAACCACCAAGTCATTCAATTAATTCCCATTAATGTTTAAAAAAACATTAAACATTCCAATCATTAAATTGTCAACGAATATTTGATTTCTTTAAAAAACCAAATTTGTCTTGCACTTGTTTGGTCAATTTTCTCAAGTTCGTAGTATTGTAGTGTGTGTAGAAAGCTTCCAAATTCACGTAGTCAATTTTTTCAACATCTGCACTATTCTCGGGTATTCAAATCTTCCCATTTTCTGTTTAATTTTAAAATGAGTTGTTCCAAAGGGAAAAGTAAGTTGCAGATTGAAAACCCTATGCTTCCCCCAATCTTGAATTTAGATGAATTACCACTAGTATACATGGACTTTAAGATCACAAAGACCAAATATGAGTTTTATTTGTATGAATTGTATAATTGGGTTTTCTAGAAGTTTAGAGATGCCAGTGATGAGTTTAGTTTTTGGGAATCCATGTTAACTTAGTTTGTCTTTCCTCCAACTCATCATTTTCCTGAATTTGTCATTTGGTGTGAAAGTCAATATTTACATAGTTAGAGAGAAATAATAGCCAGAAATGGTGAAACCCTGTTCTATATAACACCAGAATCCATTCTTCAAGATTTACAGATTAGTCCTTAAAGCTCCCTACATCATTTTTATTTATTTTTTTATTTTTTTCGGTTAAAAAAACTACATTATATTATCATAACTCTAGGAACAAAATACATCATTGCTGCCGCACAAGGCTGAGTATCAGGCTTACGAGTTGACATGAGTCTTTCTCTGAGCAATATTAAGCCTATGAATATGCCAAGGCAACACGCGTCATTGGTTATTTCTGAGACAAAAGAAGTACAAAAAGAGAATTCTAGGAATACACATTACGGAAGTGGGTTGGGGGGAAACAGTGGTAGGGCAGTAAAAAACATAGCCTGCTCATGTATGTGGTAGTCGATGGGTTCCACCTGAGTCTCCAAAGCACGAATGTTGTTGGTTATACACTGGAGTTGTCGTTGAAGGTCGTCTATAGAATCCATGAGCTCGTTTTGCAAGTGTTGGAGGTTGTTGATGTAGGCCATTAGTTCATTACGGTCATCATAACTCTATTCCCTCAATTTTTCCATACTTAGATGGAGATTGTTCTATTGGGTCACTATGGAGTCCAAGGTGGCTGGAGCCTCAACGTGGTCCAGGGAGAAAAATAGGGACATGGCTACATCGACATCCGAATGGCATCTCTCGGTTTACTTCAAGGCCAAGATGGGCACTCGCTGCTATCGATGATCTTCCATGTAGTGGCTAGCTCCCCCTCTGTGAGTGCATCCTCTCTATCTCGGCATATAGCCTGTGCTTCCAGCACTAGTTACACCACCAGAATGATGAATCTGGTTGCCCCGTGCAACCCACCACACAAGTTGGATATGAACCAAATACAAAAACATGTTGCTTACCGCATGTGCCAGGGAGCCCTAAATAGTTGGTGACATTCTCGTATCCCTCTCCACTATCTGCCAACGCGTAGGGGGTGCGTCACCAGTCTCTGAAGTAGATGAGTTTCTCCAAGGATTGAACCAAGACTAAAATTCTCCACAACATTGCCTCTCCAGAGGAGCAACCCCTATTGAGAGATAGAACCAGAGTGAGGAAGGGGAAACAAATGCACGCCTCCCACACTTTCCAACCTTGGAATGGTATCCCTTGTCACGCTTGCTACTCCAATTCCCCCCCAGATCCCATGACCAAATTGACTGTATGTTCCAGTCCCTCGCACATTTTCCTGCCCCGAGCTCATCCTGCACTATCGCCCCAAGCCACAACCTGAGCCAGGATGCTAATACCCCACTAGTTTGTCTCGCTCAACACTCCCTCCTCATCGCCCAATAGCTGCAAATGGACACCCTCCTACCTACGCTGCACATTATGTAATGCTTGCAAGATTTCGATCCAGGTCCCAACGGGTCTTTTAAGGCACTCATGCTGCACGTGGAGGCTTAGATGGCTCCACACTCCAACGCGTTGCCACTTGTCCCATATGTTTCTCACCCCCATCAAGGATCCCTACATCCTTTTTCAAAAAAATCATTAATGGAAATTTACCAAAAGCTTACTTTTCAATAGAGAGCCAATATTTTTTAGTCCTTTTTGCCATAAGGTTCTAAATTATCACGCCATAATCTGCCTCATTCCTCAGCGACATTTCCTAAAATCTATAGACAAATAATATCCATAGGTTTTTGTCTTTTGGGATATCAAAGTGATGAATGGGTTGATGCAGTCACCTTAGGGTTCCTATCTGTCTTTTCATATAGAAAAAAGCCTTCTATTCTCTTCAATTTCAGCCAGTTTATCTCAGATACTATTCATGAGAACTTGAATTTCAATACTGAAAGGTCCTTCAAACACTAGTATGTGTTAGTGTCTTTATTCTTATATCACCAGGATGAGAGATTTAAGATGTCACTACAACAACTAGATTCTTAGGGGAGACCACAATCTGTTATTCACTGGACCTCATTAGTTATAAACAATTCAGAAGAATATTCATTTAGTGATTTTGTAGACCAGTTCCTATATTTATCACTCTTCCTTATTAATAGTGATGCATTTCCAAGAGTTTCAATGAAATAAAGAATTTTTTTACACTTAAGTAAGTAGATAAAAGTAGGATATTGGTATTTATAACAACCTTTGGGGTAAATGTGCATATAAGAAAACATAAGAGGAATAGAAATACAATAAAAATATCATCCATCAAAATCCATATATATATGTGTGTGTGTGTGTGTACATTTTCACATGAAAATCAAGGGAATGAATATTTTTCATTAATATATGCAATGAACCAACCGAAGATGGGACTACCATGTTCCACCCAACCATAGATTGGCTGAGCCAAGTCTCTCTTCAGCTAATCACCCCCGTGCAATATTCTAAGCATGAATGTGGGATCTCATAGAACACATCAATCAAAACTCATCTAGGGCTTCCAGAGGCCACCCACCTCAACCCATCAAATAGTGATTCCACCTCACGGTCGGACATCACCAAAAACCATCATCAGATTGGTCTCCATCCAAGCTTTCTAGGGATTCCAAAGCATTTGTCCAACCAAGGCTTCCAGAACTAGTAACTCAAACCACATCATATATAGGGCTTCCAGAGTGTTTGTCCAACCAAGGCTTCCAGGACTAGTAACTCAATCCACCAAGGGCTTCTAGAGCATTTGTCCAACCAGGGATTCTAGGACTAGTAACTCAACCCAATTTGTTACAGATTCCAGAGCGTTTGTTCAACCAGGGCTTCCAGGATTAATAACTCAACCCAAGCTAAGGAAACATGAGAACCAACAAAAACAAAGAAATGAAAGTAAACCCAAAATCATGATGGCTATCCAAGAAATGGCAAGGCTAGGCAACCCACTATCGATCTAGGCAATCCTCCATGCCAATGATAGATCACAACGAAGAAACCACATGCATATGCCATGCATGCCAAAGCTAGTGAATAAATCATATATGAAACTTGATATCTGCAAGAAAATATGATGTAGTTATTGATGCCGATGTCTTCTTGCGCTTTCCTGCTCTTACTTTGCCTTCTTGCTCCAAGAATCCAAGTATGCCACACCCTCCAAGAGTGCTCCAAGAAAATTCTAAGTAACCAAGAGTATGAGAGAGCTCCAAAACTGAATTGATCAAGCCTTGCCCACTGATCCTCATAAGCATTTTTATTAATGAGGCGTCTATTCTCTTCATTTTCCATTATTTTCCTTCAATTTCCTCCTCACATGGAACATGTGACATTTCACCTTCCTTTTCTCCTAATTTCCATTATTTTCATAAATAAATGTGCCAAAATACTTTTTTGCCTCTTTAATGCCTTAGCCATTTCCTTTGCCAATTTCCTCAGCCATAAACAACCAAATGAACACCCCCTAGGATGTCTTGCCCAATATTCAACTTGCAATAAGTGTCCCAGTCATCTGTGGTTATTGTTTTTAACATTTATTACATGGAATTTTCACCAGGTCTGTTATAGAACCCTCCCCCTTGGGGGAACACCATCCTCAATGTTCAATGACACTTATAACCAATAGACCATTGAAAACAAAACATACTACCCATGGAGCTTTATAATACATCTTGTTGCAGTACTTACAATGAAATATCGACTCAAAATCAAAAAGTCATGACAACATGACAACGTACTACATAATGGAGCTTTATAACTCATCTCATTACGGTATTTACAATAACCACATATACACATATTCACATATGCACATTTTCTCAACCAAAAAATATAATAATATGAATCCACAATAAAGGAATCTAGAGGCTCACACCTCCACCCTCAAAATAATACTAGGATCCACCTCCTTCCCAGGAAGTCCAGAATCCATTGAAAATTCAAATCTACATCCAATGTCCAGTGCTATAATCCTCGCCACTTGTCCTCTTAGCGAACAGTTACCAGCTCATTGTTCCAGGGCGCACTCCCAATGTGCATCTGATTCCATATGGAAATGCTAATGACTAAAACAAATCCATTCATGACCTTCCCTTCTCTACTACATAGTCTGTCAGGAATCTGGTCACCCCTTCCATGCAGTCACTCACCTTCCAAGTTCCACTAGCACCCCCATCCTGGGTAGTCCATCCCTTGGCAAGGCTTCCTTGCATCGAAATATACAAAAACCAAGGCATATACCTGCCTCAACACATCATACCGGTCATAGCATGATCATGGAAATCAATGGACACTACTGGGTACCAATGTCCCACAATGGCCCTGCTCTTGAAGTGCTTTACCAACATATTGCTGCATGTTTCAATTCATTTGTTGTTGTTGTTAATTCTTGTAGTCGATTTCAACTACCCAACCGAGCATTTCACGCATTCTTGTACCAAGCACATAACTTCCATTAGATTTAAAATAAATTGAAATAAATTCACATCATACCTCATTGGTAGCTCATCAATAAGGTACATTTGCAATCTTGTTCACTTCCTGTCACAACAAGTCAAACTAGCATATTTGACCAAATCAACATATATACAGATATCACACCAGGTTAGCTCAAACACAACCATCATAGATAAAAATCATAAATCAACCAAAATCATAGATCATATATAATCATCATATACCATACTAATAAATCACATGCATAATAAAATTGAAATAAAATGTTGATGCTTATCCTTTCATCAATCCTTAGCTTCTGCCTTCGTCTATATCCCATACACACTTTGGCTCTATTTCTACACTCGAAAAACACCCAGTTCCTTCTCCTCAACCATGTGCATAGTCACGTAGTGTGAATCACACAAATACAATCACAGGACATACCAAACCATGCAATACATGCATCTACATCTGACATACAACACATACATCCACACCTAGTGTATACAATACAATGCATCCATCTATACCCGATGTGAAGTGCCACCCAATATATGTACCTACACAAAGTACCACACAACGAGTACACATGCCACAATACCATGACTACATGATGCACATACATAATATGCATGCCCATAACACAACATCGACAACATGAACACAATACCACACGTACACCAGTACCATATGTACAACATGTACACAGTACCACTGGTACACTGCATCACCTGCACAACGTTTGCACAACATCACATGTACATGGCACCATCTGCACAACGTGTACATAACAGCACATGTACACTACACCACTATACAATGCGTACACAATACCACATGTACACAGTACCACACACACGACATGTATGTGGCACCACATGTACACAGTGCCATATGCATGACATGTACATAGCACCACATGCACGCAACACCACTTGTACAATGTGTACACAGTACCACGCGCACACGACACCAATTTTACAATCATGCACACCACACCATATCTACATAACACCACATTTACAACATGCACGCAACACCACTTGTACATAGCACTGCATATACAACACGTACATAGCATCATTTATACACAACGCTGCATATCCAACATGTTCATAGCACCATATGCACACAAAACCACATATCCATCATGCACATAGTACAATATGTAACAAAACTACATATCCAACATGTACATAGCACCACCTACACCCAGTTTTGAATATGTAACATTCATACAACACTATATGTCCCATTTTGTACATAACACTGCATAAACAACATGTACACACACTATATATACACAGCACCACAAGTGCACACACCATAGATACAGCATGTACAACATACATAACATGTGCATAACAATAGTACCACACATCCAAAACCACATCGTCCTTACTAAGAAACCTTGCTTCCCATGTCCTATCTATGCTTATCCTAGCATGTTGTAGACCAAACTACTTGCACTTTGCTGATATATCCTTTAACATTACCTGCCATAACATAAACATAGGCATAATACAAGTATACAAGTATACAATATCAATTCTTATCCACATGATACTGACCATGTATATTTGTCATGACTACTCTTCCCACTTGATTGATCATGAACCAAGAACCTCTTCATGCCATTCAGTTGTGTAAGCAATTATTCCTTCACAAGAATGATCCCTGACAATCCCTATCACACAGTGACATAGAGACATAGATACATACATATATAACCATTAGCATAAAACAATCCTCACCTTGTTAGACAACCACATACATACATTCATGAATACATAGATTAACATCAACATAATCATGATCATAACATAATTACTAGATAACATAAGGTCTAGGTTAAGAGAAATTCCTTTATTCATGCAACACATGTGCAACATTGAGAACAACAGTTCCCAACATAGCCAAGGCATATGATGCCTCAACTCCATTTACTTTACCTTTTCCTGTTACCTTTCTCATGACTATACTGCTACTGTCCATTTACCACAATGGACCCAACTAGTCTAACCAACTGTCATAACCTTACCTTCCGCTGCGCTTACTCATGCACAAAGCTTCATCTGGATCCTATATCATCAATTGGGTACCACAAATCTCTCCCGATTTCCATCGAATTTCCTCTTTCCCAGCCAATTCCCAAGACTCAAAACATAAAAGGCAAGACAAGAAACAAACAAGAAGAAGACTATAAAAACCAATAACAACATGATTCCGCAAACAAAGTGGTATGGCTATACACTAGGCATAAAAAAAGCCACAAATCAAGCTCAACAATTCATAAAAGACCAAAAGCACAAGACTAACAACAGACACCATGACTCAACCCCCATGGTTCCCAGGGAAAGCTCAACCCGAACCTTCTTCAAGATTTCATGGAAACCTCTCTTTCCATGCAACTCCCTGCATCATGTTCACACATGTCAATCACATGTTCCAAATATCAAGAGAATCATATTTATTAATTTTAAATCAATCGTTACCAAGACTACAAATCATGTCATAATCCATTGTCAACTCATAGTCATCAGCCATAATACTACAACTATCAACTACATATCAACTGTCTCAACACATACATGTTAGTACAATCATCTTAAAACAAAATAATTTGAACACATACTCATATTAAGCAATTCATCGGTCATTAAACCACTTGCAAACATACCATGTTAAATAAATCAATTAGATGACATAATAAGCACCAAACACTCAAATATCAAATAAACAAAATAATCAACTATGAAACACCAAGTATGATACATAAGAAAACTCATACCTTAGTGTACCTCAGGGGAGGCTGTCTTGTTTGCATAATCAATCTAGTTAGCACGATATAACTTAACAACATATCACTTCAAACATAAATCATGATATCCATAACATTAACTAACTAATATGTTCACATCATAATCTCCTAAGCATTTGTCGTTCATGCATAACAATCACATATGTATGATCAATCTAGATTAGTACGACACCATGTCACACATATGTCAGCTCATACCTGAATATTACAACCATAACCATTTGTATAGGCCAAACCAGGTTAGCACAAAACATATAACATCAATATCTTCAAGGCAATGAACATAACCATCACACATATGACCAATCCAAATTATAACATCAATATCTCAATGAAATAACCCTAATCATCAAGTTAATAGCATATAACAATAATAATCTATATATCATGCTCATCAACAACATAAAACCGAATCGTCAAGCTAACTGCATGCCAAACATACAATACATGTACGACGATCTCCTGTTACCCCAAAGTCCAATGCTGCAACCTCATTATGATGATCTACATCTCCTACTCTATCTCAGCCAACACATTAGCATCATAACAACCAATAGCATCATGATGACCTAAATTTCATACAATGACTTCACAAGGCATGTTTGACCTACTATTCATGCATATTATAACCAAGACTATACATGCATAACAATTGTATATAAACATATAACAAATGAGTACCAAACCATACACACATCATTCTAGCTAGAGTCCAGTCATCAATGCATGACCATATCAACTACACAAACCATGACATTATGCATGACAACAACTATTACTCCATTAAACACATTGCCACATTCAACCAATAGTATGCATAAGCCATGTCAAATCAACTACACCTACACATAAACGCATGTAGTCGAACATAAGAGATCAAATCTTGTAATCAACCTACAAGATTGATACATGTCATCCAAGATATTCAAAAATGTAACCTAAAATACAAGGATGCAAGTAGGTATCATGAAATCAACATGTAAGTGACATATAATTCATACTCAGTCAGTCATAGGTTCCAAAAATCACGACATTGTGTCTATTAGATTGAAATCAACATTCACCAATAATAACAACCTATAAGCATACCCCCTTACTATCCATGGTCCACACTAAGGTAGACGGAGGAAGCTACTATAATGGCCGATCTCCAATGTCCAATTATGGAAATGGGATCTCCAAACCTCTACTAAATTTAATCATACTTGAAAAGAAATTGATTTTTATTTCTCATACATTTTGTATGATATTAAGTGAAAACATTTCACTTATTCCACTCGTAACATAATAACTAAAAACATGCCACTTTTCCATTTCCTTACATGCAACTTTTCAAATTCCTTTCATGCAACCTTTCAATTTCCCTACATGCAACTCTTCAATTCTTTGCATGAAAATAGGAATAGATCAGCTACATCCATATTATCACACTACAATACTATCCCATCCAAAAATAATTAACATTTTCTTCAAACAATTACCATACTTTTACATTTTCTTTAAACAACTACTATACTATTACATTTGCATGTAAGCATCTCTTCAAACACTTTTCATGAAAACTAATATAGCGAATGATTAAATGCATATATCCTAAACTGCAGTATTACAAGTTATGGAAACTAAACCATATGATCAGTGGAATTATTCCTGACTATGGTTCAAGTTTCAGCTTCTCAGATTTCATAGATGAAAAGTTATAACATAATACCAACACAATCTTATTTGGTGCACAATTCTAGGAGTATCCAGAAAGCTCGACTTCCACTGGTCATATCTCCTAAAATATAACGAATAAATGTCTGAAATTTTTATCACAATATAAGTGGGATTTACTATTATTGTGGAAACAATTTCAGCTCCTGAGAGTGAAATAAAAGTTATAACAAAAATGTTAGTGTGACCTGTTTGAGACCTGATTTTAAGGCATTCAGAAGGCTCGACTCCCTCTGCTCATATCTCCTAAAATATTGCGACCCAATATCTAAAATTT
>CM062813.1:167515567-167687571 GCA_031772625.1 Pinus tabuliformis
GAGTTTGAAAAAGGCCAAAAGAAACTACTCTGGAGTTCTAGGCAGAGGGTGTGCCAAACTTTTCGCAAAACCACAGAATACGTTTTACGGTACGAGTGGTCGATCTTCGTGAATGCTGTGTTCACTGCATTGCGATCAGTAGGGCGGCCGACACGGTTTCCTATGGATAAAGGCTTTGTTCCTATAGGGGTCTCCCAATATATACGCGACGGTACGTGGGAGCACAAGTCCGTACTGATACTTATCGCTTCACCGTGGAGGAATCACCCAACCACTCAACGCTAAGATATCACGTTTAACGACGCCGGAACACGTCTCTAGCTTAGACCTCTATGTGTTTGCGTTATGTTTCAATGCGTTGTTATGTAAATTCAATTTATTTTAAGGTTGATCTTGTTTAGCAGTTTGCCTTTATGGATCACCATGAGATGTATAGTAACACTCCTAAATGCAGTCTAAGATGATAAGCACGCTTTTCAATCTTTCAACTTTGAAAATCTTAACTACTGAGGGAAAAGAAAGACATCATATTTTCACACAGATCATAGAGCACACACTAATGCACTTTTTCCTAAATCAACATGCAAACTGTCAAAATGCACATGCACAATGCAGGTATTTCTTTTCTCTTTCTTAATGTTGATGTAATACAAAAAGAAAGCTGTTGTATAACTTTGAATTCAATTTCAAGTGAAAGCAAACAAGCTTGTCCAAAATCAAAAGAAACCTTAAGATTTACTTGTTTCGACACTAGAAATATATAAATTCAAACCATATGACGAAAGCAAAAGCTCAATCAGCTATGAACAGCAAACAAACTAACTCTTAAGATCAAAACGACACTTATCACAGGTCTAGATCTAAGAGGTCACAGCAAGACTAGTTCACTTTTCGTTATGGGAAACTGCAAATGATATAAGAAATACACAAAGAACAAATAAAGTTTCTTTATACAACCGAGGCGGAATAGTGGCAAGGAAAGTTGGTTTCAGATAGGCACATTGACTGACAACAGGCTGCAAAAACAAGGATGAAAACAGGGCAATAAATAGCAGGGAACCCCAGTAGCACAATGCAAAACTGGTTCAGCGCAGGTGGTACACTGTCAGTTTGACATTCAGCGCAGGTAGCCCCTTCAGGATCTGCGCTGAAATGAAGACTGCCTTCACAGTGCTTGCACTGAAGAGGTAAACTTTTGTTTTTCTCAGTTTCCGGGTCACAGATTGCTCAAAAATTCACAGTTTTTGGCCAAATCAGAAGCTATCAGTCAAGTACACACTAAGGGATGAAAAAGAGGATGAAAAGCTATCACTAAGAGCTGTTCAGAGTCCTTGTGGATCAGCTCTTCAAATCATAAACATGCCCAGAAACTGAGCTAGAGTAGCTGCCCTCTACTTTGCATTTGAAAGTTCCAAATGCAGTTCGATTCGGTACTCCCTGTGTTTATGAAATGAATAGCAAAAACACAAACAACCAACAAGATACGTCCCCAGCGGAGTCACCAATTTGTTGTTGGGAAAAGTATCCAATACGGAATGACCCTATCCCACTCTAAGGGTGATAGTACCTCAGCAACAAATGAAGCAAAGCTATCTAAGATTTCTTCTTTATGAAAGTAAAATAGGGGAGAAAGAGATCCACTAACCGATGTCTTTCGCTAATGGTTGATCCAATCTTCTCTCCTTGTTGCTTGCTCCCAGCTCCTTGCTCTTTCACTGGCCCAGCTACACCAAGATCCTGCAAAATGGCAAGAGAGGGAAACTACAAGAAGCATACATTCATAATTGATTCAAGGATTAGAATAAATCAAATACACAAGTATAACAATACATCATTGAGACACATGCATATAGAAGAACCTCAAATGCTTTATTAATGGAAGAAGTAAAGTTCAAGAAGTGATACAACCATAAAAGGCCCAATCCAGCATCACCTCCCAGCAGAAAGAAATCTCCTCTTCACCTCCTTCAAAGCAAATCACCCAATAGTTCTATACTCAAACCAACAACACTTCCTTACATTCACAAGATTCCAGCCTCCCTAGACCTCATGAGAGAGCTCTATATATAGGAGTTTTGGAGAAAGGATGAGTCAGCTTGAGCTTGGCATGAAGCTGACTAGTGTCCTCTCCCACTTCAGTTATTCTTCAGTTCTTGAGTCCACTTGGAGGTTCTTGCTTCCACTTGGAGATCTAGATCCTCTTACTCATCACCAGTTGAATTCCTTGATCCAAGTGTCATTTTGGAAGCTTCCTGGGCATTGACACCTTGAGGAATGACTGTGCCACTTGTCCAAACTCGCCCAACGCAGGTAGCCTTCTTTGCAGTTGACATTCAGCGCAGGTACACAGTGGAGCAGTTGACATTTAGCGCAGATGCTCAGTGGAGCAGTTGACATGATCCAGAATTAGCTTGTTTTTGAGTGTTTTCAGGTGGAGAACTGATATTCAGTGCTGTGGTTTGCTGACCTTGTTCCTCTAGGGGTAGGAACAACATGTTTAGGGACTTTGGATCCCTTAGATTATGGACATTTCATGCTTCATGCTGTAAGGCACAAAAATGTCTATAACAGCTTGGTCTAACTCATTCCTGGCTTTCTCTACCTGCTGATTTATGGATGTCGTTAGCTCACACAATGGCTCTGCCTGAGCGATTTGTTGACATAGGATCCTAATTTGGGATATTAATGCAGTGTTTATTTGCACTGCTTCTGCTCTGAATTCACCCACTTGTTGAGCGCCCTTTATCTTTTCGAGCTGCGATGATAATTGAGCGATTTGCTCATCTTTTGTTTTCATCATTTGCTCGTTTGCTGCCCTCAATTGTGCCAATGCCTCCGATAATTCCTTCTGTTTCTGAATTGCGCTTTGGTCGACCCTTTTCTTTTCTGCCTGCAATTGTTGAGTTAATTGACTGTTCACTTGTTGTTGTGTCGACAACTGCTGCTCCGCCTGCTCTGCCTTCTGCTTTGATTCAGCCAACTCTGCTTGTAATGCGAAAATTTGTTGGTCCTTAGTCTTTAGTAGAAGACTTACCTCCGATGCCTTGTCGATTGTCGCTGCCGAATAAGCTCCCGCATACTGTGACAGTTTTGTTAGGTCATCGGAGGGGTCGAATTCCTCCTTCCAAACCACGCTGCCCGTTACAGTTTGTTTTGGAAAAAGGGGAGGTTGATCAATCTTCCTCCTTTTCCTTTGTCTTTTTACCACTGCCTTATGCCTCGGGCTGTAGAAAACATCCAGGGGAGGAATATCTTCTACCTGGAGAATGATTTGGTCGGAGGGGTCTTTTGGTATTATCTCAACATCCTTGGAAATTGGTGGGCCGCTGGTTCCACTTAGAACCTGAGGTGAAGTGATGTCCTGTATATCGTTTGTCTTGGAAGTGTCTGTATCCTTGGAACATTCCAACCCACTGATGATAGAGTCAAATTGCTTCCATTCTTGAAGCAAATTAGGGTCAATAGTAGTATCTATATTGACATCAGTGGTGGTTTGTTTTTCCTTTTCAGCTTGGGACTCCTTCCGCACTTTTTCCTGCTCTCTTTTCTGCTTTTCCTCTTGTTATTTCTTTTGCCTTTCCTCCTGTTCCTTTTTATGTTGTTCCTCTTGTGCTCTCTTCTACCTTTCTTCTTTTTCTTTTCTCTGCCTTTCCTCCTGTTCCTTTTTATGATCCTTTGTTACAACCGGAGGTTCCTTTGACTGTTGTCGAACAGGCTCGCTTGATGATGTCGCCGGGGTTGTTGCTAGTAAATCTAGAGGCAGAGTTTGCAACCTCTGTTCTCTAAGTTTATTAAACTCAGTCAGCCCTTCATCATTATATTTCATTCGAGCGAATTCTTTAGCCTGACCTATTGTTTCGGCTGAAACGAATAGGTCGTCAAACATATCTTCTTTGTGCTCAAATTTTGTCAATTTGGCCTGTTCTAGTGCATTGTAGGCAACTTTCTTTGGATCATATGGCCTATTTGGGATAGTCGCCAGAGTTAAGGATTGAATCTTTGTGGCTTCTTTTTCTGCATGTTTGAGATCATGCAGAGTATAGACACCACACCTCAAGGGAAAAGAGGGCCAGCCCCTCTTCTTTTCTTTCTTGAGAGTCTGTGTAACACTCTCAGCCGTAATCTGATAAGTGATTTCTCTTGCTAGCAGTTTATCTGGTATATACAAAGGGAGAACATGTGGGTTGGCTTGGCTGCCGAAAAATCTTATGTAGGTAAATCTCTCCTCTCCAAACCAACTTGCTACCGCTGTTATATCAAACGAAGCTTGATAGGAAATCTTGGGAATGGGTCTATCAAAAATAGAATAATGAATAGGCACCATAAAGCCATTGAAGATTTGGTACAAATGGTGCTTGTAAGAGGACTTCCATAATTTCTGATGGTATATGTGGATAGCCGTGGGATCTTGTAGCATCCACCTCCAGCCAAGCACGGGAAATTCAGAATTAAAACATAATGTATCTAAGATATAT
This sequence comes from Pinus tabuliformis, assembly GCA_031772625.1. Taxonomy (NCBI): domain Eukaryota; kingdom Viridiplantae; phylum Streptophyta; class Pinopsida; order Pinales; family Pinaceae; genus Pinus; species Pinus tabuliformis. Next base: position 167,520,043 of record CM062813.1, read on the forward strand.
GCACTGTAATAGAATGGGGGAATTTTTCTTTCAGAGACGACAGTCTGATTTCTAAAATCACGCACAGCTTGTGCTAATTTGTCAGAAAGGATGGTGGCCCAATCCATAATTATACTGTTTACTGCTGCCTCCATTAGAGGAACCATTTCTATGGTAAAATTAGCAGAGTCATGCAATCCCCATAATCTACACATCATTATTCCCGCATAGCAATAAGGAGAAGCCAGAGAATCAACCGAGTACTTACCGGAAGATTCGTGTTTGTGTTTGGCTGGATTTTGTCTCCAATCCCGGATGGGTTAGGATTCAACTTCATTTTCGCTTGCAAACCTCTCCAGGAATGCTTTATTATATATCTTCTCCGACTCGGGCAAATGATACATTTGCCTTAGATCATCCGCCCTGAATGATCCAAAGATTCTTTCGTCTCTAGTGCTGAAAGTTCTATCCAAGATTGGGATTTCTTGAATCGCCCACCACACTACATCTGTGTATGGGAGAATTTTCTCCCTGGCCGCTATTCTGTGAAGGAAAGAGTCGGCTAAATCCTTGAGAGTACATTCAGACTTCCGAGTAGGATCCGCAGTAGCTTCTGTTATTGTCTTTACTGGTTCTTCAGCTTCAATTAGGTCATAAGTGCCTTGCCAAGTAACTCTGGTGAGACCCGTGCATGTAGTATCAGATATTAAGCCCTTCTTCTTGTCCACGAGAGCTTGTCCTGCAGCTGGTGTAGTGGAAGCGCCTGCGGTCTTTTTAGACTTCTTCCCCATCTTGTTTGAGCTTCCTTCTATGGATGAATTCTGCACAGCGGCGAAAATAAACGTAACACAGAGATATGCTAATGAAAATCCAATATGGAAAGATATATCGATCAAAGCGTGCTGAGAAATTAACTCTTAAAAATGGCTGCGGATCCAATCCATGGGAAGATCTTACAGATACATTAAATGGCCGTTTAAGGCCTGCCACCCCTTAAATGCTCATTACACCATTATTCGGCTGAATGACTTGCTTAAGCGTGCTATGGATATTATGGCAGTTGAGTGCAGGTGAGGGATTATTTAAAAGATCAAACTTTAAATACGAATGGATCATAATATCCCTCCATTTAACGGCTTTTTCGAAATCCGTGCTATATCGCAATCGGGCATCGGGAACACTTTAAATCTTTATGTTGACAATTTTGAAACGCCGATCGCCGATAGCGATATCGCATCGCATCGGAATGAAGGGGCATGACAATGTGCATAGATAGTGTCTCGCCGATTGCCGATTGCCGATATCGCATTGCATCAGGGGTAGAATCTGGGCGCCTTATTATTATACATGGGATATTGCCGATTGCCGATTGCGAAATTGCATCGGACCGGGGTGAATGACTTAAGGTGCTTAGCTTGCATATATAAAGTATCGCCGATAGCTTATCGCCGATTGCACATCGCATCGGGGCTTATGTCATGGGGGCGTTTTAAAATGTGTATAGAGTATTGCCGATAGCCGATTGCGAAATCGCATCGGCGAGATCCCATATGTCACTTATTTGCGTTTTCTATGTTATTGCGATATGCGATCTTGCGATCGCTTTATCGCAATAATAAAAGATTGTTATAATTGATTCAATATGGGTTTTTCAAAAGGTTTTATATAATGCCTTCATTTGGTTTGTGGACCTTTTACAAATAATGCAATATTGATACCAATTGACTTCTAAAGGGACCCATTTCATATAATAATTTTGTAAATAAAATGTTATGAAATGGGGGGTTGTTGTGGAGCACAACAATCAGCGATTTTCGAGGCATCAAAACACGGGTTGGTTCCTACTGCTCACAAAATTTATACACCTGCACAAGAGATCAAAACATAACAAGGTATTCAAATTCAAATAACATATTCAAAAGTAACCTACGTAACAGATCAAGGAGCATTAAGAAAAATGATACATAAACATACACACTTGTGGAAAATGAACTAGCAGTTGTATATTAATAGAATAAAGGAGGAAGCATACAAACAAGCCTTAATGTCAATAGGCTCTCCTTGAATGAATGTCCAAGTCCAATCTAAGCTCTCCGAGCCAAATGAGTAGCATATAGGCACAATCTTAGCATAAGGGTGAAAATCGACATAGAACAACCATTTGGGAATGGGAGAGGATGGATATATAGGCAGGGAAAGGGAGTTAGAATCTCTCCAGATATATGAGTAGGCCCTTGTATCAAGAAGGTATTTCATAGGGATATGACAAAGAGGCCAAGTTGGGAGAACTCAACCTCATCTATGTCAAACAACCTCCAACTCGCCGCTCTGGAAGCTTCTAGATCACAAAGCTTCTCATCTTCTTTGGGAAAATTTCCTTTTTGGGATCATCGTGGGTATATAAGAAAACATAGTGATGCCATTGTGGGTCTGGTATATTGCAATATGTGACCATCACTGTTTTCAGTCTCATAAGAGTGATGATTCTCAAATTAGGGTTTTAGAGCTATTTCCTTCAAGGGAAGCTCAAGGAATTTTCCAATCAATGTCTTAGGGAGGATCTGAGCTACATATATGAATGAGTACACTGCATGATGGTCATGTTTCAGGCACTTCGGGGTATGTCACAGGGAAGTGCAGGAGGTGTGACAAAATATTGTGTAACAGATGCCCCCTAAAGCATGAAGGTAGAACGAGGAGTGATGGCTGAGATGCTTTACGATATTTTGAAAGGATGAAAACAAACACTATCAGGAGACCTGCAAATCAAGGACACATATACATATAAATATTTGATATCAAAACATGAATCCACGGTATGGATACAACCATCCGAATAATAAGGACTATATGAAAGGATCCATGGCATGGGGGAAACCATCCAAATGAGAAGGATCATCTGTAAAACTAATATCCAAGGTATGGACGCATCCATCCAAGATAGAAGGATCACCATAAATGTAAAGTCCCATCACATGGGAACAACCATATGTATAGTAGAAACATGTGTACAATCATGAATAATACATAACTCCATGCAACCTGAGTCATGTTAGATAAGACTCATGGTCTTTCGCTCCATCCTGACCCAATCAAAGTACGAATTCTAACATGCGAATGAATGTGTCGAAGTCAAACATGCTAGAAAAATGCCTGATTACTGACCAACGATGTGGATCATTAACAGGCATGAGAGGAACCACCAATAATGAAAATGGTCCTCAAGGTACGATAGTACAATCCGTGAATGTGAAAAATGAAGCTGATGTCGAACACTCATGGAATCACCCGATCAAAGGTCAATATTGAAAACCTATCATCGGATGCAAAGAACTTGCCATTAAGCCATGCAATCTCTAAGGTACTGAAAGGGAATTTATAAGTCATCTTCCTAGAGAATGAGTTGAAGTTTACAGGAAGCGACCCATCGAAGGAGGGCCATGATGAGTCCCCCATCATCGACACAAAATGATGAATAAAATGGAATGAAATGAGTAGGATCCAAGATTGTAACAAAGAGTCAGACAATGTATGGGTAATAAATTGCAGATGTGACCTCTCTTGAACATATATGTGACATGACTCCGGAGTGTGGCATCATTTGACTCAACATAGGACCAAGGGTCATAATGACGAAATAGAATAGTCAGATGAGAGGAAAAATGGATTACCCAAACCTGGAAGGACAAGTGACTAAGTGAGGATATCCCAAACCCAACACAAGAAACAAATGAGTGTCATGTTCAAGAGCGACATGCTACCTATACAAGAGATGTTTCACTTTCATTTTCCCCGCTATTTCTAGTGAGTACCTCTTTATTTTTACACAAGATTGAAGAGGATACCATATGATGGTGGTATAAGTTCACCCTTCGAATGAATCCATCCTAGTAAGTTTTACGAGTCCTACGAAGGAGAAAATCGGGCTCATCATGGTGACATGTCTTTCATCATGTAAATTTTACGAGTCTGATGGAAGAGTAGCTCAGTGTCCTTTTCATATCTAGAGATTTTGAAAAAGAAAACTCCATCACATCCCTTTTTGTAATTTGTCTCTTAAATCCGAAAAGGTAGAAAACAATATTCGAGAGAACCTCTTGACCATGTCAATCAAGGTGTACCTTTTTCATAAATAGTCAATCTCAGCTTGAAAATTGGGTAAACATATACTGGGATGACGTCAATTCATTTACTTTTATGAGTTCAAAATGACAAGTACTTGACAATCTTTTCATTTTTCGAGAGTCAGAAAAGAGCTGAAAGATGACTCTACCTCAAAGAACGAGTGGTATAAAAGGATATCAATTGGTTCCAATGATGATGGAACTGCTCAAAAGATGTAATGGTCAAGAGGTTGGATAATAAGACCACTCATCGTAGATGTTCTTCAGGCAAGGGTAAAACAACCAAGTGAAAGTGTATGACCGGCCAAAGAGATGGTGACGATGGAAAGGAAAAAACCAAGGCTCATCTAGCAAAAATAGGCTGATAAAAATGACAATCATGACTGTTAAAAAGGGAATGGTTTCATTTTTACATAAGCTTGAAACATGAGAAACTATGCTTGAGTATACTTTGAAGATGGTTTCATTTTTCACAATCTTGAAACACGAGAAAAAACTATGCTTCGATTTGGTTTCATTTTTACACAAGATTCAAACATAAACAAACTATGCTTGGATTTGGTTTCATTTTTATACAAGCTTGAAACAGAAACAAACTATGCTTGGATTTGTTTTCATTTTTACACAAGCTTGAAACAAAGATACACTATGCTTGAGAGAATTTTGCATTCCCCCAGCATAATGACTCAATTCGAGGTACATACCCCCCAATATTCACTTCATTCACCTAAGTAGACTACTAGTTACTAATAGGTGGATGGAATGAAGGTTCACTTACGAGATTAAGTAAAAGACTCGATTGGAATTTTATGAGATCTAATCAAAGACTCGAATTGGAAGGGGATTTGTTTCATTTTTTAACGAGCTTGACACAAGTAAATGAACTATGCTCATGGGAACCTATTTCATTTTTTAATGAGGTTGACATAGTAAAAGAACTATCCTCATATCCCTTCAATTTTTAAGGAGCTTGACACAAGACAAGGAACTCTGCTCCATATCCCTTGTTTCATTTTTTAAGGAGCTTGACACAGAATAGGGAACTATGCTCCATGTTCCTTGTTTCATTTTTTAAGGAGCTTGACATAGGATAGGGAACTCTGCTCCATGTTCCTTGTTTCATTTTTTAAGGAGCTTGACACAGAATAGCGAACTCTACTCCAAACCATTCGTCACAGACCAAAAGAGGCCATGGTGTCCAAGAGGTTCTCATCATATGGGAGAAAAACACTCTGGAAGTGATACCTGTCCAGGGATCTAAATGAAAAATCAGGCTCCAATGCCCCTAGTACATGATGCACTACATCACCTACTAGAACATTAGGAAATGTTGGCATGGAACAAGTGGCCACGTAATTAACCTGTGGCGAGGGTGATATTACTTGTACATAAGAACCATTTAGGGATTATGGTTGATGGGGAGTTGATTAAGGACCAATGAAGGTAAGTTTATCAATGATCACAATGCTTCCTTCATGCGCGAAATGCATCACTCGAAATAGAGAAGAAATAAGAGCTCCTATGACATAAATATAGTCATGACCAAGGATTAGATTAAAATCTAATGGGCCTTGGACGACCATCGCGTCTATATAGACAGTGTTTCATCCCAAAGTAATAAGCAACTGAGGAAGGATCCCTAATAGTTGACTAGTTCCTTTGTTAAAAGCTAACAGATTCTGGGTGACGGGGACAAGTTGAGGAGAACCTAAATCTTGCCAAGCAGTTGAGGAAAAAATGCTAACAAATGTGCCCTCGTCTATGACCATGCTAGGTACGACCATATGGTAAGCTTGTACTGTAATCTGGAAAGGCACATAAAACAAAAGACAATATCCTACCAGTCGACTCCAATCAAAAGAGGTGACTAAATTACTTGGAGGGTGTGTCATAGGAACATGAGAGATACCCTCTTGCTCTATGGGAACAGTGGAACTACTCTCATTCACCTTGGGAACGCGAGGAATTCCCTCTAGTTCATTCGAAACTGATGAAACAAAAATAACTTGAGCGGTATGGGGTTCACTCTCTACCTAAAAGGTACAGTTAACTGAAAGTGGAGTCAAGTCTACCATTTTCTCAACCAATGGTTGATTGAGAATGGACTCACAAGACTCACTTCCAAAGAGAGCAGGGTTGACCAAAGACGAATTTTGATCAATCGCTTGATCAACTAGCAAAGGATCAGGGGAAAGCTTTCGATAACCAGTTGGAATATGAGGTTGAGAAGCTGTAAAGTTTTCCAACTCTTAGGAAGCTTCATCCATAAGAGGAAAAAGGTGAATGGGATGGTTACCTTCACACAACTTACAAGGAAACTTGACTTTTCCCTTTTTCCCATGGGCTTTATCGTTACTAATTAAAGGTTTATCACCAACATGATCACTAGAGACTGATGACAAAGGTCGATGTGAACCTATCGACCACACTTCTAAGACCTTGGGAATACCAGGACAACTCCAAAGAAGGTGGTCACCCATACATAACATACAAGGTAGTTTTACTTTCTAGGGCTAGTTGGAAGATTTTTCATTATTAGTTGCATTGGTAGCAATGGTTTCTTGGTTTCCCCCTTATTTTTCTTCTTCTTATTTGTCCTCTTCTTCTTCTTCTTAGCTTCCAGGTTACTAGAATCCAGACTTTCACCAAGCAAAGAGGAAGAACGGGGTGAATAAATAGGTGAAGAAGGCAAAGGGTAAACTTTAAGATCAACATGAGGTTGATGTTGTTCAGGTGGAGGAGAACTCGGTTGAAAAGAAGTTTGAACACTCAAAACCACTAAGGTCGAAAATAACCAAACTGGAAGACCAATGGTCAATCCAGGAAGGGACAACGTTGCCATATAAGGAGCGCCAGTATTTCCAAAAGAAGGAAAAGGAGTAGGATTCCTGTTAGAGGGGTTTCTTTGACTAGCAGACTCAGGAAATGTTTCCATTGGTATCAACCTAAGATCTACTAAGGATTATTTCCACATGAATGATGGTTTTCCATGGTAATTAATTGATTGTAGAACTTTAACAAAAATACATCAAAAAGGGGTAATCTAGGAAAAAGGGTTTACCAAGTATCCGTGAATTACAATATACACCCTAGCCGAAGCCAAGGACTTAACGTACGATGGCCAATCTCCCTGAATGTTTTGTTTGGTGTATCACATTTACAAGGTGGTTGACTCAGTTACCTGTGGCTAAAAGATAGCAACCTAGTGGGGTCTCCCAATATATACTCGACGGTACAGGGAGCACAAATCCGTGTTAGTGTTGTCTAATGTAGAACCATTTGATGAGAGCATCCCTATATACTTATCATACTGAAGTGCCTCTGATATAGCCGAAATTACTGGAGAACCTTATATATACTTCCATGCTGGGATGAGATTTCACCCCCGGGATACACTGCAGGCAGTTAACGACAGTTGCTATGTTTAAAGATACTGGAACATGTCTCTAGCCTAGACCTCTAAATATTTGCATTAAGTTCCAAATGCTCCTTAGGTTAATTGAGGTAAATTTTAATGTTTATCTTTAATTATGTTTCATTTTAAGGCTCAAAACGATGTCATTTGAACACCTATGATGCTATTATATGAGAAAAGGAAAACTTTCGTTTCAATGAAAGCTAGACTAATCAAGGGAAGAAATTTCAATCAATAATGCGTCAAACAAAACGCATCATGCAAAAATGCCTTCCACTAACTTTCATTTTTGTCTTCCAAAAGCAATGCCAAAAGTAAAAAACATTTTCACTTTTCACTATCCTAAATGCAACTTTTTCGAAAGCAAAATGGTTTTACTTTACAAAGACTCACTTATATGAATTATGCTTTTCTTTCCATTTTGAATGATTTGATGCACCTAATACAGTTTTTAGCTTTCAATCACTGAAAAATGTGATCTATTTTTAATGATGAATCTCAAAAGATAACTTTTCAATGCAACTAAGCTAATGCATTTTCATGAAAAGTAAATTTCGAAATACAAGCTAAAACAAATGCAAAACGATGTTTTCAATGGTTTTTACAGAAAACAACACTCAATCAATTAGCAAAACAAACATCTCGATGACACCAACAAGTAGCAAGCAATGACCAATTGTCTAGAAACCCTAAAACTCGGTAGGATTTCACTTCGAAGCCAACAAGATAAATTTTGCAAATTAATCAAGACAATAAATCAAAGAACTGACAAATCCAAGCATACAAGATAAGAAAAGGCCTTAGGGGCCAAGACACATTAGATTCTAAGGAAGAAACCTTAAAAATTATCACATTCAAGGATCATCACTTCTTTATATACACAAACCTGTGATGATTGGGTTATCATCACTACTTTGCATAACCAAACCCGCGATGGTTGGGGTCATCATCACTACTTTGTATAGCAAAAGTAGTGATTATTTCATTGCAACCAAAAAATGAAGATTTTTTTTCATCGCAACTGTAAAGGTAAAAACCATGATGCCATCATGACTGTTAGAGATAACCCCATGATGGGAAAGGAATATGGGACAAAAAGGATTCTAAGAAAATATCTAGATTTAGCACTCTAAGGTAGTAATCTGTGATGGTATAAACCCAGACTGAAGCAGACATGTCGAGAAATTGATGGTTGGTCTAATTAGTCAAAGGATCTGATTGAAGGAATGGATGGAAAGATTTACAGCTTCCCTAGTGGAGCTACCATTTTGTTGTCTAGGTAAATCCTCTCTACGAAAAGAGATGATCCCTCTAGCCCAATGAGTGGGGCTAGCAACCTACGTAACAATCTACCAGATACTTTCCTAAGTTACAATTGAAAAGAGAGATGAAGATGTTGGCCTACCTCATTCTGATGCTATCACATCATCCTTTGTTGAAGACCTTGAATCACTTGCATCACGGGATCGAACCTGCTTATCACAATGTTTATACACTTGCACAAGAGATCAAGACACAACAAGGCATGCAAATACAAATAGCATATTCAAAAGTAACCTACTTAAAAAATCAAGGAGTGTTAAGACAAATGATACATAAACATACACATTTGTGGAAAATGAACTAACAGTTGTATATTTATAGAATAAAGGAGGAATCATACAACCATGACTTGATGCCAATAGGCTCTCCTTGAATGAATTTCCAAGTCCAAGCTAAGCTCTCCAAGCACTCCTTCTCCAAGCCAAATGAGTAGCATATAGGCATAATCTTAGCATAAGGGTGAAAATAGACATAGACCAACCATTTGGGAATGGGAGAGGATGAATATATAGGCAGGGGAAGGGAGCTAGGATCTCTCCAGAGATAGGAGTAGGCCCTTATCTCAAGGAAGTAGCTCATAGGGATAAGAAAAAGAGGCCAAGTTGAGAGAACTCGACCTCATCTATGCTGAAAAACCTCCAACTCACTGCTTTGCAAGCTTCTAGATCACGAAGCTTCTCATATTCTTTGGGAAATTTTCCTTTTTTGGATCATCGTGGGTATACAAGAAAATAGAGAAATGCCATCGCAGGTCTGGTATAGTGCAATAGGCGACCATCATGGTTTTCAATCTCATAAGAGTGATGATTCTCAAATTAGGGTTTTAGAGCTATTTCCTTCAAGGGAAGCTCAAGGCATTTTACAATCAATTTCTCAAGGAGGATATGAGTTGCATATATGAATGAGTACACTGCATAATGGTCATGTTTTGGTCACTTCTGGGTATGTCATAGGGAAGTGCAGGAGGTGTGACAAAATATTGTGTAATAGTGACTCATAGCATATCATGTGTCCATCCTATATAAGGACTCCACAAAGTCCTCTCTTGCAAGCATATGTACATACTAAAAACTCTTTGTCCAGATTTGCAATATTTAAAATCGGTGAATGTGTTAACAACTGCTTGAGCTACTCAAAACTGGTCACACACTCCTCTTTCCTTTCAAACTTCTTACCTTTCCTCTACAATGATGTGATAGGATAAGAAATCTGCGAGAAGTTCTTGATGAACCTCCTCTAATAACCTGCTAACCCCATGAAAGATCTCACCTCATCCACATTCCTATGAGCTTCCCAATCCATGATAGCTCTTACATTTTTTGGGTCCACTACTGTGCCGTCCTTGGAAACAACACGGCCCAAGTGGTATACCTCATTCTGAAATAAACTCCACTTGTTGAGCTTAGCATACAATTGATTCTCTCTCAACAATATCAACATTTTTGCTAAATTATCAGCATTCTCTTCTTCATTTTTAGAATAACCAATATATCATCAATGAACATAATAAAAAACTTGTCCAAATATGGATGAAACACACTATTCATCAAGAACATAAAAGTAGTTGGAGCATTAGTTAAATCGAATGGAACTACAAAAAACTCATAATGTTTGTACCTAGTCTAGAAAGTTGTCTTGTGGATGTCCTCTTCTTTAATGCCTACCTGATGATATCCAGATCTTAGATCAATCTTCGAGAACACTGCTTCTCCCTTCAATTAATTGAACAATTCATCAATCCTTGGTAATGGATACCTGTTCTTGATGGTCACTTTGTTCAACTTCCTGTAATCAATGCATAGCCTAACAGTACCATCTGTCTTCTTCACAAACAATACCAGTGCACCCCATGGCGATACACTTGGCCTAATGTACCCCTTTTCAAGCATTTCCTTCAACTACAACTTCAACTATACCGACTTAGGTTTACTCATCATGTAAGGTGCCTTTGATGTAGGAGCTGCCCCTGGCACCAACTCAATAGAAAATTCTACTTCCTTATGAGGTGGAAACTCTGAATATTTGCAGGAAATACATCCTAAAAGTTTTTGTAGAACTAGGTACCTACTCAAAACATCTACATCGTTAACCTCCTTACCTTTGCCACTAGAAATGTGCACTACAAATAGTACACACCCTTTCTTGTGACTACACCTGGCCTCCATAGCTTTCACCATTCTAACTGATGTTTCTTTCTTCTTACCTTGCAAGACTCTTTGTTCCCTATTATCATCCAAGCACTCAATGGATTTGTCATAAAAATCCACCTTGGTTCTACGAAGGTACAACCAATCCATGCCCACCAACATACTGTATGATCCCAATGGTAATAAATTAAAATGTGTTGAGGTAGACATACCATTCAAATCAAATGCACAATCTCTTACCCAATGATGAACTTGCTTCTTTGTACTTGTAACCAACTGCACTAACCAATAATTTGCATGCACTTCTTCATTCAAACCACACTTATCCACTAGGTTAGGATTAACATAACTATAATTAGATCCAGGGTCAATCAAAATAGAAACAACTTGATCAGAAACCATACCATCCATCTCAGTAATAAATGTCTGGTGATCTACCTCTCTATTATCTAGTGCTACATAGATCCTAGGAATACTTTGCCCCACATCTCCCATTTTTTGTGCCTCCTTAGTACTGTATATCTTTTATCTACCAACATGATGTTGTGGACAATATCTCCTACGATGCTCTCCTCCACAAGTCTAACACTGAAAAGGCTACCATCCTTCATCCTTATTCTGCTCCTCAGATCGAAGTCCATGTCCTTTGTTAGATGCATTGAACTTCTTAGATGGTGTTGCATTCTCTTTATTACTTGTATTATGAGATATTGCTCATTTCTTGTCCCATTTTTCTTTGTTCTTTGCATTACCTTTCTAGTTCGTCTTAGTCTCAGATCTGCAATTTGATTGCTCATAACAATGCTTTAGCTTCTGGATGGACTCCTCTGATGATATGGGCTCATTAAACTCAATCATGTCTTTGAATTATATCAGAAACCAAATAAAGAAGCTTTGAATCTTGGTCTTCTCCTCCTTGAGGTAAGGCACATACCTCAACAACTCCTTGAAACTGCTAGTGTACTCCTCATCTGTCATCGATCCCATCTTTAGATCATAGAATTTTTTTTCCATGTTGTCATGGTACCTCTCTGATAGGTACTTCTTCTTGAATAGTTTCTCAAATTCACTCAAAGTCAGCTCCTCATAAATATCTCTGACATTCTTTACATATTCCCACTAGATATTTGCTTTACCTTTGAGACTAAATGTAGATATTATGGCTTTCATGTTATATAAATATTCATGAAACCTGAAGAACTTCCTCATAAAAAGAAACCATGCTTCTGCATCATGTTCCTTGTTCATCTGTCCATCAAATTTAGGTATCTTTGCTTTCTTAAACTTGTCTCGAAAATATCCCCTGTCACTCCTCCTATAATGATGATAATGACATTGATCATAATGACTGTTAGAACTAGGACTAGAATTGTACCTATGTCTATCACCTCTCCTATCAGGAGTGTCCAAGAACCTTCCATCTATGATCGTGTCATATCTATCTGACCTGCACCCACCAGGAGACGTATTTCCATGTGCCCCATTAGTTTTTTCCTCCTACTCATGGTTGATCTGAAGTGGTCCCTGTCATTGCAATTCTGACAAACTTTGAAGTATCACTGCATTTACCTTTTCTTGTTTATCCTATGCTTGTATGATTATGTCATTGTCTGCCTTACAACTCCTCAGTTATGTCTTTAAGCTTCTTAGTGTGTCTGCCAAATCAGGAGTTCCCAACACCATGCTGCTCATGTGATCCATAGGTAGAGTCTCAGGAACTATAGTTTACCATCTTGCTAGTCATCTTTGATATTCTTCCTACAAGGCATATCATGTTAGCTAAACCAAATCACAATAAATCAATGTACCTTAGCATAATTCAAGGAGGACACCTCATCTGTAGGATCAAAAAATTAGTGTAATACATGTATAACATGATCATGATAGCATATAGAAATATAACACATAAGCATATAAGCATATAACAATCATTATAGCTAGAGTCCAGTCATAAATGCATGACCATATCAACTACACATACCATGACCTCATGCATGACAATAACCACAACATCAATGTACACTTGACCACATGTGAATACTAACGTGAAAAAATAATGCATAATCAACTATCCACTCATGATGAAAAACTCCACAATAACACGATCAACTTCCCATGGTGACCTCACTGCAACCATAACCCATACCATACAAATGCAACAAGCACATGGTATTACAACATAAGAAACACATATGAAACTAACATGAATGCATGACCAACACATAACCCATCTAATCTGAGGGATGAAGCAAGCTCTGATACCACTCTATAACACCCTCCTCCCACATCTACCCAAGTGACTGGCCAACCGGGTAAACATGTGACGAGAGGTTACTATGATATGATTTGACTCCATATGTGTCAGTTAAGGAAGTGGAACCGGTAGAACACCTCACACAGACCTTACACATCGGCAACAAAACTCCCAGGATCCATCCCAACCACTCAGCTAACCATCCCCTAAGTCCCACTAAAGTTTTAATGCATCAAACCCCTAGAAACTCCCTTGATATGGACCAAGGTACGTCTAGCAGGCTCTAGATGCTCCCAAAGCAAGGGAAAGCGAGCATCCAGGGACATTTTTCCCCAGTGTTGTGCCTATGACTCTAGGACCTATGCCACTTTTTCAGGGCTAAATCCCAGGTCACTGCCCAGAACTCAGTGACACCTTCATAAATGAAATTTCACAGCATAACAAATATACATTTCAAAAACATTAACAAGGACTAGACAAGACCCCTACTAGCCATGATAGGCATTTTGTCAAACATGTCACAAACATGAAAACTACAGGTCTTAACAACATAAATGAGCATAGGATTCTTGTACTTATCTGAGAATCGCTAATAAGCATTGACGCCTCAACACATTAGCTGCAATTTCACCTATTAGGCCATAGAGACATTGTTCATTCATTTACAAGTAAAAACATGAAGAGATCCATACATATCCACTGTCATAATACATGTTCATAACCATTATACTAAAAATGGAAATACCAAGGAAACAACAACCATATCATCCACATATAAACCAGTACAATACTCATGAATTAACAAGGAGAAATAACCTCATATTAATGATGGAAAGGCCAACCATGTTTGGTACTTCCACGAACCACCTGACCATAGACATGGTGGAGCCAAATATCTCTTTAGCCAGTCACCCCTGAGCCTTATTCCAAACATGAATGTGGTATTGCATGGAACAATCCATCAAAAATGAACCAGGGCTTCCCGAGGCCAAACCAACTCAACCCATCAAATAGTGGTTCCACCTCACAGTAGGACATCACAAACCATCACCAAATTGGTCTTTACCTAAGCCTTCTTGGGCTCCAGAGTGTTTGTTCCAACAAAGGCTTCCAAGACTAGTAACTCAACCCACAAATGTCGTCAGGCTTCCAGAGTGTTTGTCCAACTAGGGATTCTAGGACTAGTAACTCAACCCACCAAATGATTCTACAGTGTTTTTCCAACCAAGGCTTCTAGGACTAGTAAATCAACCCAAGTTGTTATAGGGTTTCCATATCATTTGTCCAACCAGGGTTCCAAGAACTAGTAACTCAATCCAAGCTAAAGGAAACATGAGAACCAACCATAAAAACAAAGAAATGAACCCACAAAACCATCGATATCCAGGAAATGGAAAGGTTAGGCAAATCCATTGTCAATCCAGGAAATCCTCCAAGCCAATTACATATATGACCAATAAACCACATGCATATTCCATGCATGCCAAAACTAGTGAGGAAAACATACATGCAACTCGGTACCTGCAAGAAAAACCCGCTATAGTTGTTGATCCTAATGTCCTCATCTTCCTTTTTCTTCTTGCTCCAAAAATCCAAGTATGCCACACTCCTTCAAGAGTGCTCCAAGAAAACTCTAAGTGTCTAAGAGTATGAGAGAGAGAGAATAGAGAGAGAGTTCCAAAACTAAGCGGACAAAATTCTGTGAATTGATCCTCAGAAGACTTTTTATTAGTGAGGCCTCTATTTTCTTCATTTTCCATTATTTTCCTTCATTTTCCTCCTCACATGCAACATGTGACCTTTCAACTCCCTTTTCTCCTAATTTCCATTATTTTCATAGATAAATGTGCCAAAATGCCACTTTTCCTTTCCAAATCCTTTTCTAATTTCCTTATCTATTAATCAATCACTAGTGATCCCCATCACTAGGCTTTTTCCCAACATTCAGCTTGGAATATGTGTCCCATGACCTTGGTAAATATTTTTCCTTTATTAACTTTTACATGTAATTTTGACCAAGGTTGTTACAAAAAAAATTGCTTCATCACTAAGCACTTCCTCAGGAGCTTTTGTGGACTTCTCTGAGGCTCGTGCCTTCCCCTTGTCACCCTGTTGATCAAATATGTGTAATTTGTAATTATATTCCACCATCCTCAACTATAAACATTGAAAGGTTTGAATTTGATGAAAAAATTTAGATCAATAAGAATTTCCATTTTTAACATAAGAGGGGAATTTTAGCCAGTTAAATACTTGCTCGCAAATATTATGATACCTTGAAAGTTCTTTATGACACATTAAAAAAAAAATCAACCAGTTCATCTAGAATTATTCACCATTATATTAAGAAAACCACTACTAACATATGTCTAAATTTATATAGAATCTTCACATTATATCTTGGGCATGTTAGAGTCGGTCTAGTAGCCCTCCATCAGCGATCAAAATTCTTTGCATTTGCATAAGTAGGTGTCTCATAAGTGTCAATTTTTGCATCCCATTAGGCATGCCATAACCCTGATGGAGGAGCTGGTGTCTTTGTCCCCCTCTTGGCATTGCTGGATCAAAGTTATTTCAGTCCTTAATCTCTTTCAGGCTTGTCTTGTCTTGTCTTGAGGTCAAATTCCTAGGTCTAGGGTTTTGGTCAAGTTTGTTTACAAGGTCATGTCTCTGAAGGTCAATAAGTGCTCAGCAAGCCAGAGGGATGATTTTCAAAATGTTTCTTCACAAATTTCTATCTTGTACAGCTAATTTTCACCTTGGATTTAAAAACCCTGTTTTTAAAGCCAAGGTCATTTTTCAAATTTTTGTAAAAAGTGATGAAATTTCAAAAAGCTTCCAAGGACAGCATGTAACCCTGGCTCCCTTGCCAAGATCCCTTAGATGATATCCCTGCAAAAAGTATCGAGCAAAAGCATTAGATGAGTCAATTTCAGGACAAAGGAAACCAAAATGGTCAATTTTATAAAGTGTCAAAGAAAAACATTATAAAGTGGGTTTGGGCATGAAATTATTTCAAATCAAAGTTATAAAAGCCCAATCTCCCTCCATTTACTCTCATTGTGCATCTAACTCACTTGCAAGAGAGATTGGGCGAGGGTTGGAGCGAAATTGTGAGCAGACCAGGCGCGCGACCCATCAAGCGCCTTCCAACAATGTTATTTTCTAACGGGCGCGACCCGTCAGTGGCGCGCGACCCGTTGGGTGAGGCGCGTGACCCGTCAGCGCCCTCTTTACCAAATCACCTGCAAATTCATCCAAGGAGCCAACAAAATTGCTAAATTGCCTAAGGTAGGCCCTCCAACTTACAAATTGCTGCTTGTTATGGTTAAGACATCATGAATACATGTTTTAAAAAATCTCATTGTGCAAGAGAAAAATCTCTATATGGTTGTGGTTTAAAATTGTAAAATATGCCTAGGGTTTTATGCTGTTTTAAGGTTTTTCTCTTGTAAATCATTTTTCCCATTTCCCATGTCATTTTCCTTGTCTTTCTATATAAATTTCCCTTTTAAATTTGTAAAGAAAATCTAAACCCTACCCATTTTCCCTAAAAAATGAAGAATCAAGCCCTAACCCTACCTCTCATTATACCCATGTAAACAATGTATATAATGATGCATATGCAATGATTTTTGCAATTTTTTTTCCCTTAAATCCCTGTTTTATATATTTATTCCCATTTTCCCTTTAAAGGTGTCCCTCCCCTAACATTCCCCTCGTGCTCCTTGTCCCCTTGAAACAACATATAAATCAGCATTTTACAAGGTAGAAACAACAGTACATTTTGGCCACTCTGCTCCTTAAACAATGTCAGAAACCGAAACCTATGAGCAGAGTGATGACCAGGCATCAGCTTCAGAGATTGAGGTACAGAGGAGGCCTCATAAGGGTGGAAAGGGTGGTCATCATAGGCGAGAGGAACCCACCTCTTTGACAGATTTACAAGCTTGTCCTATGGCAGTCTCATGTTTCCAGTACATGTCTTGCTATGAGTTTTGCGAGAGGATCTCTCGGATTCAGCACCACAGAGAGTTGGCTCGCCTATTTGTTTTACACTTGCATGATGGACATGTCAACCTTGCCGGGGTGGACTTTACATTGACACCCGAGATGATTGCACAGGCCATAGGGATACCTAATGTCGGAGAGGTATGGAATAAGTGCAAGGTGTTGGACAGTGTTCATTTTGAGCCTTTCGTTAGACCAGCACTCATGAGACACTTGACAGGAGTGTTTCCCTTCAGATTTCTAAGGAGTGAGTATGCTCCCATGATGAGGCTCATCATGCTCTATTTTACCTGTGAGGGCAGATTTTCACAGGTATATTCATACCATATTCGCTTATTGATGCACTTCACACGGGTACGGATGATGAACATCCCTGTTTTCTTCTATCAGAACATTGAGAGGATGGTGTCCATGATGTAGAGGAAGAGCCCGGCATAGTAGTATAGGAGCCTTTACCATTATGGTTTGATTCAGCTTGTGGTGTTACATCAGTTGGCTCAGCAGGGCATCTCATGGGAGGAGTTCATCTCTCGTGAGCTTTTCATAGCACCACCACCGCCACATCCTGAGGTTATTCACGAGGAGGGAGGACCATCACAACAGCATGACATCCCCATCACTAGACATGTCAACTCCTCACCTTTGGTTACTTATCAGAGAGGCCAGAAGGCCTTATTTGCAGCAGCTCGGCGAGTACTTTCTCCACAGCATGTGGAAGTGGTCTCGCCTTCTTCATCAGCTCAGCGAGTGTTATCTCCACAGTAGGTGGAAGGGGCCTCGCTTTCTTCAGCAGCACAGGCAGCACAGAGGGGCAAGCAGCCCAAGATTGATGAGGGGCCATCAGGTGTTCCAGCTATCGAGCTTATTGATCTTGATGTCAGTTCTCCTAGCCTAGAGTCGAAGGAGATCATTCAGCACCTTAGAGCTGAAAATGATGCATTGCAGAGGAGATTAGAGGGGGCACAATGGACAATCTCATATCTAGAGCAGCGCAACAAACAGTTGGAGGATGAGCAAGCTCTTGATGAGTTGTGGAGGATCCGTAGTGACCGCAACTTGAATCGAAGAAGACCCGGTGATCCATTGCCCGCTGAGCGAGAGTCCATGCTTATCCAGCTCAATGCTCACTTGGAGAGGTTGTTGGCTAAGGCCAACCAAGATAAAAAATTGTTGAGAAACATGAAGAACCATTATTGGGCGAGAATGCACGTGTGCAAGGCAAAGATGAAGATGTTCCAAGGGCGGTTGGCCAAGGCACAAAAAAGGAGAAAGAGGCCCGATCCCCTCCATATCTTGGCCGAGGCCTCACTGAAGGACCAAGGCACTAAATAGCCTAGCCACAACACAAATCCCAAGAAATTTTGAGCATTTTTGGTAAATTTTGGTTTTTTCGGGCAATTTACAGGTTTTCTCCATTAACGGGTCTCACCCCCCGCGCGACCCTTCATCCTGGCAACTCCATTTTGCAAAAACTCAGCATTTCTAGATTTTTCATGAGAAGTTACATATGCTCATCCATGGCCAAGATATTTTATGAAGTTTTGGGCCTCCATAAAGTCAAAAAACAACCAAAAAATGACTTTCTGCCACATTTTTGAGACACAGAAAGCAGTCTTGGGAGATTGCAATTTTGGAGGGGCAAATGACCACCAAATTCAGAAATTCCAGTTGGGTTGGAAAGTAGACTCACAGAACTTTCCAAAAATCCTACTCTTGCTCAATTTGGACACCTAGAAGTGCCCCAAAAGTGGTCCCAAAGGCGTGCGACCCGTTAGGCAGAGGCGCGCGACCCGTCAGGCAAATTTCTCCAAATTTCAGTGTACAGCTCAGAAAAACGTAGTTTGACCCTGTTTGACTTTTTGGGGTGGATTATTATCCTCTTTGATGTAATTAATGTACTTTTATGACAATTTTACACTTATGTACCTCTTCTAGAAGATTCATTCATGAAATAGGTGAAAATTAAATGAATGAATTGGTTTCCTAGCTTATAGAGGCAAGTTGTTTTGACTGCCTAGTTTTCAATGCTTAGTTTAGAAGTGGTTGAAACAGCTCCTAGGATAGTGAGCTCGACCCATGGAGGCAAGGAAAGAGGTTATATGATCTATATTATGTACTTTCTTGCTCATTTTCATGGTTGGACTCTTGAGGGAAAAGCTATCATTGTATTATTCACTGTATCTCTGCAATTTTTGGCTAAGGAAGACCAGGGTTTTGTAGTCCTTTTTGGGATTCTTGTGGTTACATGTATTGATGGTGTGTTTCTCTATGTACTTGTAAGTGTGTTATGTGAATCATTTCCTTTCTTTTCCTTCTGAACATTAAACAAATGAAGTGTTAAAGTATAATTCATGACTGTCATGCTCTGCTTTTAAGTTTGTTTAATTTCAATGTTTTCTACTGTTTAAGGAGAATTCAAAGTTATTGTTTGCTCTCCTTAGCTCCTCACCTATATTTCTCATCCATTCACCTCAATCTAAGGCATCAATACTGTCTCCTATCTCGCCCCAAAGAACCCCCTGCAGAAACTGTGTCCTATCCTCGCACCCAAAATTGCCACTCCTCAATTTGCCACCAAAAACCCTAAAAATCTCAAATCAACCCTGTTGATCAGTTCACTAGCCTAAAATTAGTGTTACCCTATTGGTTATCTCGCCCATTGAAGATTTTGACCGAGATAGACCGGAGAGAGCCCTCTCCTGCCCCGTAGGGCTAGCTACGAGGCTAAGTGGTTTGATGTTGCCTTGAGGTTTACCTTTCTCAGCCTGAGGTGAAATTTCAAGCGCTAACAGGGCACTTGTATCAAAGAAATAAAAAGTATTCTTATATTGAATTCTAGGGTTACCTACAGTTCTAAATTGCAGTAAGTTCTACAAGTTGTCTTGGAAACCAATGCATTCGGTCAAGTTTCAAGCTCATTGTGGGATACAAATAATTAGATGATTGTGTGAAACATTAAGAATCAATGTTTAAGGTAACCTTTGGAATATATGATTCATATAATCCTTCAAGGAAGGTTGGTCATATGCATACTAAATCTTTCATTTAGTTATATGATGCCTAAAAATATGAATTTTACTTACTCTAGAATGGGCTCATTGTGGGATACAAAAAATTAGATGATTGTGTGAAAGATTAAGAATCAATGTTTAAGGTAACCTTTGGAATATATGATTCATATAATCCTTCAAGGAAGGTTGGTCATATGCATACTAAATCATTCATTTAGTTATATGATGCCTAAAAAGATGAATTTTACTTACCCTAGAATGGATAAAATGATAAGAATTTCTCACTAGAATAAATCTCGTGGTTATATTATTTTACATACAATTACATTGATGTTTACCTGTTGTGAGATTAGTGCCCTTAAACCTTGATCAACTTGCCACAATATTCTAAACATGACGTATTAAAATGTTTCCTTAACTTACAATATTTGTGACAATATATTATAGTAAATGACAATCATAACATATAATAGACATTGCTTTCAAGTTGGGTATAATAGAATACATACCACCCCCATAATAGAAACATTTGTATTTATTCGATTCAAATCATAATCAATGATAAACTCTTCCCTTGAAACTATTCATTTTATGCCACATACGGATATACATTTTCCTTCACGCCCCTCAAATATGCAATTGGGTTGTTGTTGTCACTGCGACAAACACCCTGCCTACACTTGAATATTGGAACCTATCATGGATCTTGCAATCGAATTCTATGTAGTCACTTGTAGCTCTGATTATTCTTTAAGATACCTTTTGGACTGTAAGTGTCGAAGTCACTTGCTCACACATATTCATTCTATAATGAATTCATGAGTGCACTTATTCATGCAAGGTCGAATAAGCCTAGCACAGTCTCTCAAGACAGTTCTTGCACTATGTTCAATCCATGTCGATAGTTAGTGTGAACTAACATTGACAGTTTCTCACTTCTAGTTGCTTTTGTACTTCTATTTCAATAAGTTTTGCAAATTGTTGCTTTTGCACACTCTTTCTTTCACAAGTGTCATTTTCATGCTTTTGAATTTCGCTTTTGCTTGCTCTCACTTGAATTATTTTCATTTTTATGTTATCTTTGTTCTGACATCTATTTCTTTCACTATCATTTTCATATCGCATGTGTCATTCACACTTTTCTTGTCATGTAGCAAGTGTCTTCTTTTGGCATGGGAATTGTCGCTTATCACATAAAATGAAGTTCTATCTTATTTCAAGGGGCAATATTTGTGATAATAAGTTGTTCTTATCGTGTGGAAATGTTTCGCACTCATTTCCAAAGTTTCAAGCATTGTCGCACAAGTGTTGCCGCTTTCATCACAAAGTGTATCTTTTGTGTCACACTTGGTAGGAGCCATCACAAAGTTTTTGCATTAAGGAAAGTATGTTTTTCATATGTCATGAGTGTTCCTTTTCATGTTATCAAGTGATATAAATATGTGATCATGCTCAGAGTCTCTCTCTTTCTCAACTTCATCTCATTGATCCAACACTTAATGCAACTAGAAAACTCCTTGACCAGGAAACTCAACCTCATTCTGCCTAGCCTAAAATGCATATTGTGTAGTCCCAACCCTCAAGCAGTACCCTTAACCCTTGGCACTATGCAATGTGTAGCCTCTATGTTCTAGGACTCCACAGTGCACAATCATAGTGCTCAATCTTAGCCTCTGACCTCCAAGATTGTGCAATATCTATCTCCTACCCAATCAGAACTGCACATTACACATTCTCAAGGCTCAAACCTTAACCTTGAGCTCCTAAACTGCGTACTTGTGTATTCACCTAGCCTCCTCTAACTTCAAGAACTGCATAGTAGACTGAATCAATGCTCAACCCCTCATCCTGGCTCACTAAGCTCCCGAACTATGCAATCGACTTCCTCAATCCAGCCTGAAATGTGAATTTTGTAGTCTCAGGGATCAAGCCTGACCCTTGACTACCTAAGATATGCAATTACAGAGCCACTAAGCCTCTTCCTTAGCCTGCCACCCAGTTCAAACTCAATCAATGAATCATCATGCAACATTTTAGACTATGGGTTTATCGTACTGATGTCGTATTGTGATGAGTAAATTGCAGACGCAGGTGCTTTATCATACCATGAAAAGATGATGATGAAGGAGATGGAGAAGGAGACCATGCCAGAAGACACTTCATTAGTTGCAAAGACAAGCTGATCAAACAAGATGAAGCAAAGGGACATCAAATTGAGATAGTAGTTGGAGATCAAGTTACACTGAAGACTCCTTATCTCTAAGACATTTTGGAGGACAACGAATAAGGTCATGATCCATATTTTAGAAGACACAAAGCAAGCAGCATCAAAGAATGGTCTGACATTGCCATGTCATCATGTAGTCCATGTCATCAGTGTCATGTGATGTCATGTAATGAGTCATCATGTGCCACATCATTTTGTAGAATATGTAATTCAATATTGGAGAAAAATAATGTAAAGTGGAAGTCCAAGAGGCATTCATGTAATGTGAAAATTCATGTAGGAATTCAAAAGGTCATAGAGAAGTCAAATAGTCATGATGGTATCCCAAGAGTCACAAGGGATGTGAAGGATCACCCCATTTGTTATATATACACCCTCATGGTACAAGAAATGGAATTTTCACCTTGGTTCCTCCCACAAGGCATTAGATAGACAAGCTAGTTTTTTTGAGGAGCAAGTGGTGGCTCCAATGCTCCACTATTGGAGATAATGGTGTTCGATGTATACATGTGTCTTAGAAATTTTACTTAATATATGAAGCCTAATGGCCAACATGTTCTTCATGCATGGATTATGGATATTTGTAAGACTATTCTGTGAATGTTTATGATTCATGTTATTTTCCACTTGAACTAAAGTAGTTGAACTATTTTGGTTATTTTATTGCTTATCATATTGAGAATGTGTTGTAGTGGTTGTAATGTTTTTCGCATATTTGTGTACTATTCTGCTAGATGTTAGAGGAATATCTCTTATGTGTGTGTGTTTCTACCAGAGTGGTACTATTACCTCTTTCTTAGAGGCTCACCTTATTTTACCTTCTACAATAGAACAACCTTGACACACCTACAACTGAACAGTCACCAGGAACACTTACTTGATTTTGGAAGAGACACATGCATTCCTCTCTCTTGCTGATAGCTAAAGCTAAGGAAAACCTATAAGAATATATGGAAACTGCACTGATACTCCCGATGGGGATCATATTCCAAATAGTTTGAGGTCTAATTGGGACTTCACATCGGGGAGACACCCTTGGTTGATGGATTTCCAGCACTGTCAACAAATGGAAAAATAAGGAGGGCCAGATGACAATTTGTGCCCATTGAATCTGTTCTTAATCTGTTATCTTAAATGGCTCATCCTAAAATCATACTCCCAGTGTGTTTTTCTGACCTATCACCTAGAAAAACTTTAATCCCTGATGAGCCTCTTTACCACTTTTCTCAATTGAGGTTTGATGGTTAGGATGGAACATCCATAACTGAGCACATTTCTAATTTTCTTAAATTTGGTGAATATTATGAAATCAATGTTGAAGATTTTGTGTGTTTGGATTTCTTCCTCACCCTTGAAGGTTATGTTAATCGATGGTGTCATACCTTACCACCTACTTCCATCCATTATTTTCATCATTTCCTCAAGGAGATTCATCAATATTTTGATAGTTATGATCATCGGGATGTTCTTAAAATAATTAATCAACTAAGAATGAAGCCTAATGAATCAATTGAGGATTTATATGATTGATTCCTTCATCTTTGTTGTGAATTTCCTGAAGAAGATACAAATTGGGATTTCTTGAAACAAAAGTTTCAACACTTGGTTCAATTTCTTTGCATGGTGAACCTGAACCCCCTGATGTTTCTACTTCCCCAATGCTTATAAATTATGACACACCTCTAATTTTAGAGGATGAATTTACAACTCCTTTTGTTCCTTGTCCTCCTTTGTTTCTAATTCTGATGAGGGTCCCTCCGTGCGATGATAGTAAAGTTGGGAAATATGCAAATCAAATTCTTAACCAATCTCTTCATCTTCCTTCCTGTTTTCATGATTCATATCTAAAAGAATAAACCTAGGAATGGCTCATGGAGCCTAGGGAAAAGGATAATTATTCGATTCCTCAAGATGACATTAGAACTCTTAACATCAATCTTGAATCTATTTCCATTAAAAGTGTTACTTCTTCAAGGGACATATCACATCCTTTGTCATCTACATGTCATGACTCTATGTATCATGATCTTCTTAATCAATCTACTCCACCAACTATCTCCTCATTCTCTCTTGATTTTCGAGTAGCTGGTTCAAATCACGATCAGATGAAAGGATGTCACATTACATTGGTAGAGGAGGAGGAAAGTGAATAGACTCTAGATCTCTCTTCCCTTTTTCAAAGTTCCCCATGTCAATATAATGCACTTTCCTTCTTGGATGATTTTCAATCTACTAGTCTTTGTAGTGAACCAAATGGAATAAATTATTTCAATCAATTTGTAACCTTGGGAAACAATCATTCTGATGATGATGACTCTATTGATGTATGTGATCACGAATTCTCGGGTACATTAGCTGATCTTTCAGTTTCTCATGTAGATTTTAATTTAGATCTAGAATCTGATTTGGTCAAAGAAGATGTTCTTATCGAAACTTCCTCTTCATCTCACTATATCTTACACTCTACTGTTTGCGATGCATCTACATGCGATGAAGATACTCCACGCTCTTCAAGTTATTCATCAAATGAGTTCACATCTCAATTGACACAAGGTGGTGACATTATCCATGATTAAAATGAAAACAATCAAATCATTGAGTACTCTTTTCATCCCCCATCTTCTCTTCTCTCGCATGAAGACACCTCTTCAAATTAGCTTGCTCATGAAATTTCTCCGATTCATATATCTTCAAATTTGTGATTAGAAGAATCTTTCAACTTGAATAATCTGGTTGTTGAAGTTGAAAAATCTGGTCAAATCGGTGATAGAGATGGATTTCATCCAATGAGAAATGGTCTTATTGAAACCAGTGGTAGCATCTATCCTTACACCATGCACGATCTGGTTCAATCTTCAAAATGCGATTTTACAATCTTTAAAATTTTTAGGACTTGTCAGCAAGTCGAGGCACCTCAACTTCTGTCGATGGTTATTTTAGGATCTCACAACTCTAGTAAGTCCCCCACACTAAGTCAGATATGGTTTCTCTTACACAATCCTTATGTTTGAATGGTTTCACTCGAAGTGAATTTCTTTTTGAAAGATGTTTGGTATTTCGGATGTAATTCTTCAATTTTTGAAGATTTTACTTCTGATCGAATACAAGAATATTCTTTAGTTGATTCATCTTCATGAAAAGATCTTGCAATAAACTCGGGTTTGGAATGTGTATCTCTCATAAAGTCATGGGACTGTAAACTTGAACACCTCAAATATCATCTTTAGTCAAAGGAACCATATCTATCAGATTTATTTCATGATGAGAAGCTCCTGGTTTTTATTGTCAACATCATATCATGAATCTTGTTGTTCATCACACCTAATATTCTCTTGAGTGCATATGGATGCATGATGATCTGATAATCACCCTACGAGTTATCTCAGTTAAGAATTACTAAATGGAGGTATTCCAAACTCATGTTCTGGTGTGCATGTCTAGGTTATTTAAGCAACGGATCGATCAGATTGCAAATACATAGACACTTGAAATGGAAGACAACAGAGAAATATAGTAAGCAAATATAATAACACAAGAAATTAATAAGGAGTTCAACCTATCCTCCAGGGCTACATCTCCGGTCCAGCTTTCAGTGGTGGCCTTCTTTATTGTGTCTTAAAGTAGAGAATTACAAAGAGGTAGCTCAATATGAGTCTCTTGTCACAGGATAGCTTGGCAGGGTGGTTCTTGGATTCCCCAAGCCACTGGAGTACACAAAATCTTGTCCTTACCAGCTTTTCGACCTATTGGGTCTACAATGGAAGGAGCCAAATTTGGTGCTCAGTCCTGACAGATCCCTCTCAGGGATGGCTCACATTTCTCAAGCCCTTTGGTGCTCGACGCTGCCTTTGGTCAACTCGGCCCTCTATCTTCTTACTGATTTTTGCTCTCCCTGTCTAATTTCTCTGTTCTTCCTTTCTCCCCTTTTTCTTCTCCGAGTGTGTGCATGGCTTTAAAGCCATTCGAGCTCATGGTTGTTCAATTCCCCTTCCAACTCCGTCAGATCGCCTACTACAGCTTCGCTTGGAGTTCCTTGTCTCTGCGTCATCATCAGACTCACAGGGAGCGGCCACTTGTCCTCCTGTGAGCTGCGCCAGATTACTTCGTCGGTTCGGTTCTTCAGTTACGTCGTGGAATGAGTCATCTACCACCTTGGCAATCAAAATGGAGCTCAAATTCTTTTAGATCGTGGCTCAATCCCTCGTTAAATCTGGTCTTCCCATCGGGCGCGATCTCAGCCATCAAATTTGGATCCCCCAGATCCGACACCATCCACTCATTTCGCGTGGTTGACTTGCTTGACCATTAGCGCGTGATGAGCGGTGGTTTTCTCTCTCCTCCGCTTGCCATGCATTGGGCGCTGAGTGGAATCACTCTGTTTTCGCCAATTCTGCTTACCGCCCAAGGATGCCCCCGATAAATACCGCTGGTTTTTGGAGCGCGGGTCTCGCCTTAGCCTTTAGCATTTTCCCCACGGTTTTCCCGACTCCCATGTGATCGAGCACTCAGTGCCCCTCCTTCTCGAGGGTTTTTGCCCAGTGATGAGCAATTAGCACTAATTGTGCATCAAAAACTCCCTCCGTTTCCCGATCCGGGCTTCCCAAGGGCTAGTTTCGCCTCCCACACAGTCTCCATGGGCCTCGATCAGCGCGCTTTGACCGAGGTCCTCATTGTTCCATGCTAGCTACCAACTGCCACTATTTTAGAGGTGTTTTTGATCGCTTCTCTCAATTCTTTGAAGTCTGTCCCGACCTAATACAGCCATGGTTTTCTTTGATTTTTCTTCATGGATCCAATTCGGATCATGGCCTTCCCACTGAAAAGCTTTTGGACCACCAAAAGTTGGTTTTTCAAGCATCGACTAAGTGAGGGTACTGTTGTCTCACTTGTCCAATCTCAATCCACTTTGCACTGCTTGGCTTTGAACCTTTGAGCCCAATTCTGAGGTACTCAACATCTCCCCTGCACGTTGTCCTCACCTTCCTGTCCAAGACTATGTCTTCCTGCAATTCATTCAAATATTCAGGTAGCAGGTCGTCAATAGAAGGAAATTGACTTTTTTCTTCAGGATCCTCAATCATTGAAGGCTCAAACAATCTCAAGAAATCTGCATTTGCAACTGAGTAGATGTGCATGTAAGCTGGTAGATCAAGGGGAAAAACATTTTCACCAATCCTCTCAAGTATATTGAAGGGTCCATACCTGATTGGCTTTAGCTTTTTACCTTCACCTTGCATCCTATCCTTGCTGATATACAGCTAGACTTGGTCACCAACTTGGAAACTATGCTCCATGCGATGCTTGTCATGCCTTGCCTTGTATTTGGCTTGGCTCTTTTCCAGCCATTCTTGTACTGCCTAGTGGATCTCCTGGATTTGTACAATGAACCTAGTTGCCTTGTCCACATCACTATTTCCATAAACTGTGGTATCTTTACCAAAGACAAAATCCAAAGGATACCTTGGTGTGATACCAAAACAGGTCTCAAAAGGAGATCTCTGTGTAGAAGAATGTTTTGCTCTGTTGTAAGCATGCTGCACATAACACAAATGTTCATCCCAAAGCTTAGGATGTTTGCTGCAATATCCTCTTAGTAGCTGGATCACTATCCTATTAACTACTTTTGTTTGGCCGTTGGTTTATGGATGAAAAGTTGTGCTTTTCTTCAGTTGGGTGTCCATCAGTTCCCACAGACTTGAAAAAAACTTCCCCACAAATCGGGTGTCTCAATCAGATACAATAGAAGTGGGTAATCCAAAATGAACCCACACATGTTCAAAGAATAGTTTTGCAGTTTGTTCAGTTGTAATCTGCTTATTACAAGGTATCAAAATGCACATTTTGCTGAACCTATCCACAACCACATACAGATAATCATGACCTTTTCTAGACTTAGGCAGTCCCCCACAAAATCCATGGAAACACTTTCCCAAGGGCGAGAAGGAACTGGTAGTGGAGTGTAGAGGCCTAGTTTTCAATTGTTGGGCTTGCTTTTAGCACACATAATACACCCACTTACATATCTAGAAACTGTCTCATTCATTTTTAGCCAATAACAAAATCTTTGCAGCTGTGCAACTGTTTTACTTACCCCAAAGTGACCTGATATTAGAGAAGTGCGTGCCTCTCTGATTATCTTTACTCTCTCTGTTTGTGGAATGCAGAGTTTCCCACAATGATATAAGAGTCGGTCCTTCACATGATAATCCAATTCTTCTACCCTTTTGCCTTGACTCAAAGTTTCATATACATCCTTAAAGTCTATATCTTGAGCATATTGTTCAATGTAGCTTTCATGTAGCACCAAATTATGCTTAAGTATAGTAGATGCATTTATAATGGGTCTAGATAACATGTATGCAACTTTGTTGTGTATGCCCTTTTTATATCTGATGACTAAACGAAACTGTTGTAGAAAACCCATCCACCTGTAATGTCTTGATTGCTGCAACTTATTTTGGGAGTGTAGATATTGAAGTGGTTGATGATCAATATGTATTACTGTCTCTTTTCCCATTAAGTAATGTTTCCACTTTTTCACACTCTGAACTAATGCATACAATTATTTATCATATGTAGAATAGTTAACTAATGTAGGATTAAAAGTCTCAGAATGATAACATATGGGTTTACCATGCTGTATCAACACTTCTCCCATGGAATAGTCATTGGCATCTGTTTGGATCTCAAATGGTCTTTGTAGATCAAGCAGTGCTAGTACAGGTGCTTTACTAATCTTCTCTTTCAAGGTGTTGAAGGCTTTCTAACGTTTGCCTCCCCACTGAAACACCTTGTTCAATCCTATCAAAGCATGTAAGGGAGTTGCAATTGAGGAAAAGTTAGAGATGAACTTCCTCCAATATTGTGCTACTCCTAAGAAGCTTCTCACTTCTGCAGCAGACTTGGGTTTAGGCCAGTTTACAATGACTGCCACTTTAGAGGGATCTATTTTCAATTCACCACCCCCTACTATATGACCCAAATAATTTGGAGATGTTTTGCCAAATTCACATTTTGAGAGTTCAACATAAAGTTTTTCTCTTTTCAAAACATCTAATGTCTGCTTAACATGCTTTAAGTGTTCCTCCCACATTTTACTAAAAATCAGAATGTCATCTAGATACACAATAACAAAATCATCAAGAAAAGGTCTGAGTACATCATTCATTAATCTCATGAAAGTAGCAGGGGAATTGGTTAGGCCAAAAGGCATAACCAACCACTCATACAATCCCTGCTTTGTTTTGAAAGCAGTCTTCCATGCATCTTGCTCTGCAACTCTGACCTGATGGTATCCACTGTGCAAGTCCAGCTTGGTGAAATAAACATCTTCCTTCAATTGATCTAAAAGATCATCTATGCGAGGAAGGAGATAATGATTGTTGATTGTTATCTTATTCAGTGCTCGGTAATCAATGCACATTCTCCATGAGCCATCTTTATTTCTCACCAAAACGATTGGTGACCCACATGGTGATGTGCTAGGCCTGATGAATCCCTTCTCGAGAAACTCCTACACCTGTTGCTTCTTGATTTCAGCATTCTCTAAAGCAGACAACCTGTACATTCCAATGTTAGGCAATGGAACATCTTGCTGCAAAATAATATCATGTACTATTTCCTTTTTGGGTGGCAGACCTTTAGGTTCTTGAAACGGGACATCAAATTCCGAAACAATATTTTCTATATCAGCTTGTTGCTTAGCATTACAACCCTCAAATACATTGGTTTTATCAGGTTTCTTTTCCTTTACAACCATCAGTAAGAATTATTTGCATGAATATATCATTCTTTTCATCTTCCCTGAATTGTTTGCATGAATATATCATTATTTTCATCTGCCCTGAGTTTATGAGAGTATAATTATTCTTGAGCTTATGAGCTCTTACAAAGTATTCGATTCTATCTTTAACAAGTAGATACTTGTTCTCAGCTCTATAGAAAATAGCCTTTCTATCATACAAGTAAGGACTCCCTAAAACAATTCCACATATATCCAAAGGAATTATGTCTAACTCAACCTCATCTACAAACACTGACCCAAAAGAAAACTTGAGTTTGCACTGTCTAGTCACTTGTAGTTGTGCTTTATCATTCAACCATCCTAATGGGTATGGTTTCTTATGAGGTATAGTTGCTAATCCCAATTTCTTTACAATTGCTTCAGAAATCAAATTTACTTGTGAGCCACTATCAAAAAAAGTATCAATCTTTTGATGTTTGGAAACAACTCGAATATGGAAAAGCTCATGTCTTTTTCTCTCATGTTCTTCATCAATAATAGATTGAGCAAAATTACTAGTAGATGCTTCAGAATTCTTACCTTTTATACCTATGGCTGCAATGGTTGTTTCATCTCCCAAGCCTAACCCCAAATATTTCTGAATAGTTGCAGCAATCTTCTTCTTCTTGCCCTTGAACTTCTTAGGTCTCAACTCTGGATGCAGAATCCAATAATGCTCATCATCATGCCCATCCTCTTCACAGTGAGTGCATGAAGCTTTGCTTTTATGTGCAGTGTTAGCCTTCCTTGCTTTCCACTTCTCCTTTCTTTTCTCCTTGCTCTTGCTTGCAGTGGGTTGGGATGGTCCCCCAACTTCTAGATTTCCATTCTTTCCTCTAGCCTCTATATGAGTAGCTTGTACAGATACCTCATCTATACTAGTGGAATTAAACATGAGGATGGTATGCCTCATGTAGCTGTGTAGACCACCAATGTACTTCAAAAGAGTCTCTCGTAAGTGTAATGAGATCCCTAGAATCAATGCTCTCTTTCTAAATTCGTGAGTGTACCCTTGCACACTTTGCCCTTTCAACTGCCAAAGATTTTGTCAACTCATCATGGCTTGTTGCATGTAGGCCAATGGATAGAATTTCTTATTGATGGCAAAAAGAAATTCACTCCAGATAGAGATAGTCTTACCATGTCTTTTCATGTCAGCTTGGGTTCTGCCTTCCCACCAAACCAAGGTAGTGCCTCCTAGGCGTAGGCTTGCTAGCTAAATTTTTCTCTTGTCTAAGTCGATGTTCTACACTCTGAAATACACATTAATTTGTCTAATCGAATTGTCCAACTTTTCAGCATTTAGCTCTCCATCATTTATAGGCAAGTTGAATTTAACATCTAGCTTGATTAAAGATGCTTTCTTATTATGCACAGGGCTATTAGGAAGTGTGAGAAAGTTTTCATCTTTCCCTTTTCCTTTTGAGTGGTCATGGGAATGAGACTCATCCTCTTCTTTGTCTTGTTTAGAGCCTGATGAATCTTCATCCTTATGTTTTCTAAAGTCCCTATACATTTCTTCCACCATAGAATTTATAGCTAGGAAACATTCTAAGAATTGAGGGTCTGGCCCCACAGAACCTTCCTTTGACATTGTCTTCTGAGTATAGACTCTCCCAATTTTAGGATTAGTTTCGACCAACTCTCCTTCTCCTAATTTGAGCTTTGATCTAGTGAGCATTCAACAGCTAAACCAACACAAACTTGTCTAACCTTATAGCCTAAAGCTCTGATACCACTTGATCTGAAATCACCCTATGAGTGATCTCGGTTAAGAATTATTAAATGGAGGTATTATAGAATCATGTGTTGGTGTGTGTGTCTAGGTTATTTAAGCAATGGATCGATCAGATTGCAAATACATAGACACTTGAAATGGAAGACAATAGAGAAATACAGTAAGCAAATATAAGAACACAAGAAATTAATAAGGAGTTCACCTTATCCTCCAGGGCTACATCTCCGGTCTAGCTTTTAGTGGTGGCTTCTTTATTGTGTCTTAAAGTAGAGAATTACAAAGAAGGAGCTCAATATGAGTCTCCTATCACAGGATAGCTTGGCAGGGTGGTTCTTGGATTCCCCAAGCCACTGGAGTACATAGACTCTTGTCCCTACCAACTTTTCGACCTCCCAGGTCTACAATGGAAGGAGCCCAATGTGGTGCTCAAACCTGACAGATCCCTCTCAGGGATGGCTCAAATTTCTCAAGCCCTCTGGTGCTCGACGCTACCTTTGGTCAGCTTGGCCCTCTATCTTCTTACTACTTTTTGCTCCCTTTGTCTGCTTTCTTTGTTCTTCCTTTCTCCCCTTTTTCTTCTCCAGGCGTGTGCATGGCTTTAAAGCCATTTGATCTCATGGTTGTTCGATTCCCCTTCCAACTGCGTCGGATCGCCTACTACAGCTTCACTTGGAGTTCCTTGTCTCAGCGTCATTATCAGACTCACAGGGAGCGGCCACTTATCCTCTTGCGAGCTACACCAGCTTGCTTTGTCGGTTCGGTTCTTCAGTTATGTCATGGAATGAGTCATCCACCACCTTGGAAATCAAAATGAACCTCAAATTCTTTTAGATCATGGCTCAATCCCTCATTAAATCTGGTCTTCCCATCGGGCGTGATCTCAGCCGTCAGATCTGGATCCCCCAGATCTAATGCCATCCGCTCATTTCTCACGGTTGACTTGTTCGACTGTTAGCGCATGATGAGTGGCGATTTTCTCTCTCCTTTGCTTGCCACGCGTCGGGCGCTGAGTGGAATCGCTCCATTTTTTCCAATTCTACTTACCGCCCAAGGATGCCCTTGATAAATACTGCCAGTTTTTGGAGCGCGGGTCCCGCCTTAGCCTTTAGCCTTTTCCCCACGGTTTTCCCAACTCCCATGCGACCAAGCACTCGGGGCCCCTCCTTCTCAAGGATTTTTTCCCAGCGATGCATGATTAGTGCAAGCGCTAATCGCGCATCAAAAAATCCCTCTGTTTCCCGATCCGGGCTTCCCAAGGGCTAGTTTTGCCTCCCGCACAGTCTCCATGCACCTTGGTAAACATGCTTTGACCGAGGTCCTTGTCATTCCACGCTGGCTACCGACTGCCACTGTTGTAGAGGTGTTTTTGATCACTGCTCTCAATTCTTTGAAGTCTGTCCCGACCTAATACAACCATGGTTTTCTTGATTTTTCTTCATGGATCCAATTCAGATCACATGAGCTATTGTGTGAATCAAATTCTTCTTCATTCAATGTAGTCTGACTAGTCTCATGTGTTTGATGTATTGGAATTCCTTTTCATTTATTTCAATGATTACGATGCTAGTGCAGTGTGTTACTAGCTACAAATAAAGTTTGTTACATTCATCACACGAAGAAGATGATTCTATTATTCAAAGCATTTATGAAGGTGTTCAAATTAATATACCTTTGTTATTTTCTAAATATCATGCCAAAAACGGTCCATATGATCATGTTATTAATTTTCATGTGTTTTATGATTTTCCCACTAGTATATTCAATGAAAATTGTTTTACATCCTTTGATGCTCATGGTTCAACATCCCATCATTCAAATACTTGTCGAGAAATTGATGCACTTCAACCGTTGATGGTGGTTATGTTAGGTCTTCATTGTCTTGGTGTGTCTGCTAAATATGATCATATATATTTTCCCTCACAAGATTCTCATCTTGTTTCCACACATTTAATTAAGGATTCATTATTTCAAAGTTTTTAGGGTTTTCAGGAGGATTGTTTCAAATTTCATGATCCAATCATTGAATGGTTGGAGACATCTTACTTGGAAATTTCCATTGCAAATAACATCTTTCATCTTTTTCTCATGCTTTCTAAGTAGGATGGCACAGAAGAAGGTGCATTAAAGAATTTTTCGAGGTTTGTTTGATTATGCTTTTTGTCGAAAAGGTAAGAATGCGAACTAGTTAGAAATACTGGTTGTGAAACATATTTCTTCCCATAGGAAATGCATTCTTTTTGGTGTTCAAGTTCTTCAATCTCTTATCTTTACTCTCGCACATTACTTTATATCAGTTTCAATCAATCATATCTTTTTTATTGCATTATGGTGGCTTCACTGTAAATTTTATTATACATGATCCCGACTTTCTAACTGTTAGGTTAGGAGTAGGACTAGCTGCATTCTAGTTTCCCCTCCCTTCCACTCATTCTACACTTGTTCTCTTTAGTCTTTCTTTTCTTTTCTTACTTATATCTTGCACCATGTTTGGTTTAGCATCCCTTTACTTGTACTTTGGCTTCAATTTCTTGTTGTGTCATGTATTTTCCTTTTGTTCTGTCAATAATATTTTGCATGAAGGGTGTCTTATTTGGGCTCGAAATAAAATGTGGCAAAATAGAAAAGGACTTTGTGACCTTGCAACATTTGGCTAACTCTTTGTCCTTCTTCCTTGTCTTGGTTACACCTTTTGGTCGATGATGTTCCAACAAAAAATACTATCCTTTCTTTAGGAAAGCCTTATGTTGAGCCATGATCTCCATGTCTATTCTATAAAGCATCATGCCTACACTCAAGTTGTAATGTTTCAGTGTTTTCAGGCTAATCCAATCAAGTAGAGGAGCACAAGGGGAAAATCCAAATGAGAAAACCTAAATCAGAGGTACTTATATGTTTCTTTGAAGGAACAATCTTCCCTGCTCCCAATAATCTGGGATCCCTCTTTCACACACAAATGAATAAGTATCTATGCACATTCCTATTATAAATATATAAATAAAGGTGAAAGAAGAGAGGATTCTTGCGCAAAGATGTGAAGCAAGAAACTCCATCGGGGTGATGTAGGCTCATTGGTAGCAGAGCAGTGTTTGTGTCCCTGTATTGACTCTGTTGGGTTACTTTCCAAGCCTACTAGAAGTCGAGCAACACCAGAGATGAAAAAATATACTCCAAAAATATAAAGAAGGTGAGCTTCATTACCCTATCTTGATTTGAAACATTGTGTGATCTCTTATTTTATGTTTGTGTTTAACTGCGTAAAGGAATGAAGGGAACTATGTTTATGCACGAGGTAAGTGGGCAAGCCATGATAATATGAACGATGAATCAATAATCCTTGAAGAACTAGAGACTGCACAAGAGAATTGGCCAAGGCAGAGAATATGGATTTCTACCAGTGTGTCGCTAAGACAAGAACCCTCCAAAATTTTGCCTACACTTGAATTTTGGAGCCTATAGTGGATCTTACGATCAACTGTTTCATATTCACTTCTAGCTCCAATTATTGTTTGAGATCCCTTTTGAATTGTAAGTGTCAAAGTCACTTGCTCGCTCAGTCTATAATGAATTCATGAGCGCACTTCTTCACACGAGATATAATAAGAATAACGCAGTCTATAAAGACAATGCTTTCACTATGTTCAATCCATGTCGGAAGTTAGTGCGCACCAACGTTGATAGTTTCTCACTTCTAGTTGTGCTTGTACTTATATTTCAGTGAGTTTGCAAATGGTCGCTTTTGCACACTCTTTCTTTTGCAAGTGTCATTTTCATGCTTTTTACTATCGCTTTTTCTTGCTCTCACTTTAAGTACTTTTGTTTTCATTTTATCTTCACTCTGGCATGTGTTTCTTTCAATGTCATTTTCACTTTTCTTGCCATGTCACAAGTGTCATCTTTTGGCATGGGAATTGTCGCTTATTTCATAAAATAAAGTTTTGGCTTGTTTCAAGGGGAAATATTTGTGATAATGAGTTTTTCTAATCAAGTAGCCATTTTTCGCACTCATGTCCAAATTTTCAAGTACTATCACACAAGTAACACTGCCTTTGTCACAAAATGTATCTTTTGTGTCGAACTTGGTAGTATCCATCACAAATTTGTTGCAATGAATAAGGTATGTTGTTCATATGTTCTTAGTGATCCTTATCGTGTATTCAAGTGATCTAAGTGTGTAATCATACTCAAAGTCTCTATCTTGCTCATATTCATCTCACTGATCCAACACTTAGTGCAACTAGGAAAACTCCCCTATTGGGCTACTCACCCTCATTCTACCCAGCCTGAATTATGCATTGTGCTTCACAACATTCAAGAAGCACCCATTTCCCTTGCCACTACAGAATGCACAATATCTTCCTTCTAGGACCACACATCGACACTCACATTTCTCAAGCTTAGCCTCTGACATCCAAAACTGTGCAATCTATCTCTCCTACCCAGTCAGAATTGCACATTTCATAGTCTCAAGGCTTAGGCCTTAGACTTGAGCTCCTAAAATACACAGTTACATACTCACCTAGCCTCCTCTTATTTCTAGAACTACACAGTAGGTTGAATCAGTGCTCAACCCCTCAACCTGCCTCACTGAGCTCTCAAACTGCGCAATATTCTTCCTCAACCCAACTTGAATTGCACATGACGTAGTCCCAATGCTCAAACATGATGCCTAACTACCTGAGTTTCTCCCTCAGCCTTCCACCTAGTTATGGATTAGTTAGTGAATCATCATGCAACATCTTAGACTAGGGGTTTATTGGACTGATGTTGTCTTGTCATGAGTGAATTGTAGATGTAGGTGCTCTGTCATACCATGACAAGATGATGATGAAGGAGATGGAGAAGCAGACCATGCCAGAAGACATTTCATTAGCTGCAAAGACAAGTTGATCAATCAAGAGGAAGCAACGCGACATCAAATTGAGACAGTATTTGAAGATCAAGTTACACTGAAGACTCCTCATCTCTAAGCCATTTTGGAGGACAAAGAAGAAGATCATGATCCATCTTTGAGAAGACACAAAGCAAGCAGAAACAAAGAATGGTCTGACATTTCCGTGTCATCATGTAGTCCATGTCATTAGTTCCATGTCATGTCTTGTCATGAGTCATCATGTGCCACATAATTTTGTGGAATGTGTAATTCAATATTGGAGAAATGTAATGTAAAGTGGAAGTCCAAGAGTCATTCATGTAATGTGAAAAGACATATAGGAAGTGAAAAGGTCATAAAGAAGTCAAAAAATCATGAGGGTAGCCCAAGAGTCATAAGGGTGGTGATGTATCACCCCATTTATTATATATACACCCTCATGGTACAAGCAATGAACTTTTCACCTTAGCTCCTCCCACAAGGCATTAGATAGACAAGCTAGTTCTTTTGAGAAGCAAGTGGTGGCTCCAACGCTCCACTATTGGAGCTGGTGGTGTTCAATGTTTACATGTGTCTTGGGACTTTTATGTAATATATGAAGCTTGATGGCCAACACATTCTTCATGCATGGATTATAAATGTTTGTAAGACTATGTTGTGAATGTTTATGATTCATGTTCATTTCGACCTGTACTAAAGTAGTTGAATTATTTCAGTTATTTTAGTGCTTATCATATTGTGAATGTGTTGTTGTGATTGCATTGTTTGCCACATCTTTGTGGACTAATCTGCTAGATGTTAGATGG
This sequence comes from Pinus tabuliformis, assembly GCA_031772625.1. Lineage (NCBI taxonomy): Eukaryota > Viridiplantae > Streptophyta > Pinopsida > Pinales > Pinaceae > Pinus > Pinus tabuliformis. The sequence goes on from CM062813.1 coordinate 167,557,731, forward strand.
ATATATATTGTGTGTGTGTTTCTACCAGAGTGGTACTATTACCTCTCTCTTAGAGGCTCACCTTCTTTTCCCCTTTGCAGTAGAAGGACCTTTACACACCTACAACCAAACACTCACCAGACACACTTCCTTGTTTTTCGAAGGCACACATGTGTTCTTCTCTCTTGTTGATAGCTAAATCCAAGGAAAACCTATAAGAATATATGGAAATCGACCTAATACTCCGGATGGGTTGCTATTCCAAAGTGAGGTCTAATTGGGACTTCACATCGGGGTGACCCCCCTGGTTGATGGATTTCTAGCACCATCAACAATTACTTATTTGTGGTCACATACCATGTACTATTTATAAACCCTGTAATATTCCCTGCTACTTTTGGCCTTCCATCAATATACATAGTTGCACTTTTATTTTGATCATTGTCTTTTATTTGTATATAATTTACAACCATGCCATATCTTCAAATACTTTTGGTATATTGGACTAGTCGTACCCAATCATTGTAGATGTAATAGGGTCTGAAATATTCCATCAATTCAGTTAATGTGTCGTAACATACATGTACACCATCCATGGAAAATAGCCCCAAACCATGTAAATATGGTGGGGCTATGCAATATATCCTTTCATTGACAGAAAAATCAATGTTTCTTTCGGGAATATCCTTGGGTACCCATTGTTTGACTAGATGTTTGTACCTCAAGGGCACCTCCATGTCATCTATGCTCTCATTATCATAAGAACATGATCCCCCTTTAGTGAGAAAAAATTCCGTCGCTCTATGGAATTTTCTTCTAATATTTTCACCTCTATTTGATCTTGGCTTGCTAGATGATGTAGTAGATGTTTTATCAATTATATTTATCCTACGTGAACTTTTCTCACTTGACAAAGTTATATTTGACCAATGCATGTTTGGTTGAAAGTCCTATAACACTTCATCAAATGAGAGAAACTATTAGCGAGTGTCAAAAGGGATGTTGATAAACATCTTCACAAAACCACAAGAACATTATAATAGTATGAGTTACAAGGAAGTTCCAATGATTTACAAGTGAGTTACAAGGAAATCTCTACAATGAGTGAAAAAATTATAATAGAAAATGCTGCCAAATATCTCAGTCAATCCATGAATTGTATGAAATATTCGCCAGAAACGTCTGCCACGAAATCCATGAATTTATAGTAGTTATCTGTAAAAACACTTCTAAAAACCCACGAATACATTCTAATGAGGGGTTTGAAAGTTTCAAAAATATCCTTGAGAGACAAAACTTCACCCCTTGATTTTCTCAAGTAGTAAGGGTGTCTAAAAAAGACCTCATTTTTGGTTGTCAATGCCCCAAATGAAATTCGATTCTTGGCTCTAATACCAAGCTAATATGTGAGGAAATCATCAGCAGAAGAATAGAAACTTGAATATTGGCTCTAATACCAAGATAATATGTGAAGAGATCATTAGCAAAGCACAAGATAGTAGGGTAAATCATCAAAGGAAAAACATTAATTTTTTGTTCATTTTTAGGTTTTACTTACATGGGAGATGAGATGGTCCATTATGAGTGATTGGCTTTATTATTTAACTAACAAAGGTGTTAGCACATACAACTACTCTTTCTAATTATCCTTTGCCATGTTGATAGTAAGATTGGGGTCCTGAAATAACATCATTTTGCTGGTTTAAGTTGGTGTTTCCTTTTAATTTGTCAACACTCATTTTAATGATATAATAAGTTGGAACTCTATTTTAATTTGGCAGTGCTCATTTTAATTATACAAGAAGAAGACGTTTCCAAATCAAAAGGTAGAAAATGGTACCCCTAATGAAGATAGAAGCAATTTGAAATCAGAAAACACCTTACAATACAGATTGTTTCGATAGGTGACACTACCAAAGTAAAGCCATGTGTTTTAATGATTCTATCTGGTCAAATGGAGTGCCAGAAAGGAACAATGAAGATTGGAGTTAAGTGGAGCATGATGAATGTGTGAGGTAGCATAACAATAATCATTATTTTTGTGATTTATTTTTTAAACTTGTCAAGGGGAGGGATTTTTCCATGTTTTTTTTATTTTATGTAACAATAATGCACACATGTTAATAATGTGTGTGCATTCCTATGAATTTAGAAAATAATGTGGGATTGTCTCTTTTCCTCAACATGATGGATGAGATGGTTGCATAAAAAAAAACACGTTAATTTTTCTATCCACCTAATATTATCTCTATTTTTTACGAGATTCTTAATATGGTCCACCTATTCATGATTAATGCAACCATACACTTATAAATATTTATATTTGGATTTCATACACAAGAGTTGACTATGACCTATAAAGTAAGAGAAAACGATTGATTATGGTAGGACTCTCAAAGCCAATCTTAGTGCTTAAAATCACATTTTAAAAGCTTCACTAATATTATTATTATTTTTTCAAATATAAAATTAGTATTAAAAGAATCCAAAATGTGGTGGTGCAAAGGAAATTATTCCTATCACAGCTAAGCAAATTGTTAAAATAAATTTTGACATTTAGGTATTGTTGATGGTGTTGGACCTACCAACATTTAGGGGATCTCCCCGATGTGAAGTCCCAATTAGACCTCACACCATTTGGTGTAGGATTCCCATTCGGTATAATGGCTTGGTTTTCAAATCCTTAGATTTTCCTTGGCTCTAACTGACAGTAAGAGAGAGGGATGCAACGGTGCCTTTAAAAATCAAGAAGGTGTTTCTGGTGAGTGTCCATTTGTAAATGTCTTAAGGTTATTCTACTACAGAGAGGGGAGAAAAGTGAGCCTCTAAGAGAGAGGTAGTAGTACCACCCAAGAAGAGACACACATGAACCAAAAGGATTTGTCTAACATCCAGTGGAATAGTTCACGAAGGATGTGACAGTTGTTACAACCAAAAAATGAAGAAAGGTTTGTCTAATATCCTGCGGAATATTCCACAAGGATGGGACAACAATAAAAACCATTACAACACATTCTCAATAATATAAGTACTAAAACAACCGAAATAGTTCAACTATCTTATCACATGTGAAAGAAAAAACATCCAAAGAATAGTCTTACAAACATTCATAATCCATGCATGAAGAACATGCTGGCCTTGAAGGCTTTTATTATTAAGTAAAATTTCGAAGACACAGGTTTACAATGTACATCACTAGCTCTAGTAGTGGAGAATAGGAGCCACTCCTTACTCCCCAAAGAACTAGCTTATCTCTCTAATTCTTTGTGGGAGGAGCCAAGGTGAAAAAGTCATTTGCTCATACAATGAGGGACTATATATAACCAAGAGTGACTCTTTGACTACCCTCATGACTGTTTGACTTCCTATGACTTTTCAACTTACATGACTCTTTACATTCCATGTGTGTCCTTTGGACTTCCACTTTACAATACATTTTTAACATAATATACATGATCCACAATAGTGATGTGGCATACGACCACTCATGAGATGGCATGACATGACACTGCTGACATGGACTGCTTGATGATGTGGAAATGTCAAGCCACTACTGCTGCTAAGTGTCAAATGTCTTCTTGAAGATGTTTTTCTTCTCACCTCTGCATGGCTTGGTGATGAGGAATCTTCAATGATCTCAAGTCTTGAATAGTGGTCACATACTAGCATCCCTTCACTTTCTCTTGATCAATAAACTTGTAAGTTTAGCTACAAGAGAGTATTTTATCATGCTTCCCTCCCTCTTATCCATCTACATCATCTTTCCATAACATGATAGGGTACATGTTCCTTCAATTCGCTCATGATGAGACAACATCAATCCAAAAACCCCCTAGTCTATGATGTTGCATTATGATCCACCAACTGAACCCGAAACAAGTGACATGATGGGAATAGGAGCTTAGTGACTATGTAGTTACACATTTCAGGCAGGAAAGGGGAAGCCCTAAGCCTTGAGAGTGCGTAATACATAGTTCAGGTTTGGCTGAGGCACAAGACTGCATAGTTTCTAGAGCCAGTGGGATAGGCTGAAGGGATGGGCACTGGGAGAGCTCACTGCACAGTCTTGGGAGTCAAGGAAGGTTGATCTGTGGCATAGTTGTGTATTTCAAGGTCTCAAGGGATGATCTTGAGGCTTTTCGGTTGCAAAGTGCGCATCTTATGCTACGTTGTGGGACATTTTTGTGTAATTATAGAGGTCAAGGTCGGGGCTTGGGCACAAAAAATGGGTAGTGTAGTAGACTTGGGAGGCAAGAATTATGCATTACATAGTTCCAAGTAGAAATTTCATAGCTAGAGGATTGAGACTGCATAGTTCATAGCTAGGGGAGGCCTGATGAAGATAGGTTTCTCGGTCGGGAAGTTTTTACTGAAAATGGCTAAGTGTGGGATCGGTGAGATCAGTGTGAATGGTGATGGAATTTGACTATGATCATATACTTAGAAGATTTTGATGACATGAAAACATAGATCATTCGAACACATGAACAAAGAATTTCCCTCTGTGTGACATCTTTATGACAAGTGCGACACTTAATATGTACTTTGCGACAACCGTGATGACACTTGTGCGACAGTGCTCAAAACTTTGGAAATGAGTGTGACGAGTACTTACAAGGTTAGAAAAACTCATTTTCCCAAAGATGACCTCTTAGAACCACTAGAATGGGCTTATACACATGATGTGACAACCAACATGCTAAAATACGACAGTTTACCCAACATGCAAAAGGGAACAAAATACTTCAAGAAATCTCATGAAATAAGCTTCGGTGTTTGTGACAACAATGTACAAGACCAAGGAAGGCTCAAAAATTTAGTGTAAGCCAAAATTTTGGAGGGTGTTATAGTAGCTAAAACACTTGGCGACACACTGGTTTAATTTCATCTTCTCTATCTCAGTTAACTTCTTCTTTTTAGGGCCTTGGTTATTCAAGGAGTATTGATTCATTGTGAAGATTACTTTTGTCTTCCCACTTACCCCATGAATATACATCGTCCCCTTTATGCCTTCTCAGTTGAACGTAACATAAGATTCAACGATATCCCAATTTTTTAAGTTGGGAAGGGTAGTGTGGCTCACAAGCTTAAGATCTTAAGAGTATGGTTTTTCATCTCTAGTGTTTCTCCACTACCATCAGGCCTAGACAGTACCCCAATGGGGTCACGATGGAACACAAACATTGCTCCATTTCTACCAAGCCTAGATAGTACCCCGGTGAAGTTTCTTGCTTCACCTATATGCATAGGAATCCTTCTCTTATTTTTCCTTTATTTATTTATTTTAAAGAGGATTGTTCATTGGCACTTATTTATTTTGGGGTGGAAGAGGGATTCCAACTTACTAAGAGCAGAAGAGGTTGTCCCTTCAGAGAAGCATATAGAGACCTCTGATTTAGGTTTGCTCTTTTAGATTTTTTCCCTTCTCCACTTCCACTAATTGGATAAGCATGAGAACACTGAAACACAAAAATGACTATGGGCATGAGGTTTCCGGAATATACATGGGTTCATGGTTGGACCAAAACTCTCCTTATGAATGGATCGTATTTTCCATCGGAACTTCATCGGCCAAAAGATATAACCAACACAAGGAATATGGATAGAAGGTTAGCCAAATGTTGAAGTGTCACAAGACTCTTTAGATTTCAGCGACACACATACTAAGAAGCCACAACATGTTCATGCACAATAATTATTCACACGACGAAAATAAAACCAAATTTAGATAAATGAAAAATAAAAGACTATGTACACAGGGTAGATCATAACCCCAAATATTCATTGGAAGTAATGTTTTAAGACTTACCCATTGACAGGGAGAGATTCAATCTTCTCGTCAAGTGATTGAAGATGATAAGTGTGTTGGCCAAGCCTTTCGTGTACTGTGAATGGTCCAATACACGAGGACTGAAACTTAGTGTGTTTTTTTTTGTCCTCATGGGCATTGTCCCATTTCAAGACTAAGTCACCCACACTAAAATTATTTTTCCATGCAGACGTATTATCAAACCACCTCTTGATATGGTTTTGATGAAGTGAAAATTTTTCTTTCGCTTTTAACATTTATTCCTGTAGCTTGCAAAGGGTGTCCATCCTACATTGCACTAACATACATGGCTTGCCTTGGGATTCTTATGAGATTTGGAGGGAAAGAAAGTAGATGTTGGGCGGGAGGATGGTTTCTTTTCCCTACACCAGGAAGTAAGGGGAGGTGTTTGGGGAAGGATTCGATGTGACTTGGTCATTCCATAGGGAATTTACAAAAGCAGAGTGGCACTTCATCTGTTCATAGAATATGGTCTTCTTAATGATACAGATTAAGTTATTATTTGTATATTCAGCAAGACCATTCCCCTGCAGATAATGATTAGTTGAATGTTTCAATATAGTACCATTTTCCAATGAAAATTTGTAAATTTTTAGCGATGAAAAAGCATGTTGCATTGTTGAAAAGAAGTGAAGTAGGAATGTCGATCCTGGAAATGATGTTCTGTTGCAAAAATCTAATGACTTCCTGATCATTCACCTATTTGAGAAAAACTTCTTTTGTCCACCACGTGGAGTAATCCATGGCATTAAGAATGTAGCAGTGTTTCTTTGATGAGTGCATAAATATTTCTCCAATAATATCCAAGCCCCACCGTTGAAAAGTTTCTTCCACTGCAATGGGTTGAAATGGGGTGAATGACTTCTTGTTTCTGCCAACACACCTCTGACAAACCAAACACTTGTGATCATAATCATGAGCATATCTAAATAATGTAGGATAGTAAAAGTTGGCCACATGAATTTATGTATCATTATGTTTCCCACAAAGTTTCCCCTGGCTGGTCCGTCGTGGAGATCACACAATACCTTCTCTGAATCATGTGCTTCCAAATACCTGAGTAGTACTCGATTGTGGTGCTTTCTGAAAAGCACCCCATGCACCAACTGGTAGGATAATGATTTAAATTTGAGTTCCCTCTTTTTCCATGCAGAAAATTAGGAGGGCACAATGTCATGCTCAAGGTATTGGTGCACAACAGCATACCAACAGTTATTGCTAGTACTAGGGGAGGTTCACTCAATGTTGTACATTTCAATTTCTTGCTCCCATCCTGATATATCTTCTTCTTCTTCCTTTGCATTCACTACTTCTGTTGTTAGTAAACAAATACCATGGCCCTTGATTGTGTGAAATGGATTTATCTATAGATCATATTCTTATAAACCTGTCATCCAAATGGCTCTCCTTTCACCCAACTCTTGTTGAATGAGCAGTGATCTGACTGTTGGGTGTAGAATAAAGATAATGCAATGAGTTTTTAATACCACATAAGCTTGTTTATCCATGATGGGGTAGTTGAGTTTGGGTCCTTGGAGACTCATGCTCATGAAGGAAATAGGTTGCTCATTGTTCAAATCATCCTTTTGTGTGAGTACAATGGCGATAGAAGTGTCATAAGAAACAACGTAGAGAAAACAATATTTATTGAAGTATGGGTTGTACAATGCAAGTGCTTATGTGATAGCTTATTTAATAAGGGAAAATGCATCATTTTCCCTTTTATCCCATTTATAGATTTCATCCTTCTTCACCATCTCCTGTATCATCTTAACAATCTAAATGTAGTTGGAGATGAGCTTGCGGAGGAAATTGGTTTTTACCAAGAAGGACTACATGACCTTCTTATTCACTAGGAATGGAATTTGCGTGATTTCTTTGACCCTGTATGGGTCTACATTAATCCCACCTTTGATGATAATATGGCCCAAGAGATTACCCTTGGACACCACAAAGATACTTTTCTTGGGATTTAAATATATCGCGTACTTGCAACATCGCTCGAAAATTTTATTTAAGTGGTGTATGTGGTCTGACTTCTGTTTGGAAAATATTGTTACGTCATCAAGATAGACCACTATGCTTTGTCAAATCATCCTGCGGAATGTTATTTCCATAGCACGTTGAAATGTTGCACCAACATTGATTAACCCAAATGACATTCACTTGAATGTGAACGTGCCCCACTTCGTGTGGAAGGTGGTTTTAAGTTTGTTAGACTCTAAAACTAGAACTTAGTTGCATCCTGAGTAACCATCTAGCAAAGAAAACATTTATGACCCCGATACTATTTGTAGTATTTGTTCCATGGACAACATTGGGTAGTTTTCCTTATCCAAGGCGTGATTGAGATTTTGTAAATCGACACACAAGCAGATTTCCCCAGACTTCTTTCTTACTGGGACCAAATTTGACACCCAAGTTGAGTGTCACACTTTGTATATGATTCGGGCATCCATCAATTTCCTTAACTCTTTCTAAATAAGAGGCTTAAGTGTTGGATGTACTTTTTTAATTTTTTGTTGGAATGGCTTGGCCCCTTCTTTTATTGGTTTCACCTGCTGGATGATTCGTATGTCTTAAGTTTTAAGCTCATCGTATGCCCACGCGAATGCATATCAATACTGCTTGAATAGGCAGATAAAGACTTGTCTTTCTTGTGGTGTACAATAAGTACTAGTATTGACGTACTTCAGATCCTTTTTTGTTCCCAAGTTAATATGCTCGTGCGACAGCATGGAACTGTGGGTTTTAGCATTAACAGGTCTCTGGAATCAATTTTGTAGGTCATACAGCTTCTCCAATGATACCACACTCTTTGGGATGAGATTTGCTTTACTTGCATTAGCTCCATTCTGCAATGCCTTCTCATGCTCGTCCTCATCGATCGTTGCATCGTTGAAAACATCAGCATTCACCATGAATTTCAATATTTGTTGGTCATCATTGAAAATGCGTAAATTAGTGATATTATCAGGGATAGATGGCTTATAAATAATTTCAATAGAAAAATCATCGCTTAACAATGACAACCTAGTAGTAACATTTTCCAATGCATCCACAGCTGCATTACACATTCTAGGAACAACAATAATGTTAAAAGCTTGGAATTGCGAAATCAAATGACATACTCTTTTTGATATCTTTTAAGATGAGGTGACACATAATGTATGGTATTGCATACCTGTCACACCACAATTTCTAAATCACCTACTACTTTTAGGATGGAAATGTTGAGGTCAATGGCTCTTTGCAAACCCAAGATAAGTGCCTCATATTCTGCAGTGTTCTTCGTGCACTCAAATTCCAAGTGGATAGAGATGAAATATTTTCTCTATAGTGGGTATATTAAAATGCAACCATCTCTAAAGCCCTCCTTCCTTCTGGAACCATCAAAGTACAAAGTCCACATATCATATGTACAAGGGCTAGGAACTACACTAGTACTACTATTACTAACTATACAAATGTCATTTTCACTAGTTGGACTAGGAAGGAGATCGAACTATGTCTCTGGTGGGACTGGGGATGGTTGTGCAAGATATCACCCCATTTGGGTTTCCAGGAAGCAATTTCTGAAGATAAGTTTTGTGAAAGCCACAGGTTCATTCTATCCATTCAAGGGAGTGATAGTATGTTTCATGTACCTCTCTAAATTCACCTAGATCTGATTATTTCTTCCCTTATACAGAAGCCATAAATGTGACTAGTATGTAGAAAATTACCCTTGTATCTTGCTAGACCAATCTCTTCTCAACAACACTTCATATGCTTCTGGAATGTCCACAATCACTATGCTGATAATTTATGGACTCGATCATTGGATGATAAATGGATACTCACATCTCTAAGTTACCAACTACATGGATGTGAGTTTTGTCTAGCTGAATAATTTGTGCATCTATTTTCTTCCATTTTACATTGATTTTCTTGGCGACAGATATAATTACGTTCACTGATGCACTAGAATCAACCAAGAAATTGTGTACATTGAAATTGAAGATTTCAAAAGTTAATAGAAAAGGGGGGCATAGTGTATTTACATCCATTTTTAAAGAATTAAGTACAGATTCGAGGGAACCAAAAGACATACCAGATCCCTTGTCAGAAGAAGCATTATTACCTGCGTTAAACTTCCCACGTGTGTGTAAGAGGATGTCTTGCTAACTCGTGATATTTGTTTGTTCAAACATTGAAATGTTGGTGCGAACCTTGTTCATGTCATCAACTATGTTGTAATCCACAGTAGGAAGGATTGTTGAAGTGTTTGTGACTTCCGGAATGTTGGTCTTACTCTTACTACTTATGGAAGCACTTTTCATTGTAGCTGCCTTGCCAGACTTGCTTTGAGTGTTCTGTGCCAAGATGATGGGTGAAATGATCTTTCTTAACATGTTTTCTTTGATTTTCTGCTTCATCAACTTTAGTATCGTAGTCAGCCCTTGGCTTCTCAAACTGTACCGGTTGGCCTGCTTCTGGGTCAGACCATCACTCAGAGGTTGTTTGTCAGTTGCACTCTTCTAGGTTGTGAGTATATTATTGAACATGTTTACTGTGTGCCCCACACTCAGAGTCTCTTCGGTTGCAACAACTTCTAGGTTTTGTTATGCAGGCTTGGCCTGCTCCTCAGCCATCACCGCATAAACAAGATGCGTAGCAAGAATTCTCATTGTCTAATTCCATTGTGGGAATTTTTTCTTGGAATGATATTCTTGATGATATGAAAAGTATTGGTCTATGCCCATGTTTTCAATACTCAATACAACATTGGAGCTTTGCACAAACTTATTCGGTTGATTGTTTCTACTGTCAAAATTTGCAGTCCTTCTAAACAAGTTGAACTTAGGAGGTTTGTTGCTTACAAGGGTCTTGCTTAGCTTTTGTTTCAATTACTATAACTCATTCGATAGAGTCTTGATAGTACAGGTCAAAATTTCAAGATCAATATTTTCTTTCTCTTTGGACTTATTCACAAAGGTCTGTGACCTTTTACCCTTGTCTTTGGATTCTTTGGTTGGTTCATCATCTTCAATGACTCAAATTGCATGCAAGTCCTTTTCAACCGTGATTACCTCTTCATAATTTTCAGTCAAAGTTTGTTTCAATATTCTCTTTACAAACTGCACAATGTTGGTCGGAAACACAGAAGTGTAATAATCGATGGTGATGGAGTTATGAGGTTTAGTGTTTGTTGAGAACTTATTTAGAATGCGATTAAACCTATGATTAAAATATTTCACTTTTTCCTTTTTCTCCATCTTGAAACTGCCCAGATTTTTCAATAACATGGCCGGGGTCTTGTCATTAGCAAATTTCTCAAGGAAAATCTTCCTAAAACCCCCTCTAGTTCTAGATCGAATTCGAAGGAAGACTATGATACCACACAACTACTCTACCATCTATGGTACATAGAAATAGTCTACATGCAACATCATCATAGCGTACCTCATGTGTTTTCAGATGTATGTATAGTTTGTCTAGATGATCCTCCACCTTTACTACTCTTCTAGGGTCATACTTCATTAGAAGCTTCTCCAAATGCCTTGGAATCTTGTGTAACACACCCAGTAGTGCAAGTGGGCCCTAGGACATCGAATCGATATTTTGGTATGCCATGTCTTCTTCATTGTCTTCCTCTTCTTATTCAGAGTCTCATTGGTCTTCTTCCTCTTCCTCTTCTTCTCCACCCAACCCACAAAAAGTATCGTCTTAGAGCACTATGTTATCACCCTCACCATCATTGAAGGTTGGAGGTCGTTCTTGTTTTTCTATGTTTTCTTCTATGTTTTCCCAGTAGGGGTGGTTTGTTTCTTCTTCAGAAAATATGGAAGAGTTTCTATTCCATGTATCAATCTGATAGATCTCACAAAATTTCGAGGGATGGGGTGGATGGCTTGGAGTTGTTCATATGTAAGTTCGTAAGGCTGTGCAATCTCGGGCTAGGAAGAATTACCAAATTTAGGAATGCACATAGGGGAGTTGCTAGGAATGTTATGTCTTTGACCAGAGGAAGTAAGATTAGGGTTGGTGGGGTTATCAGCCATAAAAGTTTGGTTTCCCTCATTCTAGCGCCAAAAATGTTAATGGTGTTGGACCTGCCAACATTCAGGGGATCTTCCCAATGTGAAGTCCCAATTAGACATCACATATAAAGGCCTAGTTGTATAATTCTTAAATATTTACCTTGGCTCTAACTGTTAGCAAGAGAGAGGGATGCAATGGTTCCTTCAAAAAGCAGGAAGGTGCACCTAGCGAGTGTTTAGTTGTAAATGTGTCAATGTTCTTCTACTGCATAGAGGGTAGAAAAGTGAGCCTATAAGAGAGAGGTAGTAGTACCACCCAAGAAGAGACACACATGAACCAGAAGGATTCATATAACATCCAGGGAAATAGTCCACAGAGGATGTGATGGTCATTACAACCAATAAATGAAGAAAGGTCTATCTAATATCCTGCGAAATAGTCCACAAGGATGGGACAACAATAACAACCATTACAACACATTCTCAATAATATAAGTACTAAAACAACTGAAATAGTTCAACTATCTTAGCACATGTGAAAGTAAACGTGAAGTACAAATATCCGTAGAATAGTCTTACAAACATTCATAATCCATGCATGAAGAACATGATGGCCTTGACATGAAACTACTGGCATGGACTTCTTGATAATGTGGTAATTTCAAGCCATTATTGTTGTTAATTTTTGGATGTCTTCTTGAATATGCTTTTCTTTTCACCTCTGCATGGCTTGATGATGAGGAATCTTCAATGATCTCAAGTCTTCAATAGTGGTCACAAACTAGTGTCCCTTTGCTTTCTCTTGATCGACCAACTTGTAAGTTTAGTTGCAAGAGAGTCTTTGAGCATACTTCCCTCCTTCTCCTTCGTGATCATCTTTCCATGACATGATAGGGTACCTATTCCTACAAATCACTCATGACGAGTTGACTTCAATCTGAAAACCATCTAATCTAAGATGATGCATTTTGATCCACCAAATGACCCCGGAACAAGTGACAGGATGGGAAGAGAGACTCAGTGAATGAATAGTTTCATATTTTAGGTAGGCAAGGGGAAGCCTTGAGCCTTGAGATCATGCAATGTGTAGTTCAGGCTAGCCTAAGGCACAAGACTAAATAGTTTCCAGATCCAGTGGGATAGATTGAAGGGAATCTCAAGGAAAATTTTAAGGATGGAAAAATTTCTTGAAGTTTAAAAACATTGGCGAATCTCACTAATCTCTAATATGCAAACTATAAAATGTTTATTGATATATTTGTAAAATTATTCAAATTTATAATGATTTTATATATAGTCTTTATATAATGTTGACAATTTTTAAGGTAAAATAATTTTATATTCTAAAATTTGGGCGAATCATCTTTTATAAAAATTGGAAATTGGCAAATATTTTTTGTGGCAAAATCATGGAAAATTAGCCCACTCGGTGAACATTAGCCCCTAAAATTTTCCATGGAAGGGATGGGCATTGGGATAGCTCATTGCAAAGTTCTTGGAATCAAGGAAGATCAAGCTATTGCATAACTTCACATTTTAAGGGCTCACGAGATGAGGTTGAGGTTGTGAAGTGCGCAGTTTAAGCTTGGTTGGGGGACATAATTGTGCAATTCTGGAGGTCAAGGTCAGGGATTAGGAACATAAATTGTGCAGTGCAGTAGTCCTAGGAAGCAGGAACTACACATTGTGTAGTTCCAAGCAGTAAGGTCACATCTAGAGGACTTAGACTGCGCAATGCGCAGCTCAGGGGAGGCTTAGTGAAGCTAGGTTTCTCGGTTGGGAATTTTTTTCCAAAAATGGTTGTGGGATCAGTGAGACTGGTGTGAATGGTGATGGAATTTTTCTTTGACCACACACTTAGAATATTTTGCAACAAGACAACATAGATCATTTGAAAAAATGAACAAATCATTTCCCTCTGTGTGACAGCTTTTTGAGAAGTTATGACAAGTGCAACACCAAAGATGCACTTTGCAAAAACTCTGATGACACTTGTACAACAGTGCTCAAAACTTTGGAAATGAGTGCGATGGATATGTTCTTCGAACCACCAGAATGGTCTTATACACATGATGTGACACCCAACAAGCTAAAAGACAACAGTTTACCCAACATGCTAAAAGACGACAGTTTACCCAACATGCAAAAGGGAACAAAATACTTCAAGAAAGCTCATGAAATAAGTTTCAATGTTTGCGACAACAATGTACAAGACCAAGGAAGGTTGTGAAATTGAGTGTAAGACAAAATTTTGGAGGGTGTTTCAGAAGCTACAACAGGTACTAACTAACATCTTAATGCAAATATATGCAATATAATGTAGAGGAAAAGCAACATGACTTTTTAGATTTATTCTTCAGAGATATAAAAATTTTCCATAAATAAAAATTATATATTTCGAAAGTTAATTGGACCCAACTCCAAAATATAATTTTAGTCAACTCCATAGTCTCATTAAAATATCCATTAATGTTTGGGGAGGCTGGAGCAAGAGGGGTTTTTCTCACCTCGATGAAGAAAGAGAGATAAAATTTGCTTAGGGCTTAGGGGTGTTGACCAAAAACCAGGAAGAGTACTATGTGCTTTGGAAAGGTTTGGAATTGTCTCTCGTCGATAGTTTACAATCCTTAAATGTCTTTGGAGACTCTAAGATCATCATTCAACAAGTGTTAAAAAATTGTGAGAATGATGATCCTTGGATTCCTCCCATATTGCATCAAATTAATTTTTTGATTAAGCATTTTGTTAATATAGATTTTCACCATATCAAACAAAATCTAAATGTTGAAGCTAATCTTATGGAAAATTAGGGTGTATTATTAAAGTGTGGGGAATTAAGGATAAACGGTGAGGATATAATCATCAAACCTCCACCATAATGTATAATAGTCAGATGGGAATTTCTCAAGCCTCGAGGATTATTAAAATTGAGAATAGACATTTCATTATAATAATCATGTCGGACACCTTTGAGTTAAGAACCTTATTAAATAAGGTACACATACAGGAGGCATTCCATCATTGTACAGAATCAATCCCTCTCGGCCACCTGGACTAGTGACACAAGTTTGAATTTAGGAAAGGACAAATGGACAAGCCATGAATTGAATAGAAAGGTATATCAAATGTGTGAGCCCATATATTTTGATCCAGAGTATCAGTTTGGAAATATGTAGTTTTTTAAAAACCAAAGGTTTAAAGCTGAAAATTTAATGGATCTAACGTAACTGGTTCTGGCGAAAGCATCATCTTTAAATGTAGCAAGGATCTATAATTTTGGAAGGGAGGGAATTTTGTCATTATATATAGAGTGCAAGGCAACAAAGGAATACATTATGAAGGCAATTCAAATTTTAGGTGCATTGACCTAGAAAATTCGATGAATTCAGGTGGAAATGGAGCACAATGAAAGGGAAGTTGATGACAAGCTTGATGCCATTATGGATAGGCTTGTAGGAATGGTGGAATTTATGATCACCTTGATATGAAGTACTGCTGATATGAAATTGGCAAAGCCAAGTTCCTGTAAGGAACCGTTGTCATGATAGTTGGGGCTATTCAAGCTTTAAATGGAGTGTCTACAGTTAGTTGTTGATATGTTGGAGTTTAGAGTTGATAATATTGGAGAAAGAGGGGAAAAAGGTGGACTAACATGCAATCAATATTTCATCGATGATATGGAGGACGTGGTGAATGGGGATCTCATGGAGAATTATGACGACATCGTGAACAACATCGGTGACAGTTAAGAGCATCCTATAGTGGGCTTCAAGGAAGATCGGGTAGCTCCAGCCTACTAAGAGCCGTAATTTTTATCTCCAATTTTAGTATGGACATATGTAGTGTCGATACATAGCTTATAATGGAGTTTCTTGGAGGGTATATGGGGGAAGTGTTTTCCAAAATTGTATTATATGGTAAATCAAAAATAAATTATGTAGAGGGGCGAGAATTTTGGAAAAATGGAGATTATGTGGCACGAGATGGAAAATATTTTGACCTTCAAACCAAATTTTTACAATTCCAATCATACTCATCCCTTTAAAATAGTATATATCCATCAATGTCATATTGCAAGGAATTGGTTTCTTCTACGATTTTCCCTCCTATTGTCGCTAATGTTGCATATGCTTGCTAAATCCAATTTATTTCACTTGAATATAATGGACGGAAATTGTTGGGGAGGATTTTGGACTATTCTTTCTCTTTAATGACTTCATCTAAGTTTTGGCTCTTCTTCTCCATTTATGCTACCCACTACTCGAACTATTGGTTGACCTATAAGATAATGGATACAAACTCCTTACACAGATAAATGGGTGTGTAGAAATCCTTGAGGCAAGGCATAAGTTTCTCTTCTTACTCACAAGTGAAGCTAACCAACTTCAAGAGATTGTTCTTAGACCCTTTATACTATGATCCTTGGTTATTGAGGTTATCGACACATTTTTTTGTAATACTTAACCTCTTCCATTAGCTTAAGATTTATCTCTTCATAATCTTATGCCAAGTTGCAAGGTTTAATCCTTTAGAGTCCTAGCCATAGGCCTTTAAAGGCTTTTTTACAACCTTATTTCACATAGTTCCAGGCCCAAATAGGCCTCTCTTCCTTGGTGGTAGACCCAGTGAGGGGTTTTCTATTGTTGCAGGTGATTAAGAGCTATTTTTCTAGTTTTTACAGCCCTACATCCATCATTATAGCGGTTTCTTGTTATGGTATTGGACAAGATCACTTGGATGGTGCCTCTATCCTTAGCCACAAGCTTTGGAGGGCTCACAAACTTGTTGCATTTGATCCTAATACTAATCTACTTTTTTTATAGGCCCAATAAAAATTATTGCAAGCATTTTTCAATTTTTTAACTTGGAAATTTTCCATTACTTCATTGAAAGGCTTTGTATTTGGTTAACAGGCTAATTGTGGTTGATTACAGGGCAGTGTTTCTTAGTGGAGGGGTTACATTTCTTGTTTGAAGGTAAAACATTGTCATTTGAGCACTTCACTAGGCATACCAGCCCTTGGAGTGAGGTCGCAAGGCCTTGTGTCCTTGATTCTTCTCTAGTTGTCACCTATTGCAAATTGTCCTAACATATCAAATCTGAAGTGTTGCATACATAGGCTAATCACATTGAAACCTAGTAATAATAGGCCTAAAAATGCTAAAATTTGCCACACATAAATCACAAAATATGAAATACTCCATAATCCAAACTAAAGGAGGAATATACGCACTAGGAGACTTTAGGAGGAATATAATTACTAGGACCAATCAATTCTCTCTCATAAAATTTTATTCCTTTTCTCTATAGGAGGGGTCTTTGCTAATGGAAAAAGGAGGGATTTCACTTGTGAATGTGGCAAAAAGGGAAATAGCTCAAAAATGTAGATGAATCTCCTTCAAAAAAAATATTAATGTCTTTCAATGATTGCTCTCTTGATTTTAGATAGCCTTCAAAGGAATACGTTCAAGTTGCCTTATGCTCAAGGGTGAAGGAAATACATGATTTGTTTTAACTTTAAAAAAATTATAGATGACCACCAAGGAGATTAGGTCTTGTCCTTCAAACAAATATTATGTTCCCCTCAAAAAAAAATATGACCTCTGAAAATTCATGACCTTACAGAGGATATAGGCTCAAAAAAATTAATTAAATTTTTATAATTAACCTCCAAAAACTATAAACCCTATACTCTTAAAGATTTCAATAATTCTATGAAAAAGAAAGGTTTAAGGTCTAAGAGTGAAAGATGACTTTCTTAATCTAAGAGACATTTTCTTCCACAAAGGTCTGCATTTCTCTTGAGAAGATGTAATCTTAGAGGCGAGGCCCCAATTTTGTGTTGCTTGGGTGAAAGGTGAACTGAGTAATTGACATCTAATTAAACTCTACAAAGGAATACATTCAAGTTTCCTTACACTCAGGAGAGAAGGAAATACATTATTTGTTTTAGCTTTAAAAAAAATTATACGGCCATCAAGGAGACTCGATCTTGTCCTTCAAATAAGTTTTACGGCCCCCTTAGAAAATGAAATATGACCTCTGAAAATTCACGGCCTTAAGGAGAAGATAGGCTAAAAAAATTAATTACAAATTTATAATTAACCTGAAAAAATTATAAGCCCTAGACTCATAAACTATTTCAATAATTCTCCAAGCAAGAAAAGTTTCATATCTGAGAGTGTAAACCTAGCTCTCTTTAGCCCTTGGCTAAGAGACATTTATTGGAAACAATATTAATACTAAGAGGGTGTGAATCAATATTATGGCTAATTTTAACTCTTTTATGCCAATTTACTTTTCCTTTTTAACTTGGCATTCATCCATATAACTAATAGCAATATATAATGTGGCAGCAGCATAAACTCAACACACAAGCAAACAAACCATAAGCATCATACACATTAGACATAGGTTTTTCACGTGGAAACCCTTTCGGGAAAAAACCACAAAGCTTGTTGTTGTTATTGATGTAAATAAGGGCTCCTACTTTATTACATCAATCTGTTTTGTGAGCACCCACTCACAGGGAGCCCCAACTCCCTTTGATTGTTTTCTAGCACCAACTCCCTCTCATTGTAGACACCTGTCCATCTTACCAAAAGCACCATGTGAGGCACCGACCTCATGGATTTGTGGCAAGCACCAACTTGCATGAGGTACCAACCCCCAAGCCTTCTTAAGAACCCACTAGAGAATGGAAGCACCAACATCTTGTATTTCAGGAAGCAACCCACATTCAAATAAGAACTAGTCGTTCTATGTAGTTTGGCATCAACTTTTCATGATAACTACTCTTGATTTCTACTCACTCTACTGCATTTTGTATCTCTCCGCAACACTCTTCAGTAGCTCACTGATCTGCTCAACATCAGTCACTAGATATTGTCCATGAAACCCTTTGATCTATGATCTTCATTAGAAGTCACTCAGCTCTCAGCCTCTCCGCTTTCACAGCACACAGTTTGCTCTCGTCCTTGCTTCACACAACATAGGTGCATTTCTTGGACTTTTCTCACACTAGATCACAGGAGCCTTTGGCCTTCCACACAGTGCATAGACACTTCAGCCATAAACATAGCACAGGAAACTATCGACATTTACACATATCTCACAGACACTTTAGCCTCACACACAGAGTGTTGCTCTCAGGGTTTCTTTTACCTTTGCATAGGCACTTACTGCCTCTCTTTGTAGAACTGGCTCTCACTTAGCCTCTGATGACAGTGCACACACTCAGAGCATTTTTCTCTTAGGCTCTCTAGCCACTATGTTGCTTTCCCCCCACATGCTCAATCGAGCTCTTGGGCTTCTTTCCTATGCTATCTCCCCAATGGATGATGCCACATTGTTCTATGTCAACACTACGTGTTGTACCTCAGCATGGCCCCACACTCTGTTGTCTACATCATTCTTGATCTCTACCACTGTATTCATTGAGAATTTGCACCTAACTAGTCCTCCATACTGAGAATTAATTCTCAGTCCACCTGCTTACTCAAACCAGGCATAGTCTTATCTGTCTGCAACTTTCCCATCACTAAGACTCTCCATACCTATTTAAATCTCATAGAGCTTGATAGGACTTCAGTATGGCTTCATTGTACTTTAGGCATGGACGTGCATCAGAGAATAGGAGTATTTTGTCTCACCTCATTGCAAACCCAACACTCTTTCACTAAGATCATGGTCCTTTCCCTTGACCAAGAGATCTCTAACAGTCTCCATACATTCCTGAGAGCCCTCTTATCGAGGATTCCCACTTTTTTGCTATATTCCAATGACAATAAACCATTAATCACCAATTTTTGTTAGGCCCTTTGCATTAAGCCTTAGCCCTTGGTTATTTAACCCTTCGCGACTGTGTGCCAGCCCTTATATCGGAGCCCCTTAATCGATGATTTCCAATTGTGACCAATGTGTTAGCCATCACAAACCTCTAATCGCCATTGTGATGCCATCACTTGTTACATGGCACTCCCTAAGTGGTGACACATGTTACCCAGATATGTCCCATTAGGCCACCCAAAACGGTCAAATATGACTTCCACGTGTCCTTCCATACTACCGCGTCATGTTGATGTCAACTACCACTTGGCCTTATTGGAACCAATCAAACCCTGCCATGTGTCTTCATCAGAGCTCACCACCTGTTGCCATGTGTCCTTATTGGAGCTTACCAGATGCTTCCAGTTGTCCTTATTAGACCCAACTAGATGCCTCCACGGGTCCTGCCTAGAGGAGTGAGGAAGGGGCCTTGCCTACCCATGTTTTTCATCAAATTCCTTTGTAAATTTATCTTTGGCTCTCCCGACGATTTAACAAAGGATGCACAGTCCCAACTTATTTAACTTAATTAGCTTTCATTGATTGGTGAATTTCCTTAGCTGTTGCATCGCATTGTAAAGTCCCCTGATTTTCGATATGTCGGGACCTTCAAAACTTCATATCTCTAATCGTTCATCAACGAATTTCATTCATTGTGTGATGCACCTTAGAACCTTTGAAATCTCACCTGCGAGCTCTTTGATGCTACGATCTTCAATTTGTGGGGGTTCCGATATGTGGGACCTTCGATCTGGAAGACCTCCAATCTCTGATCTGCTAAACCCCCGACACTCTGATCTCCAATATGGCTTGGCCTCCAATATCCAACAGTCGATATGGCTTGGCCTCTGATCTCTGACCTTGCTGCCCTCTGATGTTATGACTTTCCTCCTTGCTTGAGGCTTCAAACCCCTGAACTTCAGCAGGTCCTAGATTTTAAACCACAAGTCGATTTCTAGACTTTTGCGTATCGTTGAAAAAAATATTCCAGAGTAGTCTCCAATGAAGTGGGTCTGATTAGCCATTGATTCCATCTTCTACCTCAAAAGATGGCTCTAAAATCATTGCCAACCTTATGCTCCTTAACTCTCAAGACAACTAAGAATCACACCCACAATGGTGATCCTTTACATGAGGCCTGCAACAACCATGGACTTCTCCTAAAGCATCACTACCATCATTTGCTACAATAAGCAACCAAGCTTGTCTAGTTGACATCAATGCCAACACTCCTACCAGCTACTGGGCAAGCCAACTACCCAACACAACTTCTTAGCATGAATATTGGCATCAATGCCAACACAATTGCGTATACCTTCTCAACGCCACTAGCCATGCACTCAATGCCAACTATCAAACAATCTCCCCCTTTGGCATTGATGGAGACACACCATCCTTATATCCAAGTGATGGCCAAACCTTAAGCTACTTCCACACATCTCATTGCATGAGACACCAATGGCATGCTTCCTTCTACATAGGCCATCATAGTTGCTCCACAACTTATACCATCCATCACAGCTGCTCCGCAGCCTTTCTACCCCTTTGACATTGGCGGCAAGGGGCTAAAAGCTACCTTACTCTCCCCATGCAATCACCAACCATGAGAACTAGAGTCTAGTTGTTTAGGTGTGCATTCTGCCTTACGAACATCTCTTCTAAGACTGTCACTGTTGATGCTCCATAAATTGGGCATATGTGATATGATGCTCCCCCTAAACATATACTGCCTATTCTTTGACTGGCTCTAGTTTTGGTCTCCTTATAGTTGTTGGCTGAGCACTCTGCCTGTTGGCTTATTGGGCCCTAACCTAGGTTCGGAAGAGTTATTAGCCAAACAAATCCTGCAACTACCTGCCCTTTCAGCAATAGCCCACGGAGCATGGACTGAGGTCTCACCCGAGGTAGCAAGGGAGGGTGATCGAACCAAGTTTCCGCACCCTTGGGATGTCTTGATGTGGTCTGGAGGGGTCGCGAACCGTTTTGTGGCCTCACGCCACTCTGGACTAGTATCAGGCTTCCACGTAGATCCGCGCAGGTGTACGTTCTTATTAATGAAATTATTATAGATTTGATCATCTTATACAGTCTTTAAGTAAACATTTAACCCTAAACCCAGTGTGTGTAATCATAAAAAGATATAAATTCATATAATAGATGCATAAACTATAATACAATAGATCTGCGATATTTCAAAAAAAACTTCTCTTTATTACTATCTTATTTCCAGTACAACCTTCTTTCTGCCCCGCGCACACAGTCGCAGGGGTCTGCACACACAGCTGCGGACTCTATCAAGCCTCCGCGCACACAGCTACAGAGCCTCTATCTATCAACACCCCTGACTCGGACTTACAGATGCAGATAATACTGTCTTCACAAAACCATAACACCAAGATCCAAGACAAAGACTTCTTCAAAAACTGACTTCTAGCCATAGAGCCTTGCTCTATTTATACATTCCCATGGTCCATAGACCATGGGCAGGCCAACTCTCTTCCTATTATTTTACATTATTCTTGGGCAGACAACCCTTTGACTTGACTCATTACAATTCGCGCTCTGTGCACTTCGCAGAGTCTTTACCATACTTTTTCCCAAAATTGTGGACTTTGAGTCCCAAAACCATTACGCGGGGCCTCTGCTACCCAACAGGCCCCCAACACAATCAACGTGACTCGTCCTGAGTCACTCGGCTGGTGCAACAATCTTTGCGCGAAGGTCATGCAATGACTTCTGTGCTTCACTTACACTTGCAACAAATTCTTTCATCGTCTTCTGTACTTGTTCTATGTGAGGTATCGATGCATCAGTATTTTCTTCAGGCACCTGTCTAGTTGCATATGCTACTAGCATGTGGGCCATAATTTGCTCGATGGTGGTGGAAACCCCGAATGCCTCATCAAGCCAAGGCTAGATCCGTTTTTTAATTACCACTACTTTTTGCCGAGCGGCGTCAACCTATATCTTAAGAGCCTGAGCCTCCCTCATTTTGGCCAACCGCTGCATAATAGCAACCGTTTGCGTGGTCCCCCTAACATTATCATAGGCTTGTTGTAGCTCCCTTGCCTCTGTTCCCAACCGCTGTAAGGTTGGATCCTCCTGTAGGGACGTGAGCGTAAGAAGTGTTTGATGACCTCTAGTGGTGTAGATGGTTGTGCTTTCAGTTTCAGCTCTACGATCTGCAAGCTGAGAGCCAACTAAATCCTTGCAGCCTCCTCCTTTGCTTCATGGAACCCACTAGTTAGCTTGTGTATTCCTATGCCAACAAGCAACTTGGCCGCAATCTCCAACTCATGGGCACGCGAACATGCTTCCCCTACAAGTTTCTCCAACTGCTGACTCTGCGCTACTGTTTCGTCCCATTGAGGGCTCAACTGTTCTATATTGATTCTCTGTTCACTGAGTACCTATTCCACGCGTCCTTCCCTGGTGCAAAGCTCCATCATTGCACTATCCTAGAGCTAGTACAAGCTTTCATGTGGGAGGGCAACCAAATTTAATCCAAGCACTGTAAGCCAGAACACCACAACTCTGTCCGCCACATTTTCTGTTATCAACGCTCCTGCTGGGATCATGATAGTATTAGCCATTCGGTCCTTTAGCAGCTGCTCGGTGGCTGACATACCCGTAACTCCACGAATAGTGATGGTTCTCGACTACAAGGCCCATATCCCAAGTTCCTGTATTTGCACGCGGATCACCCCCAACACAATCTGTTGCTCCAACATGGCCTTGTCGATTGCTTCCCAGGTGACTTTGTGAACTGTGTCCCCTATGTCACTTAGGTCATCCTCAGTCAATGTGGTCAATTCTCTGTACCATTTAGATGCCTTGGCCTTCTTCCGTGGCTTCGTCCGTTCTGTTGGCTACAACCGTTTTAAGGGCGCACCCATGGTGGTTGGCAGCGTTCCTTCCGTCCATGTATCCGTGGCCATCTATATGGGCACCTTCGGACCGATTTCATCCTTTGTCGTCGCAACCCCTTATGCGGCTGTTCTACCTATAGAAGCCTACGCTGCCTCCTGGGCTGCTCGTACTTCTACAGCATGTTGTTCATTCCTCTTTTGCTATGCTACGCACTTAGCTTCAGCCTTCTATTTTTGGATAGTGGTCTCATCATGCCCCACCGCGTCAGGTCCATGCCACTCTGGTGGCTAGGTATCCAATACCGTAAAGACAACCTCGTCAATGGAAATGAAAGGGAGTGTGGACCACGTCTAGTCTGGGTCCTTGCACGCCCGGATGTATACATAGTGCATATCTGCCTTAAACTCGATGATGTTATTCACACTGTCATATGTCTCTTCGGACAACCGAGGTTGCTGGTTGATCCATTGCCGGACGTTTGCTTCCATTAGTATCCAGAAAATATTGATGCCTCAGATTCTTGTAGCATCCCTTGTCGCCTAGAGCGATGCGTATTTGGCGGCTTCTGGCCAATCCTGGTCCAAGGAAGGGAACTGGTTGTCTTCAGGTAGTTCACTTGTAAACAACATGATGGATAACAACAACCATGCATAGTGGAAAGTCTTACCCTCTTCTTGGACCTCCCTACAATTGGTTAGGAATTCATCGCAGAGGAATTGTGCCTAATGGAACCATTCCCCTTCTGCACACTACTCCGCTAGCACGACGACTATTGTTGGGACCTCGTTGGCACGACATTTCCGCATCACTTTTCCTGCCAGCAACTGGGTAGCAACGCGAACCCCTTTGTTCGGAATACTGTCAATAGCATACCCTCACTGCTTCTTCTCCAAATTGTATTTCTTTTTCAAGGTTTCCATCATCGTCACATCACCACTCATAGCAACTATTTCCATGGGGTCCCTGCCTTCACAGGGAAGCTGCATGATCTTGTGAATAAGTTCGGCCATGATGGGAATGGGTTTGTTTATCCATAAGTATCCATCGTGTACCAAATAGAGCAATTGTTGGATGACCAATATTGTGATGGGGAGCCATTGAAAATGTTGAATGGACAGGAGACAGGGTAACCCAGCTTCTTCCACCTTCCGTAGCCACTTCCTCAGCTGGAGTGTCGTAACAATTCCCTACACACTTTGCTTCATTAGTTCGTCGGTTGCCAAATGGGGAAACTTATCGGTATCTACAAGGTCCTAGTCTTCAAAATTCATAGTTGAGATGCGGCCAGTCATCGTTCCTTCGAGTGGCACCTCTTTAGGAAGGGACGGGGTGATGAGTATGTTTTCAACATCATCCAGATTTGTAGTGACCTTAGCCTTCCCTTTTCTTGGAGGAACATACTTGGGTCGTCTTACTAGCTGGATATTTGCTTCACCTTCTTTGTCTGGTTCTATTTCTTCAACATAGGTTGGAGGTCCCTCTTCCTCCTCATCGCTTTCAATAGTAATAGCTTTTCCCTTTTCTTCCATTGTGAGCTTGCTAAATCACGGATTTTCCGGTGACATCCTTACTGGTCTTGGTATCTGGGGGTCCTTCTTGGTCCATAGTGTCCTGGGTGATTTAGGGATTCTGGCTGCCTGTGGGGTAGGATTCTGTGGAACCTCCTTGGTGGGGCTTATTGACTTGAGGAATGACTCTTGCAATTCCTTTGGCAATGCCTGAAACCATGGGCTTTCTTCCATCAGTTTTTCATTCATCTTACTCCTCTCGGCTTGAACCCAGGGTGTCCTATTCTTCGAATGATCAAGCTTTTTTGTGTGCCCCTTCATTGCTTGTTATATACGATTTCAAATTCAAATTTGGCCTTTCACCCTATTCGTGGCTCATTAATGCGATCTTGGCGACTACCCCTATGCCTTAATTTCCCACCACCTGCTCCTCGGTGTCTTAGATGGGACATCTTATCATGAACAGTAACTGCAATGGTCGCCTTCCATCCCTCCCATGTGGCAGGGTAGCCCCTGGTACGCGAGTGAGTTCTATGCATTTGACTGGCCTTGCACGCCACGACCGAATCGCGCAGCTTTCCTGCAGCCTGTTTTATAGTCCCGTGCCCTGCTTCAACAGTGTAGAGTGCTGAGACTGGGCCTCCTACAGATATTCAGGTGGTCGCACCTTTCGTGCAAGCCTTCCTTTTCCCTACTAGCTCGGGCCGCGGGCACCCTTCGTGTACCTTTGAATTGAATAGCTTCTTGCGATTTGTACTCCCTTATTTTGTAGGGTGTTGTCGCGACCATGATAGCAGGGTCACGGCTTGTGCCAGGATTGTAGGAGGGTTGGCCAAGTCCGGTTCCTTCCCTCGTATGCTCGCACGGTCCGTTTTTGGGTCTCCTATTTTTATTTTGTCAATTTCTTTATCTAGCTTCATGCTTTTCCTTCTTAGCCTTGCCCCACTTTCCTTTAGTTCATGAAGTCTCAGGCTACCAAATCATTTCGTCTAGGTCTATTTGTTCAGTTCGAAGGTAGGGGCAGTGGTCAGGGAATTTCCCTTTACTTCCTGTTCGACCGTCGATAGAGTTTCCTTGGCACACCTTGCTCTGTTTATGGTCTTTTCGACCTAGTGAACCCTGGTTACGTGCAGTTTCAGTTGGGTCGATGATTGAGCAGCATACCACTATGTCCGCCATTGTAGATGGGTGGTCACCCTGCTCTGTCATGGTTGCCCTGGCTGTGTTCACCACGCATGTCCTCCAATCCATACTCGGAACTGGCTTCTACCTCCGCGCTCATTCCCCCTCATCTTCCTTTGTGCACACCACCCTGGTGTGATTGCCACACACGG
Source organism: Pinus tabuliformis (assembly GCA_031772625.1). Classification (NCBI taxonomy): domain Eukaryota; kingdom Viridiplantae; phylum Streptophyta; class Pinopsida; order Pinales; family Pinaceae; genus Pinus; species Pinus tabuliformis. The sequence goes on from CM062813.1 coordinate 167,584,102, forward strand.
TGCCTCTTCCATCAACCCCTGTGGCTTCAGCCTTATGATTGATGTTCCACCAGGAGTGACAAAATCCTCCTCCTTTGTTGCGTCATTGTTCGTTGGCTGTTGTCATGCCTCGATTGTCATGCATCATAGTGATATAATCATCATGTTACAGTTAAGTGTTGTGACTTCATGCAATTGGTGCTGCCATCATTCGATCTCCTTGTCTGAATCCAAGGTGCAAGAACTATCGTGCTCCCATGAGATTCTTCCATCCGCTATGGGATTTACCTGATCCTGGTCTTACGTTTTTATGTGATATAAGTAGTCCAGTTCATCGTCACTGTCCTCATCACGCACCGGTTCCGTGTAGTGCACTCCTTCAGCTGGGTCTAGCGGAACTATTACCTGAAGTGACTTTTTTTCGAACATCATTTTCTGTCTTTTTAAGTTGATGACCCCATTCATGTCTGTGGCCCAATCTATTCCCAGCAATGCATGGTATGGATTACTTTCATCAACAATTTCTATTACCTCAAAGTCAGTTTGCGTACTTACGCCTTCAATGTCCATTGTCACCCCTTGCAGTTGGCCCATCGGTAAGATCTTTTGCTGGTTGGCCATCCTCAGTTGAATAGGAGACTACTGCAGTGTGGGCCTACCCATGCATTCCCACGTTTGCTTAGGCAACACATTCGCATCCAACCCTAAATCTAGAATGACCTAGTCCATCTTGTACTCGTCGCTTTGCATTTTCATTCGCATCTCTTGTCCAATGCGAAGAGCATGTCTTCCCAGTTTCCAGACTACGTGTAGCTCCCTCGACCCAGCGCACTTAGTGATCAGCTCTTGTAGTCCTTTAAAGGCTCTATTGTGGTGCATCAAGTTCATACATGTCTCTAAAAATGTAGTAAGCATAGAGGGATCCATTCCTGGCTCAATTGGGTCCCTTCTACCTGGAGTAGAGACTTCCTTGAAGCTCTTCTGAGCTTCCTTAGGTGTCTTCTTCACCTGTTCCACCTCAAAGTTAGGTTCCCTTGTAGGGGCATTGCGACCCTTCTCATCTTCTGCAGACTGTTTCCATGCATCTCCCTTGGTAGTTGTGCTACTCCTTAGCACCATGTTTACGATGGGGTCCTCTTCGCGTGGTTCCAACTTCATCATTTGGACATTTTGAGTTGGATTGGGCTGTAATACCCTTTTTTCATGCATCTGGGCAATTAGCATCGGGCAATATACCACTTCATGGTCAAATTTCTCACAGTAGGGACAGGATATTCTCATAAGGTTAGTACAATTGCGAGCGTAATGCCCCGGCCCACCACAATTATAACAGATCAGCTGTCTACAACCCCATCTAGGCCCCATTCTTCTTCCTCGTCTATGTCCTTGGAATCCCCCATGGGGCCCTGCGGCTGGGTCGAAACGCCATGCCTCAGTATGCATTCGATAAGCTGGGGTCCTCTCCATCATTAGCTCGTAGCTTCGACAACTTTGCTCATCATGACCTACTAACCTACAAAAGTTGCAATACAACTGCTGCGAAGTCTGTGTATACTTCTACAACATGTGGCAGTTGTCTATTGCGTGCTTTCCTCCTACTTGACAAATCGCACACCATAGGGTAGGCGCCGCACTTGGCCTTGCTTGTACTTCTAGCCTTAATGGCATCAACCCCCCTCCCGCCAAATAATTCGTGAATACGGGACAGTGGTCTTTGTTGTGACCTTGAACTTTGCATTTGATGCATCCTACTTCTGTACGTGCCTCCAGTCGGGGCGCCCTTTCTTACTTCAAGCTTTGCATTTCTAAGCATAAGTTTTGTAGTTGCGCGTGGATTTTCTGAACTCCCAACCCTGGATCCTGTATTGGAGTTTCATGCAACCTCATCGTTATCTCCAATGCTTCAGCTTGGGTTGAGATCTTTTGCTGTGATAGCGCCATCCTCAAATGTGGTGTCAATGACGCCACAAACCATGCGTAGTGCTACACGTCCATCAGTGTCATATTTGCCTCATGGATTGTACTTTTCAATCTCTGATCCAGATCCCATGGGGTTTCACCAGGCATCATCGCGATCTCCTTGAACCCGATGATCGACTGCGTTTCTGATTTTGGTCGGCTAAATTCTTTGTTCAGCGCGTCCTGAATCGCTACTATTCCCGCATTCGGGTGATCACTAGAGTACTTTATATACCACGTCAATGTGCGGTCCTGTAGCATGCTCACCAGAGAAGCCTTTTTGATGTTCTCATTTGTTATGCCTTGGGCTTCCCATATAGCCTTTACCACGAACCAGAACTGATCTAGTTCCTCATTTCCTACGCCTCTAAGTACTGGCAACTTGATCGCACCTGCCATCCCTACCCTCGGTGGTGGTGGCGGTGGGGTAGGTGAAGATGGGTTGGATGTAGGTGAAGTAGGTGATGGCGTGGATGGTGGTGGTATTGGTGGAAAGCACTACTTTATCAATCGGACTACGCTTCTCGGAGAGAACCTTGCGAGCTCCTCCTTGCTTTCTCACGAGAATGAAATCAGAGGACTGTTTTCTAATCCTTCGGTCCCTCGGTAGCCTCTTCCGCTCCTCGTTACCCCAGACATCAATGGATGCGCATAACCCATTTTTCACATAACAACATTTTAATCCAAGTATTCAACAATTTGATGTACTTACCCCGCGGCCCTTAGAGAAAGCGCCTTTCTGCCTCGCTATAACTCACAGTTGTGTCTATCATGAACTCAGTTATAAACCCTCCTATTACTCGATCCAACCAGTGATCTACTGCCCGTGTGATTTTGTCTTCAAATGCTTCCAGCCTACGCACCAACTCTAGGGTCCACATGATGGGCTGATCCATTCTGCACCTCCCCTGACTATCAGCTAACCTCGCAATCCACTCATACAAATCTGTCGAGAATGACACGAATAAAATCTCGTGGATTTTTGTGTATCTGTAGTGATCCAACCACCTTTCTTTAGATATTCACGGATTTCTGTTTTCTTGTACCACAAACTTGTGAAGCTTCTAATCCAACCAATCTTCAAGCTCTTTCTTTATAGGGTTCCAGCATTCTACCGGCCCTTTCAACAACAACCCGTGTAGTGTGGATGGAGGTCTCACCCGAGGTAGCAGGGGAGGGTGTTGGAACCAGGTTTTCGCACCCTTGGGATGTCTTGATATGGTCTAGAGGGGTCACGAACCGTTCTGTGGCCTCGCGCCACTCTGGACTAGTATCAGGCTTCCACATAGATCCGCGCAGGCGTATGTTCTTATTAATGAAATAATTATAGATCTGATCTTCTTATACAGTCTATAAGCAAACATTTAACCATAAACCCAGTGTGTGCAACCATAAAAATATATAAATTTATATAACAGATGCATAAACCAGAATACAACAGATCCGCGATATTTCTGAAACAACTTCTCTTTATTACTATCTTCTTTCTAGTACAACCTTCTTTCTGCCCCACGCACACAGCTACATGGGTCCATGCACATAGTTGCAGACTCTATCAGGCCTCCACACAGACAACTGCAGAGCCTCTATCTATCAACACCCCTGACTCGGACTTATAGACGTAGATAATATTGTCTTCACAAAACCATAACACCAAGATCCAAGACTTCTTCAAAAACTGACTTCTAGCCATAGAGCCTTGCTCTATTTATACATTCCCATGGTTCATGAACCATGAATAGGCCGACTCTCTTCCTATTATTTTACATTATTCTTGGGCGAACAACCCTTTGACTTGACTAATTACAATTCACGCTCCGTGCACTTCGCAGAGTATTTACCATACTTTTTCCCAAAATTGTGGACTTGGAGTCCCAAACCCGTTACGTGGGGCCTCCGCTACCCAACACTGCCCACCAATGCATCTTTTGTTTCAAAAATATTGATACTCATTAAAATGTGCATGGCATTGGTGTTGCTGCAAATACCAAACTACAATGATGCATTTTGGCTCACCCTTCTTTGCAATTGTTATTGCTTCCGAGACTTCTCTCATCCTTGATCTTCTACATTTCTCCCCTTGAGATAATTCTCATACTATGGGGATTGTTTCACAGCTCATACCAATTGCATCAAGAGAAATTATACAAATGGTACATTGTAGTAGGAAAACTCTGGTATTTCTTTTCTCAAAAAGAAATGTCCATTTGCACACATGGTTACTAAACATGAGCCCATCACAATCAATTGACATAGCTACACCAATTGAGGGTTAAGGGACATGAAAAATATTATACCAATTGTGTTTCATGAACACAAGACTGTTAAACATTATGAAACTTACAACTAAAATGAAATAAGAGTATTTCACTACAGATGAAAACCTTTCCTTTTCTCGGCAATCTTCCTTTCTGAGGTTTCCCATTGTTGCCTACTGCTGCTTATCAAAGTAGCTCCCCCTGAGCCAATGACCCCTGATATCCAGAAAATCTATCTCTCCTCTACTTGGGGACTGATCCTATGGACCTGAAAACACTATGAGCTTCCTGTCATTCCACACTTCCATTACAGCCCATCTTCCTCCCACAACAAAATATATTGTTGTATACTCCTCATGCTGGTTGCACACCACCTTCATCCTTCAGATGCACCTTTCTATTCATTCTTCTTGGCTTCCTGCATCTGACTTATTCAAATTCCCTTGAGGCCCTTCTCTTCCTTCATTGAAGAGAAGCAGAGGATCTACTCCCCCTCAACAGATCTTCCTCCTTCTTTCTTCAAACCTTTAAAGGTCAAGTTCTCATAGAAGCATTATCCTTCAACTTCTTCTTCACCCCTATCTGGGCTTCTTATCTGTTGCACATGGGTAGAGGAAATATTTCTTTCAGCTCCTCTTTCTTCACCCAAACCCTCTTAGAGCCTTTATGCATTACAGAGTGATCAACTACAAGAGTAGGCGGATCATTCTCCTTATTTCTTCCTCCTCTTTTCATCTTGCTCTTATGACAAAGAGCATCGAAGACATTCTTGGCTTCATTTCATCGCATCACCTAAAATGAATTCTTCGGCTTCCCATGGTCGTAGCAAGCTTCCTTATTCCCAAAATTTCCACTATTAGCATTTGATTTGTCCTAAGAATGGGGCAAAGGAGTTACTCCTTTTGACAAAAATTTCGTCAAAACTCCTACTATGGCCAACATTCCTTCTCCCATCCTTTATATGGATTCTTGAGTTTTTTCTACCCAACACATTTTGATTCCTTGCATGCCATCGACAATCTATGGCTTTATGTCCAAAATTTTTACAAGAAAAACAAAAACCATGAAAAGGCTTTTGATGACAGAGGTTACCTTTTCTTTGAAGGATCTCTCTCTAAGGAGGGGTCCTTTGTTGGCTCTTCTTGTGTGTTCTATGACAGAAAGAATTGCTATCATGCACTCTTCCTTGCAACTACCTTTCCCTCTTTTGCTGCACTTGTTGTTGCTTTTGCTTGGGCTTCTACTCTTTAGCTTTCTATTGTTTCCTTTTCTTCTCTTGTTGCTACTGCTTTCCTTGTTGTTGTTGCTCTCTAATAACCTTTCTTTTCTTGTTGTTGGAACACTCAAGATTTTGACATTGAAACAACTGTTTATTTGACTTCTCTAAGTCATGTCTCAATCAGACTACCTCAGTTTGTAATCTCTCACAGCAAGCTCCCTTTTCACTCAGCAGATGGGTTAATATCCCATTCAGTTTGCTAGCTTTTTCTTTTTGATAATTTAGTTCAACTAATTTTTTTCTCAAATTCCCATTCTCAAGCTCATAGACTTTCAATTTCTCCTCTTACTTGAGAATTACCTCTGATAGGTCCTTGATCTCCTTTAGAGTCCAAGTCAACCTATTTCTAGAAAATATCCCTTCATCTGGATCCTTTTATTCACCACTAGAGCTGCTAGATTCTGAGCAACATGGTCTCTATTCTAATACATATTCCTCATCAGTATGAATGTGATGAGAAACAACTTCACCAAGTTATGGTTTGTTGTTAGGGCAGTAGAACTCCTCAACCTCTTCTTGAGCCACATGGCTATTTCCAATATACAGACATTGCAGTATTTTCATCACTTATGTTGCTAATCCACGATGCCTCACTCTTTCAGCATCTGGCTTAGATAGCCCTCTTATGATGACCTCGTTGGCTTTTACATTTTTCTCATTCTTTTCTCTATACTGGACAGAGCACCACATGTCAACATGCAAGGCCAATAATCATTCCATCATTAAAACATATGAGACTTCATAATCGATCTGATGGTTTGATTCATTTAAATATGGAACTCCTACTGTTGTTAGCCAAGCTTCATTAGCCATTTTCCCTTTGATCTACCTTCTAGCAATTAAGCTATTCCTAAAGGAATGTGGCAATAATACCAATTGTTGGAAACAATGTTAATACTAAGAGGGGGTGAATTAGTATTATGGATAATTTTAACTTATTTATTCCAATTTAATTTTCCTTTTTAACTTGGCATTCATCCATATAACTAGCAACAATATATAATGTGGCAGCAGCATAAACTCAACACACAAGCAAACAAGCCATAAGCATCATACACATTAGACACAGGTTTTTCACATGGAAACCCTTTCGGGAAAAAACCACAAATCTTGTTGTTGTAATTTATGTAAATAAGGGCTCCTACTCTATTACATCAATATTTTTTGTGAGCAGTCACTCACAGGAAGCCCCAACTCCCTTTGATTATTTTCTAGCACTGACTAGCAGGAAGCACCAACTCCCTCTCGTTGTAGACACCTATCCAACTTACCATAAGCATCATGTTAGGCATTGACCTTATGGATTTGTTTCAAGCACCAACTTGTAGGAGGTGCCAACCCCCAAGCCTTATCACGCACCCACTAGAGAATGGAAGCACCAACTCCTTGTATTGCAAGCACCAACACACATTCAAATAAGAACTGGTTGTTCTCTATAGTTTGGCAACAACTCTGCCTGATAATAGATCTTGATTTCTACTCACTCTATTGCACTTTGTATCTCTCTGCAACACTCTTCAGCAGCCCACTAATCTTCTCAACATCAGTCACTATCCATTTTCCACACAACCATCTAATCTCTACTCTTCTTTAGTAGTCACTCAACTCTCGACCTCTCTGCTTTCACAACACACAGCTTGCTCCCAGCCTTGCTTCACACATCACAAGCTCAGTTCTCAGACTTTTCTCACAGTAGCTCACAGGCACCTTCGGCCTTCCACATAGCACAAAGGCACTTTAGCCTTAAGAACATCATAGGAGACTATCGGCCTTTACACAAATCTCACCGGAACTTTAGCCTCACACATAGAGTGCTACTCTCGGGGTTTATTTTACCTCTGCATAGGCACTTACCACCTCTCTTTGTAGAACTAGCTCTCACTTAGCCTTTGATAGCAATGCACACACTCGGAGCATTTTTCTCTTAGGCTCTCTAGCCACTATGCTACTTCCCCCCCACATCCTCAATCAAGCTCTTGGGTTTTGTTCATCTATTTTCTCCTTGATTGATGTTGCCACACTGTTTTGTGTCAACACTGTGTGTTATACCTCGGCATGGCCTTGCACTCTATTGTCTGCATCAATCTCACTCTCTACCACTGCATTCACTAATAATGGGAACCCGATTGTTCCGCCATACTTAGAATTAATTCTCATTCCACCTTCTTACTCAAACCAGACACAGTCCTCTTTGTCTACAACTTTCCCATCACTAAGACTCTCCATGCCTATTTAAATCACAAAGCATGACAACACTTCAGCATGGCTTAGCATGAACATTTTGTGGACCACTATCCTTGTTTCCTTGTCTCAAAGTTTTCTACTAATCCATCTATTCACAAAACTCACTGGGACATGCAACAGAGAACATGAGTATCTTATCTCACCTCATGGCGGACCCAACACTCTTTCATTAAGATCGTGGTCCTTTCCCTTGACCAGGCGATCTTTGAAAGTCATCATACATTCCTATGATCAACTCCTATATGCTCATTCAATATTGTAGTTACCATCCCATACGCCATCAATACTCCCTGTATTACTACATCAGAGTATTTCCATCACAACTTCACAATGGTGTAACATTGAAAATTGTCGATTGTCGATATTCAAGCCCTTTTTGCATCTCCACCATAGGGCTAGGTGTTGTGACTGGGGGCTTGACTTTAAGGTGCTAGGTATTTCAGACTCCTGTTATAGGACAAATTGACCTCCTAATCAACTCAGAGGTGAAAGACAAGATGACTGAAGAAATGACCACAATTGCAGGCCCAGAATCCACACTAACAACCTCTATACATAGACTGCCTACTTTATAAAGCTTTTTTACAAGCATAAAGGAGCATTAGTTACCCTGCTAACTCTTGTTGTTAGACCAGGGAGAGTGTTAGTGAACTTAAGTGATGTCCAAAAGGTTATGCCAACGAATCTGCCCATAAATATCTAGATATTAAATCCCTAAATTTGTGTAAGAAAAGCAAGGAAACTCCAAAAATCAAGATATTTGGAGAAATTCTATTCTGAGAATGAAGGCAAATGGGAAAAATCTTGTAAACAAGGTAGGTTCATGGTTTTTCCCTAATGAACTCTAGATGGAGCTTGGCAACCCTAATTCAATTGCTATATAAGCAGTGAGAGGGCCATTACAAAGGGGATCAGAGCATTTGGAAGGATAGCCCATAGAGCTGTTGTGAACTGTCATATTCTTGAAGGAGCTAGCTGAAAGAAGGAAAGAGAGAGAGAGGAAGAAGGGGTAAGGAAGCCTGATACAACAGATTGTTGTAATCACTCTTCCATTCTGAATATAGGACTGCAGTTGTGTTTCCTACTCCAAAGTATTGGTGATATTGTGCATTTATTTGTTCATTCTGATTCTTGTTGTGTTGAGTAGATAAGTTACACATTTATACATGTTTGTTACGGATTCTTACATTAATTGTGAGAAGTGTATGCTGTTATTAGTTTGCTTTGTTCTTTTGTGCAGGAATCGTCTTGGAGCCGGTTAGGAGGAGTTCTTCTTACCGCACAGATATCCCCAAGAAAATCTAGAAAGAACCAAAGGTGATCCTCTTTCCATACCCTATCAATATATGTTTGATAGATGAACATGTGTAACAGGTAGCTTTTGCAGATAACCTTACAGTCTGTCAAAGGTCCCGGGAAGACTTTTGAGGGTAGTTTTCATCCCGTGCATTTTACCCCATATCAGAATTGGTGACTCCTTTGGGGACTATACATCTAGCTCCCGGTTACCCGGACTCCTCTCAAGTCTTCTCTTTCTTCTATGAGCTTCCCGCTTCTTCAAATCCTTTTCTGATCCACCATCTATCTTGTTTCATCCTACAAAGTTGTGTTCTCCTCAAAAACTGATCCTAAAAGCCCTCTTTTTGAGCTATTTCCCTCACTAATGCAGGCTGCTAGTCTACATAGAGCTTTATAAATCTCTTTGACTGTGCATAGGGAGCGTTAGTGGCCAAAATAAAATTCTATTTACACGTAGACAGAGGGTTAGTCTCCCATTTCCATGTTTTTCAAGAGATTTTGTGAACCAAAAGGGGGGGAAACTTGTCTTAGGGGCTAAAGAAAGATCTGCAACAGTATCATGCTAACAAATTTGGTGTCTTAAAATTTATTTTTTAAGAAAATGTTTTAGTTTTTCTCTCATAAAAGTCATTTTTGTTGAAAGAAAAGCTGATAAACTGTATATCTCCTTCTGTCGAAATAGTTGTAGGCTACTTTGTTTTGGTTTAATAGTTGTTAGGGAATATTGAGAAAAGAAACTTTCAGTTATGCAAAGTGTTGAATGGCTTTAGATGCACTGATGAATTCATGAATATGTGAAATGATACATGTGTAGAATAAGACTTGTTTGCATAAGAAATTGGAAAAAAAAAAAATCAAAGCATTGTTCTGCATGGTTTATTGAGTCGAGAGTCTCACCATATTCATACGTCAACACCCCTACTGAAGAAAAATAAGCAAGTACACTAAAATTTACATTAAAATCAATCAGTTACTCCTTTTTGGAGCAAACCAACATTAGCTAGATTAGAACCTTGGGTTAAGCATGTGAGTCAACTACCCAAGGTTGAAAATCAAAACTAGTGTCGTTAACAAGTGAAAAATCCTTTTGCACTCATATAACCAGGACCACTCCACTCACAATGGTGTGAAATATGAGACAACATCAGATTTTGATTGAAGGTAGCCCGCCTTCTCTTACAACTCCTTTGGGCATTTTGTGTATTGGGGGTCCCTTCGAGGATTTCGGAACTGAGTCGGGGACTCATGTATCCTGCCCACACAACGTGTTGTCTACGACTATGTCCCCCCTGGTAATGTCTGTGATTTGAGGTATCTCTAGTGGCCAAACCTTCTAGATATTTACACAAGGTGACTGGGACGCACTGTCCTGGTACCTAAAACGGACAGACCTACTTTATCTTCAGTTTTTGAGGGGGTGCTCGTCTTCATGAGAGTACTTGGCCCCTCAATCTGAGTTTTGGGCAAAGCTCAAAAGTAACCACAACCGTACATTTGGCCATCCTTCTTTGTTACTCATTGAGAAACTGGGTTTCATCTCCAGTAATCGGTGTTTATCAGGCAAGGTAATTTCCTCCGTTTGCTGATTGACATATTTAGTGTATTTTTTATTTTTAGGTACCTGAGTGCTATCGTTTTTGAGACTTTAAAGAATATCACATTAAAATCTATTTGATAAAACTTAACAGTCATTGTGGCTACATCTAGCCCTCAGCGTCAAACTAGATGATTGATAGGACTTCCTCCACTCATTGTGGAGGATTCACCGAGTTCCACTAACTCAAATTCCTCATCTTTGAGGAATCAGTCTCCTAAATCGCACATGAGGTCTATGTGGACAACTGACGATTCTGATTTGCCAAAGGATTTCTTTACAAAAGGATTTCTTCCTCATTTTAACACTCTGCTTACAGATCTTTCGGAACCTATAGTTAGTCCCACAGTACCAGTACTTTCTTCTTCAGTAGGTGGAACTTTCCCATCTACCCAGTCGGCACCTCAAGGGTTGTGGAATTATAGAGACACTGTTGGTCCTCTACCCCTTCCCCAGTCGATGTTCATCACAACGCCGGTAATTTGGAACCCCGCAATCCCATTCGTCCCAGGTACTGCAACTCACATAACACTCTCTATCGATGGAACCCAGCAGATGCCAGGTTCCACTCCTATGGTGCCACAAAACATACCTTCGACTAGTGCCACATATTGTGCTCCATATAACACACAATGCAGCACTATGGGCGTGGTCCCAATTTACCAGAACCAAGGTTGGCCACCAATGTACAGTTACAACCCCCAGATTAAAACATCTAGGGCGGTTCCCAATATGCACATGACGGCGGGGAATTTCACAGTTCCCCCGCTGTTCTCAGGCATGCATGGATAATCGCTGATTGACATGAGTGTTCCCTCTGTCAATCAAAGCCATACGATTAGTTTTGTGTCGGTTGGGAATCCAAAAGGGATTCCCACCCAAACCATGGGGGCACCCTACTCACAAGCTCAGATGAGTCAAGGGGGCACCTTTTATACTGGGGGAAACTTCATACCCCAGTATCAAAATCCTCATGGCAATCCCATCTACAACACCGTACCACAAAGCAATTGTTACACCACGCAACCCATGTACACCATGGGGAACCAAATGATGGGAGGAGCACAGAGCTCCTCAGGTCATCCGTCATCACCATGGTCCGAGTTAGGGGCACCCAACAATTTGCATTTTTTGGCAACATTGGATATCCCCAACTTATACAAGTTGAAAAACGACCCCATCTACCACAACATACAATGGTCGTCGATCCCACATAAAATACCGACAGATATTCCTAAGTTCGACGGAAAACAAGGGGAGGATTCGGGCACTCATGTCACCACCTACCATCTCTGGTGTGTTTCTAACTCTATGGTGGATGTCAGTGTCCGGTTACATATTTTTCCCCGCACCCTCACTGACAATGCCACAAAGTGGTATATTGAGTTACCACATGCATTAGTGAATACCTTTGACGCTTTAGCGATGGAGTTCCTAAAGCACTTTCAATTACCTATCCGTTATGAGACAGGGACAGAGCTCCTTACTTCGTTTCGTCAGGATACTGCCACCCACATCTCCAATCATATCCATGAATGGAGACGTAGGCGGAGGTTAGTCAAAGCTCCCATCCCTGATTTTCTCTTAACAGACTGGTTCTGTAAGTCGCTACTCCCATGAATCGCTAGAGATGTCGCTCTAGGTGGTGCGGCCATAGAGGACCAATCCATACATCGTGCCCAACACTTAGATTTCATTTATTCACAGTCTGGAACTCTCTACGACATTATCTCCTATGCTCCTAGTAACCTCAATCCTCCCACCACTCAGCACCCTAGAGCACATGCTGACGGGATCGTCGGCACAACCTCCGGGGTCACTGTAAAACAACTCGATGGTTCCATTGCCAAGCTGGCAATGGACCCCTCCACCAAAGTGACTACTCTTCGTACCACTGCGATTAATTCTGTGCAGTCTACACAGAAATCCGGTGGCAAGAACAAGAAGAATAAAAACAAGACTGCTCCTTCTGAGGAGTAGTCATCTAAGTAGCCCAACCCGAAATAGAAGGCCGCTGCACCTACTGATGCGGAAAAGGATAAAGGCACCAACTATTCATACAAACTCTATCTTGAAGAACACATAACCTGGAGTTGTCTGCATCTTCAAGAATGCACAGATTACCTTACCAAGAAAGATTCTGGTAAGGCAATTGCTGTCCTTAGAAATCCTTTTCCTACTCAACAACAACAAAATCTCATTGCCAACCAACCGCAACCCACGTCAGGGGGCAGCGACGGTTCGCAACATCCTTCAACTAGAGAAGGATCTTCTATTGTTTACACATTTAGAGCAACAGATCTCGCCACAAGAGCCAAACCTTATGGAGCTTCTCTTGCTCCAACAACAGAACCATCCGTAGGTCAAAACCCATCGCCGCCCAATGATTTGCATATCGAAAGGCCAGTTGAGGACTTTGTAATTTGACCCCCAAAAGGGGCACTTCGACGCACAATGCACAATACATCTGCACGTGTCGCCAAACACTACAACATCGTAGAGGGTTTGGTGCAAGCGCCATCAGCTATGTCGGCGCTTGAAGTATTACAAACATGCCCCACCCAACAGAAAGCTTTGCTTTCAGCTATTGGAGGTATTGACCCCATGGATTCCATGCTTGCTATTTTCAACATGGACAAGTGTAAACCTCCCCTTTCTCAACAGCTTGCATTTCAAGTTCATATCACCATGAAAGGTAGAGGTATACACAGAACTGTCATCGACGAAGGTGCTTCAACCTACACCATGTCGGCTTCATGTCGACTCGCCCTGGGTTCCCCAACCCTATCCCCCCATCGAACTCCTTGAAAGCTTTCAACGGCCACACCTTTACCCCAAAAGGATACCTAGCCAGTTTTCCATCACTTTGGCTGGGAAAACCGTAACGGTAGACGTAGAAGTCATGGACAGAAAACTCAACTATAATCTCTTGTTGGGTCACAATTGAACATATGCCATGACGGTCATCATATCTACTGTCTTTCGCATCATCCAATTTCTATTGGATGGAAAGGTAGTTACAATATATCAGTTGTCTTTCTGCACCCCTGATTATTCACCATTACCAAGTGGCTCTGTACCCCTAGTAGGAGGTGGAACTAACTCTTACGTCAATATCATTACTCGTCTATTGAATGCTTCTTCCCTCATGGGTTGTTTCCCTCTTCAGTTACCCAAGGTTTCACAGATGGTCAACATGCTTTCATCCATTCCTCATGAAAATACCAATCCATGGATCCTATCGGCTCCTTCAGACATTGACACATACGGAGAACAAATGCCGCTGTCACTAGTTGAATTATCCTACGAAGCCATTCAAATTGCATCTGAATCTCTGGTCACTTTGGTTTCGGCCAATGGTACCACTGCCCCTCCCATAACCGCTCCTTCTTTTGATCCACTCAATCAAGTCCTACCTAAGGACGAAGCTATTAGAGAGATCACGAGGTTAGAAGAGCAACCTTGGGAGGATTCACACCATCATGTTTCGATATCTGATTCGGACATGATGCCTCTTCAAATCCTGTCACCTAACGCACATGAAATCGTTTCCTCACTGTATATGACTATCCAACTTTTGGACTCAGAAGGAAACAGGGGCAATATTTCACAAACATTGCTCCCCAATATTTTTGTCATGACAAGCATCGTGGAAAACATACAGAGTGGAGCCAATCACAATCCTAAGGAAATTGTGAGCTTCACCTACCTGTTTAGGGACTTCTGCGTTGCTTTTCCTTGGTCTTATGAGGAAATGCATGGCATATACCCTTCTAATGTCAAGCATGAGATCGAGAAAGTTCAAGTGTTCTTTTTATGGTATTTTTCTTGCTCGTTAATCCAAAAAACCTAGAGTCTTCTTCTTTGGGCTCATTAAACTACTACAAAGATGCATAGAGCATTGTTATGGATATTTTATTTCTCTTTAAAAAATATAAACATCCCCGAGTTTTTGTCGTTGCGCTAATTAAATCTATGCAACGATAGATAGAGAACTGTTAGGGATATTTTATTGCTCTTTAAAAAATACAAACATCCCTGAGTATTCATCGTTAAGCTCGTTAAAATCTAACTATGGTAGAGCACTATTAGGGATATTTTATTGCTCTTTAAAAGTTACAAACATCCCCGAGTTTTCATCGTTAATCTCATTAAAATCTATCTAACTATGGCAGAGCACTTTTGGAGATATTTTATTGCTCTTTAAAAATACAAACATCTCCGAGTTTTTTGTAGTAGGACTCGTTAAACATCCATACCACAATCCGTAAAGCACTTTTTTGGGATATTTTATCGCTCTTTAAAAACTACAAACATCCCCGAGTTTTTCATCATTTGCACTCATTAAACATATGCAAACGATGCTCTAAGCACCTCTTTTTCTATCTTGTTCCAGCTCATAAACTGAAAAAGAGTAACGGAGCATCCTTTTTAGGAACTTTTTTCTCACTCTTTAAACTGAAAAGATCCCAGTTGTGTCTTGCTGCTCGTTAAACATGCTAAAGATGACCCGTGCATTCTTTTAGGTACTTTTTTCTTGCTCGTGTAAAAATGAAAAATCCCTAGTTTTTGTTACTGAGCTCGTTAAAGTGTCACAACAAAACACGAGTTTAGTTCGTTGCCTCGTACTCGTAACAAAATGAGGTCGACATATATTGGAAAAAGGTTTCTCTTTATCCGGGTTCAATAGATTAAAATATGGAAAAGTAACAGATCCGGTTATACTATTAAACTTTTGTCACACGTGATTAACAACTATGACAAAGGGACCACAGTGGGGTCTCTCTTTACGATCTTTTCATACTCCCTAAATATGAAAAGACCACCGAGTTGTCTAGTCTGGACTCTTTAAATACAGAGATAAGATATAGAGTTGTTCTTTTTACGATACTTTTCAGACTCTTAAAAGATGAAAAAATCGACGAGTTTGCCTGTCTGGACTCATTAAACTAATCAGATAGGGCAAAGAGTCATTCTTTTTGCAATCCTTTTCATACTCTCTAAACATGAAAAGATCGATGAGTTTACCTGTCTAGAATCATTAAAAAAATCAAATGGGGAAAAGTGGACAATACAACTGTATCCTATATTCAAAAGCGTGATTTGGCAGCATTCGTTCCCTTGAACATGGCACTCCCTCAGATAAACCGTCATTTTGATAGTCTCTCAGTATGAATGCTACCAACCTATGATTTTTTAGCCTATATACCCTGATGTAATTGCATCTCCGTATCTTAAACACTATGTAGTGTTCATGAGTCTAGTGTTGTTTGGTTAAAACCATTGTCATGCCTTCTATTGTTAAAGGGCTCCCATTTGTTTCCTCTATCAACCAATCCTACATATCCTTTCATCATGCCCTCCATTGTTTAGACCCAAAAGCTCAAAATATTCTTCAAAAAACAAAATCATCCTTGTTTGGTTTCATGTTGACTGATGTAGGACGCGTCATTGCCTACCTTTCAATAGGTTTCTTCCCATCGACTTCAACACTCTATCTAGGAAGATAACCTAGAAACACATTCAGTGCCTTGGTGCTTGTAGACATTAGTGGCAGGTTACCTTGTGTTTGATCACAGGTTTTCATTATTGGCTCCTGGTTAAGCGATTCTACGAGTGTTCAACAACAAAAAATATTTCACAATCATTAATTTGCACTGTGCATCTTGGAGACCATCACCATTATCGGTGGCCTTCCTTGCATCTGTTAACAATCTCCATTATTGGCTGGTAATCAAATTATTTTGTGCATGTTCGACGTCAACTCATATTATCACATGTACCGATCTATGTTATTCGGTGAAGGAGGAATCAAGACCTTGGGCAGAGGCTTGCATCATTCAGCCTTGTTTCCTCTCCCAAGCTGTGATATTGTTCTTTGGAGATAGCTATTTCAGGATGATCTATTATGACACTGGATCCTCCCTGTGCCATATTGGCGGCCAACATTGTTATATCTCCGAGGAGAAAATTACTCTGACATAGCTACTAAGCATGGGAATTCCCGACTCAGGACATGATTTTAGAAATTTATATATATGTATCTTTGTTGTATCAGGTTTTCCTTGCCGCTCGAAACTTCTCTCTCTCTCTACAAAGATTTTGACCATCATAAAGTATTTCATAAAGTATTTCGGCCATCATCTCTGCCTCTGATCTCATACTTTAGGGGGCATTTGTTATAAGACAAATTGACCTCCTAATCATCTCAGAGGTGAAAGACAAGATGACTAAAGCAATGACCACAATTGCAGGCCCAGAATCCACACTAACGCCCTCTATACACTAATTGCCTACTTTATAAAGCTTGTTTACAAGCATAAAGGAGCGTTAGTCACCCTACTAACTCTTGTTGTTAGACCAGGGGGAGTGTTAGTGAACTTAAGTGATGTCCAAAAGGTTATTGCAATGTATCTGCCCATAAATATATAAATATTAAATCCCTAAATTTGTGCAAGAAAAGCAGGGAAACTCCAAAAATCAAGATATTTGGAGAAATTCTATTCTGAGAATGAAGGAAAATGGGAAAAAGCTTGTAAACAGGGCAGGTTCATGGTTTTTTCCCTAATGAAATCTAGATGGATCTTGGTAGCCCTAATTCAATTGCTATATAAGCAGTGAGAGGGCCATTGCAAAGGGGATCAGAGCATTTGGAAGGATAGCCCATAGAGCTATTGTGAACTGTCATATTATTGAAGGAGCTAGCTGAAAGAAGGAGAGAGAGAGAGGAAGAAGGGGTCAGGAAGGTTGATACAACGGATTTTTGTAATCACTCTTCCATTCTGAACATAGGACTGCGGTTTTGTTCCCTACTCCAAAGTGTCAGTGATATTGTGCATTTATTTGTTCATTCTGATGCTTATTGTGTTGAGTAGATAAGTTATACATTTATACATGTTTGTTACAAATTCTTACATTAATTGTCAGAAGTGTATGCTGTGATTGGTTTTCTTTGTTCTTTTGTGCAGGAATCGTCTTGGAGCTGGTTAGGAGGAGTTATTCTTACCGCACGAAGAACCTCTTTCCATACCCTGTCAATATATGTTTGATAGACGAACATGTGTGTAACAGGTATCTTTTGCAGATAACCTTATAGTCTGTCGAAGGTCCCGGGAAGACTTTCGAGGGTAGTTTTCGTCCCGTGCATTTTACCCCATAGCAACTCATGTCGGGGGAATTTTCTCCCCATGTTATGCTTTATGATAGCTTTTCCTCTATCAAAATTTTACTCACAAACATACATATGAACAACGAATACCGGTCGTCCTTGTCCATTTTCACTCTAGCCCCTTTTTTCTAGCCACTTTTTTTCTAGCCCCTTTTCGAATTTCTCTTCATAGGACTTAGGGCGATGACTGAGTGCCATGACCTGAGGTGCTAAGTCTTTCAGTGTTGTGCTAGGAGTCTTTTTCCTTTGTTAAGCACTACGCCATAGGTTTTGTGTTTATTGCACAACCAAGCGCTTATCACTACTAGAGCCCTCTTATCGAGGATTTCCACTTGTTCCCTATACGCTTGTGACAAGAAATTGTCGATTGTTAATCACCGATAGGCCCTTTGTGTTCAGCCTTATCCCTTGGTTATTTAACACTTCACGACCACATGCCAGCCTTATATTGAAGCCCCTTAATAAGTGATTTCTAATTGTGACCAATGTGCCAACCATCGCAAACCTCTGATCATTGATGTGATGTCATCACCTGCCACGTAACACTCCCTGAGTGGTGACACATGTCACCTGAATATGATCCATTAGGCCACCCAAAATGGTCAAATATGCCTGCCACATGTCCTTCCATACTACCATGTCATGCTGACATCAGCTGCCACTTGGCCTTATCTGAACCAATCAGATCTTGCCATGTGTCCTCATCGAAGCTCACCACCTGCTGTCATGTGTCCTTATTAGAGATTACTAGATGATGTCATTTGTCCTTATCAGACCCAACTAGATGCCTCCACATGTCGTGCCTAGAGGAGAGAGAAAGAGGCTTCGCCTACCCTTGTTTTTCATCAAATTCCTTTGTAAATTTCTCTTTGGCTCTCCTGGTGATTTAACAAAGGATGCATAGTCCCGACTTATTTAAATCAATTGGCATTCGACGATCGGTGAATTTCCTTAGTTGTTGCACCACACTTTAAAGTACTCCTATTGTCAATATGTCGGGACCTCCAACATGCGATATCACTAATCGTTGATCGACGAATTACATTCATTGTGTAATGCACCTTAGAACCTCCAAACTCTAACTTGTGAGTCCTCTGATGCTCTGATCTCCAATTTGCAGGGGTTCTGATATGCGGAACCTCTGATCTAGCAAACCTCCGATCTTTGATCTGCTAGACCCAAACACTCTGATCTCAAATATGGATTGGCCTCCAATATCCAACTGGTGATATGGATTGGCCTCTGATCTTCAATCTCGATGCCCTCCGATATTGTGATATTCCTTAGTGCTTGAGGCTTCAAACCCCTTAACTTCAACAGGTCATAACTTTTAAACCAAAAGACCATTTATGGACTTCCACATATCATTGGAAATATCTTCTAAAGCACTTTCCAATGTAGTGGTTCTGATTAGCCACTGATCCCATATTCTACCTCCAAATATGGCTCCAAACTCACTGCCAATCTTCTGCTCCTTGACTCTTAGAGCAACTAGGAATCACACCCACAATGGTGATCCTTTGCATGAGGCCTACAACAACCACATACTTCTCTTGAGACATCACTACCAACATATGCCACAATAAGCAACCAATCTTGTCTGGTTGACATCAATACCAACACTCCTGCTAGTTGTTAGGAAATCCAACTACCCAACACAACTTCTCAATATTACTATTGACATTAATGCCAACACAATTACAGATGCCTTCTCAAGGCCACTGGCCATGCACACAATGCCAATTGTCCAAAGATCTCCCCCTTTGGCATTGATGGAAACACACCATCGTTCTATCCAAATGATGGCCAAACCTCAAGCTACTTCCACAAATATCATTGCATGAGACACCAATGGCATGCTTTCTTCTGCATAGGCCATCACAGCTGCTCCACAACTTATACCAACCATCACAGTTGCTCCACAAATTTTCTCCCCTTTTGACATCAATGGAAAGGGGCTACAAGTTGCCTTACTCTCCCCATCCCATCACCGACTATGAGGACCAGAGTCTAGATGTTGAGGGGTGAATTTTTCCTTGCGAACACTCTTCCAAGACTGTCACTATTTCTGCTCCATAAATTGGGCATATGTGATATGCCCCCTTGAACATATATTGCCTATTCTTTGACTACCTCCAATTTTGGTCTCCTTATAGTTGTTGGCTAAGAACTCTGCCCACCAATGCATATTTTGTATCAAAAATATTGATACTCATCAAAATGTGCATGGAATTGGTGCTGCTGCAAATACCAAGTTACAATGATGCATTTTGACTCACCCTTCATTGTTGTTGTGACTACTTCCGAGACTTCTCTCATTCTTGAGCATCTCGACTTCTCCCCGAGAGATCATTCTCATTCTATGGGGACTGCTTCACAACTCATACCAATTGTGTCAAGAGAAATTATACAAATGGGACACTGTAGCAAGAAAACTCTGTTATTTCATTTCTCAAAAAGAAATGTCCATTTGCACACATGGTTACTCAACATGAGCCCATCATAACCAATTGACATAGCTACACCAATTGAGGTTTAAGGGACATGAAAAATCTTATACCAATTGTGTTTCATGAACACAAGACTGCTAAACATTATGAAACTTACAATTAAAATGAAATAAGAGTATTTCACTACAGATGCAAATGTTTCCTTTGCTCAACAATCTTCCTTTCTGAGGCTTCCCATTGTTGCCTACTACAACTTATCAAAGCATGTCCCCCTAAGCCAATGCTCCCTGATCTCCTACAAAGCTATCCCTCCTCTGCTTGGGGACTGACGTTGCGAACTTGACAAGACTATGAGCTTCTTGTCATTCCACACTTCCACTACATCCCATCTTCTTCCCACAACAAAATATATTGTTGTGTACTCCTCATTCTGGATGCACACCATCTTCATCCATCAGATGCACCTTTCTTCTCATTCTTTTTAGCCTCCTGCATCTGACTTATTCGGCCTCCCTTGAGGCCCTTCTCTTCCTTCGTCAAAGAGAAGCAGAGGATCTACTCCCCCTGACAAGATCATCCTCCTTCTTCCTCCAGAACATTAAAAGTCGATTTCTCATAGAAGCATTATCCTTCATCTTCTTCTTTTCCCATATCCTAGATTCTTCTCTACTACACATGGGTAGAGGAAATATTTCTTTCACCTCCTCTTTCTTCACCCAAATCCTCTTGGAGCCTTTCTACCTTATATAGGGATTTACTACAAGAGTAGGAGGATCACTCTCCTTATTTCTTCCTCCTCTTTTCATCTTGCTCTTA
Organism: Pinus tabuliformis; assembly: GCA_031772625.1. Lineage (NCBI taxonomy): Eukaryota > Viridiplantae > Streptophyta > Pinopsida > Pinales > Pinaceae > Pinus > Pinus tabuliformis. Next base: position 167,605,148 of record CM062813.1, read on the forward strand.
TGACACAGAGCACTGAAGACATTCTTGGCTTCATTTCATCGCATCACCTAAAATGAATGCTTTGGCTTCCCATGCTTGTAGCAGGCTTACTTGTGCCCAAATTATCCACAATTGTAGCATTTGATTTGGCCTAGGAATGGGGTAGAGGATTTACTCCTTTTGACAAAACATTTTTCAAAACTCCTACCATGGCCAACATGCCTTCTCATAGCCTTTTTGTGCATTCTTGGGTTGCTGCTACCCAACACATTTTGTTTCCTTGCATGCCACCTACATTCTATGCCTTTATGCCCAAATTTTTTGCAAGAAAAACAAAAACCACAAAAAGGATTTTTATGATAGAGGTTAACTTTTCTTCGAAGGCTCTGTCTCTGAGAAGGAAGCGTCCTCTGCTAGCTCTTCTTGTGCATTCTATGACAATGTGAATTGTTATCATGCACTCTTCCTTGCAACTACCTTGCTCTCTTCTGTTGCATTTGTTGCTTCTATTACTTGGGCTTCTGTCACAGTTGTTGCTATTGCTGCTTGGGCTTCTACTACACTACCGGCTATTTCTCTTTAGATTTCTGTTGTTTCCTTTTCTTCTCTTGCATCTACTACTTTCCTTGGTGTTGTTCTTGTCAAACAACCTTTCTTTTGTTATTGTTGGAACACTTCAGATTTTGACATTGAGACAACTCTTTATTTGACTTCTCTAAGTTATGTCTCAATGAGACTACCTCAGTTTGTAGTCTATCACAGCAAGCTCCCTTTAAACTCATCTAATGGGTTATAGCCCATTCAGTCTGCTAGCTACTTCTTGTTGAGCATTTAGTTCAACTAATATTTTTCTCAGCTTCCCATTATCAAGATCAATAACTTTTAGTTTCTCCTCTTGCTTGAGAATTACCTCTAATAGGTCCTTGACCTCATTCAGAGCCCAGGTCAACCTATTTCTAGAAAAGATCCCTTCATCTAGATCCTATTATTCACCACCAGAGGTGCTAGATTCTAAGCAACATGGTCTCTCTTCTAAGACATCTTCCTAATCAGCAGGAATGTGATTAGCAACAACCTCACCAAGTTCTAGTTCGTTGCTAGGGTAGCAGGATGCCTTAGCCTCTTCTTGAGCCACATGGTTATTTCCACTATACATACATTGCAGTCTATTCAACACTTCCATTGTTGATCCACAATGCCTCACTCTATCAGCATCTAGCTTAAACAACCCTCTTATGATGACCTACTTCGCTTTTACATTCTACTCATTATTTTCTCTATTTTGGACAGAGCGCCACATCTAAACATTCAAGGCTAGTAAGCATTCCATCATTAAAACCTCCCAGACTTCATAATCGATCCCACGGTCTGATTCATTTAAAGATGGAACTCTTTTTTTTATTAGCCAAGCTTCATTAGCCACTGTTTCCCTTTGATCTACCTTCTAGTGATTAAGTTATTCCTGAAGGAATGTGGCTCTAATACTAATTGTTGGAAACAATGTAAATACTGAGAGGGGGTGAATCAGTATTATGGATAATTTTAACTTCTTTATGCCAATTTAATTTTCCTTTTTAACTTGGAATTCATTCATGTAACCTGCAGCAATATATAATGTGGCATCAACATAAACTCAACACACAAGTAAACAAACCATAAGAATCATACACATTAGACACAAGATTTTCATGTGGAAACCCTTTAGGGAAAAAACCTCAAAGCTTGTTGTTGTTATTGATGTAAATAAGATCTCCTACTCTATTACATCAATCTGTTTTGTGAGCACCCACTCACAGGAAGCCCCAACTCCCTTTGATTTTTTTCTAACACCGACTAGCAGGTAGCACCAACTCCCTCTCATTGTAGACACATGTGTAGTTTACCAAAAGCACCATGTGAGGCACTGACCTCATGAATTTGCTGCAAGAACCAACTTGCAGCTCCTTCAATTTATGAAAGCACCAACGTGCAGTAGGAACCAACCCCCAAGCCTTCTCAAGCACACACTAGATAATGGAAGCACCAACTCCCCATATTGCACGCATGAACCCACATTCAAATAAGAAATGGTTGTTCTATGTAGTTTGGCAAAAACTATGCCTGATAATAGCTCTTTATTTTTTCTCACTCTAATGCGCTTTGTAGCTCTCTGTAGCACTCTTCAACAACTCACTGATCTTATCAACATCAGTCACTAGCCACTATCCATGAATCCCTCTTATCTCTACTCTTCATTAGCAGTCACTCAACTCTTGGCCTCTCTGCTTTCACAAAACACAACCTTCCCTTGGCCTTGCTTCACACAACACAGGCTCAGTTCTCAGACTTTTCTCATAGCATCTCACAGGCACCTTCGGCCTTCCACAGAACGCACAGGAACTTCAACCTTAAATACAACACATAGAGCTATCAACCTTTACATAGAGCTCACAAACACTTTAGCCTCACACATAGAGTGTTGCTCTCGGGGTTTATTTTACCTCTGCATAGGCACTTACCTCCTCTCTCTTCAAACCTGGCTCCCACTTATCCTCTAACAGCAGTGCACACACTCAGAGAATTTTTCTCTCGATCTCTCTATATATTGTGTTTCTTCCCCTGTTACACAGCATGTTGTCACTATCCCTGTACTCCCCATTCCTTGATCTTGGAGGACCTCTACCTTCATGAAGAAACTCCCATTATGTCCCTCTTCATGAGAAGAACAATTCCCTTTTGCACCATTTCCCAAAAATATTCTGCTTTTCCCAGTTTACAAGACCGACGTTAATGACTCTTGTCCTCCTCACACTGATATGCATGGATTAACATTGTCCCTAGCACCTACCAGAGTGACTGAGCTTTGTTCCAGTCATGTTGATCCTCTTATGGAAAGTTTTTTAAATAAGGAGTTGAAGCTTCTAGCTCTAGAAGCTTTGTAACGGAAGTCTGGTAAATGGTTTGGCCGGATGGGATCGAGGATGTCAATTTGGGATCCTTTCCCTTATAAGGATGGAGCTACCTCAAGAGATAAGACCTTCTCTAATGAGAAGAAGAATCATCTCCCATCCATTCATGCTATATAAACCTCCATTTTTCCCAAGCACAAACTAGTGTTGTAGTGTTAATGTTGGTGTGCTAGTGCTAATTAAGTTTGGAGTAAAGAACAAGCTATTCATAGTTGTAGCTCTCTTGTTGTGTGAGGGAGAAGTGTGAATTTGGTTTAGTGTGAAGTCTAAAGGGAAGAGCCTTAAAACTATCATTGTTGAGGCCATCATGGAATGCTAACGGAAGTGTGTGAGAACCTGGTTTTGTCGGAGGAGAACAACAATGTCAAGACAATCGTTGTAATCTCTTCTCAATTCAATGTATATGCAACTATCGATTGATTTCATACATAATGTGTCATCTTAAATGTTTATGGCTTAATGTTTCTTGACTTGTTAAGTAGGTTGAATTACAATTTGTATATTATCATGGTTGTTGTGTGCTATTGTTTACTTGTTTTAGGTGTTCGAAGAAGGAAACGAGAGATAGCTAGAGCGAGCAAGCAAGGTCATCATCAAACGGGATAAGTGTACTAAGAGGCAGGCCCTATTAATTGGTTCTAACCTAAGGAAGTCTTCCATGAAGGGAGAATTTTGACTATTGATCAATTATCGTTCATTGGTTACCAAGCACCTCCTTTGCAACCATCATCCCCTATCGGCCCTTGTTCGCAAGTAGTACCTTCCACGCCACATGTCAATTATGTGGCCACCCCTTCCATCTTTGCATCTATTGATGATCACACAGATGGTATTGTACATTACGTATTGGGGGCATTGGAACTCGATCTGTCTGTGGTACCAAATGACATGTATTCCTCCTAGAGCGTAGTTCTCTTGTCTAATGAGGACCTCTTCGAAGCTGTGTTCTCGTATGGTCCATGAACAGGAGTCATGAGGATAGTTCCTAGTCTTGTGTCAACCTCGTTAAAAAATGAAACAAAGGGTGTGAGCATAGTTCTTTGTCTTGTGTCAAGCTTGTTAAAAATGAAACAAGGGTCTCGAGGATAGTTCTTTTACTATGTCAATCTCATTAAAAAATGAAGCAATTCCCTTTTCCAAATCGAGTCTTTGATTAATATCTCATAAATCCTAGTTGAATCTTTCTAGGATCTCGAAAGTGAACCTTCATTCCATCCACCTAGTTGATTGAAATGAAGCTTGGGGGGCATGTACCTCAATTGAGTCATTATGCTCGGGGCATGCAAACTTATTCAAGCATAGTTTTTCGTTTCAAGCTTATGTAAACATGAAACCGAATCCAAACAGAGTTATCCATGGTTCAAGTTTGTGTAAAAATGAACCCATGCCCAATTTACATCTCATCATTGTTGTTTTTATCAGCTAATTTCTGTTAGATGAGCCGTGGTTGTTTCATTCCATCGCCAACATCTCTTTGACCGATCATATGCTTTCACTTTGTTGTTTTTCCTTTCCAAAGGGACCACAGTGATGAGTGGTTTTATTAGCTAGCCTCTTGATCATTACATGTTTTGAGTTGTTCCACCATTGTCGGAACCAGTTGCTACCCTTTATACCACTCATCCCTCCAGGTCTAGTCACCTTTAAGCTCTTTTTTGGCTCGTAAAAGATGAAAAGGTTGTCGAGTATTTTTCCCTTTTTGACTTGTAAAAGAGAATAAAAATGGGGGGTCCACTTTCAATCTCTTTTCCAACTCTTTATACATGAAACAATAGCTAAGCCCTCGTCATTTGGAACTCGTTAACGAATGTGAAATGTCGTGCGCCCAATATAATTTTACCCCTTTTTTGGGTCGGGATGCACTATTTACGAAAAAGGTACAGTTTGACTGAAATGGTTAAGCGGTTCTCTCAAGTATTTTTTTCTACCTTTTTGAGCTCTAGAGACACAAATGTATGAAAAGGGACCGTGTGGAGTTTTCTTTTCCATGTCTTTTTCAAACTCTCTAAATATGAAAAAGATACAGAGTTACACCTTTGTCGGACTCGTTAAAATATTAAACGGCATCGTATTCATCACCATGACAAACATGATCTTCTCCTTCCTAGGGCTCGTTAAACTTACTAGCTCGGATTCATCCAATGGATGAACTTACAATGCAAGCATATGCGATCCCCTTCAAGCTTGCAACTAAAAAATAATTGGGGTACCTACCAGGAATGGTGGGGGAAAATTTGGAAATCTTATCGGTTGTATCGGCAGCTCACTCTTGAACATGAAACTTTCTGTCGGGATGGCATATCCTCCTTCATATCTTTGACCTCCCTGGGTTGGGTCGTTCATTTTTTCCTTCCATTTGATCTCTACCACGTCATCAAGACCATCGATCCTATGGATCCAAAAGATGCCAAACTTCTAGTAGTGTCACCAATATGTTCAAGAGTTTTCCTTCTATAGTTACACTTACCTCTGATTCTCAATATCATCCAAAATCATTTTGCATCCCTTTGTCTTGTGTCAATGACGTGGGATACATTATGGCCCTCCTTCAACACAGTCGATTCCTATTGACTTCAACTCATTATTCGGGAAGTTGACTGAGAGACTCCTTTCCAGTACCTTAGAGCTTGCATTCCCTAATGGCAAGTTCTTTGCAGTCGATGACAAGTTCACATCATTGGCTTTCAATCGAGTGATTTCACAGGTGTTTGACCTCAGTTCCTCCATTCACATTAGTGGATTGTGCTGATATTACGTTGAGGACCATTGTCTTTATTGGTGGTTTCTCTCACACTTGTTAATAGTTTACAACATTGACTGGTAATCAAGCGACTTTCTAACATGTTTGACGTCAATGCATCTATTGACACATTAGAATTTGTAATTTGATCGGGTCATGTTGGAGCGCAAGACCTTGGACTCAGATCACAAAAGTCCATGTTGCGAAGTGATGTGACATGGTTATGTTGATATACATGTCTCTTTCAGATGGATGGTTGCGACCATACCATGAGTTATGATATGTGATCCTTTTCATTATTGGATGGTTGCGACCATACCTTGGTTTCATCATGATCCTCTTTAACGGCTGGTTGCGCCCATGCCTGGATCCATTTACTTGATCATTATCTAGATGGTTGCATCCATACCATGATTCATGTATCATTTGACAGAGTTTTCAGTTATGTATATGTATCTATACTTACTTGCAGGTTTTACGATGACAGAACCCGATTCCTCGCACTGATTCACGCTTTAGGGGGCATCTGTTACACAACATTTTGTCACAGTCCCTATACTCCCCATTCCTTGATCCTGGAGGACCTCTATAATGAACCCTACATGCTTTCCCTTCATGAAGAAACTCCCATTGTGTCCCTCTTCATGAGCAAAACATTTCACTTTTGCACCATTTCCCGAAAATCTTCTGCTTTTCCCAGTTTACAAGACCGATGCTAATGACCCTTGTCCTCCTCATGCTGATATGCAGGGATTAACACTGTCCCTAGCACCGACCAAAGCAATTGAGCTTTTTTCCAGTCGCATCGATCCTATTATGGAAAGTTTTTTAAATAAGGAGCTGAAGCTTCCAACTCTAGAAGCTTCGTAACGAAAGTCTGGTAAATGGTTTGTCCGGATGGGGTCGAGGATGTCAATTTGGGCTCCTTTCCCCTATAAGAATGGAACTACCTCAAGAGATGAGACCTTGTCCCATGAGAATATGAACCATCTCCCATCCATTTATGCTATATAAAACTCCATTTTTCCCAAGCACAAACTAGTGTTGTAATGTTAATATTGGTGTGTTAGTGCTAATTATGTTTGGAGTAAACAACAAGCTATTCATAGTTGTATCTCTCTAGTTGTGTGAGAGAGAAGTGTGAATTTGGTTTAATGTGAAGTCTAAAGGGAAGAGCCTTAAAAATATCATTTTTGAGGCCATGATGGAATGCTAAAGGAAGTGTATGGGAACCTAGTTTTGTCGGAGGAGAACGGAAACATCAAGATAATCATTGTAATATCTTCTCGATTCAATATTATGCAACTATTGCTTGATTTCCTACATAATGTGTCATATTACATGTTTATGTCATAATGCTTCTTGACTTGTCAAGTTGGTTGAGTTACAATTTGTCTATTATCATGGTTGTTGTTTGCTATTGTTTACTTGTTTCTAGTGTTCAAAGAAGGAAACGAGAGATAGCTGGAGTGAGCAAGCAAGGTCATCATCAAATGGGATAATCGTACTAAGAGGTAGGCCCTCTTAATTGGTTTTAACCTAAGGAAATCTTCCATAGAATGTATCGGTTGTGGCTAGACCCATTATTGGGCTAGAGGAATTATTTGCGTCCGCACTCATAATTTTACTTCACCACATCCCCCCACATGCTCAATCGAGCTCCTGGGTTTTTTTCATTTGTTTTCTCCTCGATCGATGTTTCTGCAGTATTCTATGTCAACACTGCACGCTGTACCTCGGCATGGCCCTGCACTCTATTGTCTGTATCAATCTCGGTCTTTGCCACTGCATTCACTTAGAATGGGAACCTAACTGTTCCTCCATACTGAGAATTAATTCTCAGTCCACCTGCTTACTCAAACCAAGCACAGTCCTCTCTGTCTGCAACTTTCACATCACTGAGACTCTCCATGCCTATTAAAGCTCACATAGCTTGACATCACTTTAGCATGGCTTCTCTATACTTCAGGCATGGAAATTTTGTGGACCACTGTCTTTGTTGCCTTGCCTTAGAGTTTTCTGCTAGTCCGTCTATTCACATAGCTCACCGAGAGGTGCATCATAGAACAGAAGTATCTTTTCTCACCTCATGGCAGACCCAAAACTCTTTCATTAAGATCATGGTCCTTGCCCTTAACCAGGTGATCTCTGACAGTCGCCTTACATTCCTAAGACCAACCCCTTTGTGCTCATTCAATCTTGCAGTTGTCGACCCATACACCATCAATACTCCCTGTACTACTGCATCGAAGTATTTCCATCGCAACTTCACAATGGTGCAACATTGCAAACTGTCAATTGTTGATATTCAGGCCTTTTCTGCTTTATCTCCTTTCTATGTCTCCACCATAGTACTGGGTGTTGTGACTAGGGGCTTGAACTGAAGGCACTAAGTCTTTCAGACTCCTACCGAGGGCCTTTCTCCTCATGTTATACATTATCAAAGCTTTTCCTCTACTCAAACTTTATTCACAAACTGACATGAACAATGAATTATGATCATCCTTGGCCCTTTTCATTCTAGCGCCTTTTTGAATTTCTCTTCATAGGACTAAGGGTGATGACTGAGTTCCATGACCTGAGGCACTAAGTCTTTCATTGTTGTGCAGGGAGCCTTTTTCCCTTTTTAAGCACTGCACCATCGATTTTGTGTTTATTCCACAACCAAGAACTTTTCATTATCGAAGCCCTCTTATCAAGGGTTCCCACTTGTTGCCTATATGCTAGCGACAACAAACTGTTGATCATTGATTTTCGATAGGCCCTTTGTATTCAACCTTATCCATTGGTTCTTTAACCCTTCACGACCGCATGCTAGCCCTTATATGAGATCCCCTTAATTGTTGATTTCCAATTGTGACCAATGTGCCAACCATCAGAAACCTCTGATCACTGATTGTTGATGTAACATCGTCACTACCACATGACATGTGTGACCAAGATATGGCCCATTAAGCCACCCAGAATGGTGCAATACACCTTCCATACCTCCACGTCATGCTAACGTCAAATGCCACTTTGTCTTATCGAAACCGATCAGATCTTGCCATGTGTCCTAATTGGAGCTCACCACCTGATTTCATGTGTCCTTATTAGAGCTTACCATACACTACTATTTTTCATTATCAGACCCAACTGGATGCCTCCACATGTCCTACCTCAAGGAGAGAGAAAGCGGCCTCACCTACCCTTGTTTTTCATCAACTTCCTTTGTAAATTTATCTTTTTCTTTCCCAACGATTTAACAAAGAATGCACAATCCCAGCTTATTTAACTCAATCAGCATTTGTTGATTAGTGAATTTCCTTAGCTGTTGTGCCACAACCTAAAGACCTCCTTTTGTTGATATGCTGGGACCTCCAACATGCGATATCACTAATCATTGATCAACGAATTGCATTTATTGTGTGATGCACCTTAGAACCTTTGAACTCTGACTTGCGAGTCCTTCGATCTCCGATTTGTGGGGGTTGCGATATGCAGAACCTCCAACCTTCATTCTGCTAGACCCCCAACACTCTGATCTCTGATATGGCTTGGCCTCTAATCTCTGAATGTTGATATGGATTAGCCTCCGATCTCCAATCTCGTTGGCCTCTGATATTGTGATATTCCTCCCTACTTGAGGTTTCAAACCCCTGAACTTCAGCAGGTCATAACTTTTAAACCACAAGTCCATTTCAGGACTTTTGCATATTGTTGGAAAGATATTCCAGAGAAATTTCCAATGGAGTGGATCTAGTTATCCATTGATCCCATTTGTTACCTCAAAAGATGGATCCAAAATCACTGTCAATCTTCTGCTCCTTGACTCTCAAGACAGCTAGGAATCACACCCACAATGGTGATCCTTTGCATGAGGCCTATAGCAACCATGGACTTCTCCTGAGCCATCATTACCAACATTTGTTGCAACAAGAAACCAAGCTTATTTGGTTGACATCAATGCAAACACTCATTTCAATTGTTAGGCAAGCCAACTACCCAACACAACTTCTCACCATGATTGTTGACATCAATACCAACACAATTTTATATGCCTTCTAAAGGTCACGAACCATGCACGCAATGCCAACTGTCCAAAAACATTTTCTTCCATAAAATTTTGAACCAATGCGATGCCACAAAACAAGAATAATTGAATTAGTTTCTTACCTGCATATTTGTTGTGCCTCTGTGCCACCACCTGCTCGAATTCCCCCATGCTCTCAAATGCCCTCATGACCTGGTGCCCTACTTGAACACCCTTACTCTGATCTTCTTGTTTATCTATAAGAAACCTTTTCGATTAATGCTCTTATAACAAATTACTTCGCGATTTTTTGTATTCATTTTAGCACATTATTAGGTTATATTTTATGTGGAGATGGTGATCCCATTGCTTCTACTAAAATTGTTGTTTTTGTTAACCTATTGGCTTCTACTAACATGCTTACAATGTGATCCACACTAGGCCATACTGAGTGTTGGGTATATAAAACCCACCTTACTTTAAATGAATGTAACTTTGGTTAAATTAACATAGAAGGAGGGATCATGATCGACTATGGCCATGTAACAACCTCAGGTTAAAATTCAATGTAATAAAGTTAATAAAGGCAAAATAAGAACAAGGTCATGGGACATGTATTCTAGGCTAAATGTTGGGACAAACATCCTGGTGGGTGTTAATTTGGTTTATTATGGCTAAGGGGAAATTGGCAAAGGAAATGGAAAAGGCATTGAAAGGAAAAGAGACATTAATTGGCATTTTATTTATGAAAATAAGGGAAAATGGGAGAAATGGAAACTGAAAGGTCACATGTTGCATGTGAGGAGGAATTTGGAGGAAAATAGAGGAAATTGAAGAAATTAGAGGCATCAATAATAAAAAGGCTTCTGAGGATTAGTTCACAACCTTTTAATAGTTTTGGATTGGAGCTCTCTCTTTCTATTCTCTCTACTCTCTCATACTCTTGCACAATTAGAGAATTCTTGGAACACCCCAGCATTTGAGAAAGGAAGGAAAAGGTAGGGCAAGAAATCAAAGGGAAGCAAAGATCAAGCAAGGAAGAGTTGGATCCAGCAGCTATAGTGGGATTATTTGTAAGTATTGAGTTTCATGTATGATTTCCTTGCTAGTTTTGGCATGCACGCTACATGCATGTGTGTATTTGGTTCTCTTTTTATCATTGGCATGGGGTTTTCCAAGTGTGGCAGTGGTTTCAACCTTTCCTTTCCATTTCTGGATAGCCATGGTGTGATGGGGTTCTTTCATTTGGTTGACTTGGATTTTTGGATGGTTTTGGAACTGAGTGAGGTGGTCTTAGGAAAATTCCCAAGGGCCTAGGAATCCCTTGAACGGTAATGGTTAGATAAATGGTAAAGCCTAACAGTGGAGATGGGAAAATAATCAAGGTAATGGTGAAGAAATCTGGAGACATACCTGCTTGTTTAGAGCCTAGTGCTCACTTGACTCATTTTGGCAAGATTACAGTAAAGCTTGGTAGTGTACGTTTCTTGTTTAGGCCTAGGAATCCCTTGACTGGTAATGGTGGAATACACAGTAAAGCCTAGCTATATAGATGAGGGATTTTGGCATAGAAATCGCTTGACCAATAATGATGGGATATGCGGTAAAGCATGAGGAATCCTTGGTTTTTTTGTTGTGAGTCCCACATTCATGCTTGGAATATGGCACAGGAGTTATTGGTCAAAGAAAGATTTGGTTCAGCGCAATCTATGGTCAGGTGGCAGGTGAAAGTCCCTAACTTGGTTGGATTTTCATATGTTAATAAGAGTTCATTTCTTCTTGTATTTTATGAGTAAATTTACTTGTTATTATGTGGCTTTAATGGTTGTTCTATTACTGTTATTATTCTGGTTATATGCTAGCTATAAGCATGGTTTTATGGAATACTTTAGTTATGAATCTCATCATGTTTTCATTAGTAAATGAATCGTTAATGAACCTAATAGATGAAAATGAAACTATTGTGAGAGGGCATCAGACCTTCTTGACAATTCTCAGATGTATGAGGCCCTTATGTTCTAATATATAATTATGACCTGTAGGTTACAAGTTCATGATGTGTTTGATGAAATGCATGTCACGGTTAGGATGGGTCAGGTTAATTCCTTGATCAAGTTTTGAATTAAAGGCTTTATCATTGTGTCATTTATCATTTCTAAGAGTTTCATCAAGTTCTGGGTAGAGGTTTGGATCCTAACCTTGAAAAAGTGACTTAGATCTCGAGGTCACTGGCACATAACTGAGTAATTTAGTCCATAGTCACTGGGAAGTAGGGTCATGGGAGTGAGTGGAGGGTTATAGTCATTAGCATGCCTTGTCATGGGAGTGACTGGGAGTCCAGATCATCAAAAAGTAAACTTAACTTAGGGGTTGGGCACTTGGAGTGGTTGGTTAGGTCCTCTGGGTCCTATAGCACCTGAGGGAAGTCAGTAAAGTCTTGGTTTATCGATTCCACTTCCTTAAGGTGATCTAGGAGGTTGATTCATATCATAGTAACCCTCCTTCACACATTTACCCCGGTGGACCCCTAAGCTTGGGTAAGTGTGGGAGGATGGTGTTATAGAGTGGTATTAGAGCATGGTTCAACCCTTGGACTAGATGGGCGGAATGTGTTTGTCATTCAAGCATGCAACTTGTATATGTGCTTGTCATGTATGCATGGTGGTGGTAATTGTTATAGCTGTGTTGACATGTAGAAGTTGATGATGTTGTTGTTGGGATGTGTTTTTCATGAAAGCATGTCAGTTTTATATGCATTTTTTATGCATGTCAGTGTCTATATGTTTTATGAGTGTATTTTTATGGTTATGGTTTTCATGCATGAGGTCATGGTATGCAATTGGTATTGTCATGCATGATGTTGATATATTGTTATAATTATGATTATACATGTATCGTGCTAATCTGGTTGATCTTGCAAACAAGATATCCTCCCATGAACTACAATGAGGTATGTCGGTTATGTTCATATTTCAGTTTAGCTTGCATGATATACATGCAAAAAGAAGAGGATCAAAGATGACTAGAAAAATGGTGGATTATAGTTCATGAGACTGTCCCTATAGATCAAATGAGTAGCATGGCGGTGAGTACTCCCCTCACATAGCAAATACTTTGAGAATCTTGAAGGAGGAAATAATAATTTGCAAAGTAGATAATGATAGAATCATTCAATCACAAGGGAGACTCGCTGGGGCATAGGAGAAATAAGAATAGGTCAAGGAAATTATCCTTCAGAGTTTGTCAGATTTACAGAGACAAGGACTTCTTAGGATCAGTCATAGACAAGAGGACAGGACTAATGGAGCCTATGGTAGCAGATCTCATGATGGGAACATGCCATACAGGGATGATACTGTCAGGAAAAGTAGATTCTTGGATACACCTGATAGGAGAGGTAATGGACATGGTCATTACTCTAGCCATGGTAAATTTTAGGGGTGAATTTTAGCCCAAGGGCGAAATTTAAGGGATTTTGCATTCTAGAGGGGCGAATTTTTTATAAAACACCCATTTCATATTGTTAGTCCAACTTTTTTTTTAAATAATTATATTTTTCATTTTATCCCAAAAAAAAGGGGCGGATAAACCATGAAAAGACTCATTTGGCCTGATTCTCTTGGTTTGGGAGGTTATATTCCCTTACAATTGCCTGATTTTCTACTTTGCGATGTTAAATTTGTTTCCAATCACCCATTTTCTAGTTTGGGAGGTTGGATTTGGTCCCAATCGCCCTGATTTCTTGGTTTTCAAATGGAGGGCAAGGGTGATTCGGTGAATGGATCCCTATTTTCAAATTTGGTTTTCAAATCTAGTTTTCATCGATGGCAAGGGTGTATAAACTTGATAGTTTTGGATCCCTCAGTTTGTGAATCCTCTATTTCTGATTTTTGAATTGGTGACTCCTTTCAAGTAGCACCAAGGACCTACCTAGAGAGAGATCATAAGTAGAGAAACTCACTCAAGAACATAACAGTATAACCGAACCCTCGAGCTTCTCTTCTCTCCTTGATGAACCCTCCTTTCACCTACATGTAGCTTTTAAGCCCCTGGGAGCAGCACATGAAGACCGCCTCCTTCTTCTATAAGGCATTCCTAATTCAAGCTACGACTAGGACCTTGGAACCAGAACTTGAGGTACATGAAATGAGTTCTTATCCTTTCCAGATATTCTTTAGTGATATAGAAATTTTATTTATGATGGTAGCATTCTATTTTCCTAATTTGGTGATCTAATTTGCTCAATTTTTATATTCCTTTCCTTCTGAAAAGTGGCAATTTGTATTATACTTCTGAGTTCAATATTGGATCTTATTTCACAATTTTGAATTTTGTCATCATGGATAGTTTGTTGGCTTCAGTCCTCAGAGGACCTTCACTGTTTCGGGACATGCCCAAAGGATCATTCTTGGATTTCATTTCTTGTTTCTTATTTGGGGCATTGCCCCTCATTCTCTTTGAGCCACACTGGATGAATATGACTGAATTTGACATTCACTCCTTACTATTCCCCTCCTCTATGGTCACAGATATTCACCATGTTGATCAAAAGGCAATTCTTGTCTATTAGTACTTTGCCTTGGCTCGACGTATCTAGCGCTCCTCATTGTAGAACGACAATTCTTGTATATTAGTAATTGTCCTGCATACTTGTTTGATTAGAGATTTAAGATAAACAGTTAACTTTTTGGAGAACCTCATATCTTCCTTTATTTCTCCACCTTTCACTTCATGCAGTTCTCTATCATTTATCTTTGTTCATCTCCCCTTACAAATCACATCAACGATCCAATGTTATGATAATTGAGGTCCATGTTTCCCAAATTATTTGTTACCCAACGAATTTTATATGTCCCATAGTGCTTCCATTTCCTATCCTCGTGGTGAGATGGTAATTACTAGGATGTTACTATGGCTTAAGGTGGCACTCAGGTGGCTAAATTTTTAGTTGATTGATTTTCCTCTCTCTTCTTTCCTTCCCACATGCACAATGAACATATTTTTCCAATTTCCTTTACTCTTACCCATTCAAAGGATATGGTCTAAATCCATTATAGATCAGATCTCATTCTAGCAGGATTTGGTCAAATAAAACTCAATCATTAGCTCTAGCTCTGTATTTTCAAATTTTTTCTTTGGCTCGGTCTCTTTACTCTCAACTCCATTTATTGTTCTCTTGAAGAATAACTCATATATTACCCTTTGATTTGTGCTACATTTTCATCTTATATACAATGTTGTTGCAAATGAAAATAATAATCACCACAAGCAATTGACGACCCAAAATATCAATAATTTGAAAGACTCGGTGGTTCATTTCTTTTGGTTGTTGGCCCTTGACCCTAGGTCTCGACTGGGTAGGCTCTACTCTACCTCTCAGATCTAGCCCTTGGCTTTCCACTCTAACTTTATATTCTTACCTCTATCTCTTGTCATTTGACTTTGAACTCCAACTCTTTTCCATATAAGAATGATTAAGTCTTCTAGCTATACATGCAAAGATGATGGAAAAAAGTTTGTTATCCAAGATAATACAATTGAGCACTGTATTTCACATCTTATCTAGAGGTCGTCCTATGACAGATTATCCAAATCACATGAAATTTCTATCTTTTATTCAAGTGTCAAACTTTCCATCTTCTCATTGGTTTGTAACCAGTGGTTGGGAATGGGCATATCCAGCTCAAGTAGAAAAGGATGATTTGAAAGAGAAGATTGCAAATGCTAGGTTTTTGGCATCGTCTTAAGATGAGTTTACAGCTATAGATAATACATCATGGATTTGCATGAAAATTTATATGTTAATGACCATATTAGGCATTCTTATCTACTTGGGATTAAAAAGATGAGAGGGACTTCTACAACTGAAAATATTTATGAACTTGTTCTTAATGGTTTGAAGGAAAGTGGTATGGATCATTTAATGATTGCAAAAAAGTTGGTATGTGTTGGAGTAGATGGAGCATCGGTAATGCAAGGACAAAGGAACTGCCTTTGTGTTAGGCTACAACTATGAACTCAACCATATATCCTAAATATTCATTGTATGGATCATAGGATGAATCTTGCATTTAAAATAGCAAGCAAGTTTCCATCAGTTTCAAAAGTTGAATATCTTGTATGTGAGACTCATGCATACTTTTCTCGTAGTCCCAAACAATATTTAGAGTTTCAACAATTTGCAGATGGTGTTACGAATGGAAAAAAACTATTGAAAAATGTTGATACAAGATGGATCTCATTAAATGGACTAGCTCAAATACTATTTAGTGAGTTCAAATCATTGGTAGGGTTGATGTATGAAAATTGATACAATGTAGACAAAGCTCAAAATCTTCTTGCTCGACTAACTAATATAAAGACATTATTGACATTGCCTGGAATTCTTCTTATGCTACATGAAATGAATTTCCTCCTGAAAATGTCTCAAAATCGCACAATATATATTTTGGAATACACAAATGTGAGAAAGTTATCATGTCTTGCATTGGATAATTTGTATATGATGCCAGACTCTTTTACTGGTCCAATGCTTAAAAGTTGGACTAAGATCATCAATATAGAAAATACTGGAAAAAAAAACTGACGTTTGATGAAAAATGGATACTATGTATCGTAATGTGTGGGTATATGGTTCCCTTTCATTATATTAGTAAGATGGGACGAATCACCAAAGATTGCCCTGTGTCAAGAGACCAATTTGATAATATTGTGATTTCAGTGAGACAAAATTTGATAGAAATTTCAAGATCACTATCATTAGAGATAAGAGAATGATTTCCTCGAGATGAATTGTTGGAGGCCATGTGTGTCGTATACCCTCAATATTGGAACAATTGTCAATGTCCAAGAACTTTAAAAGTTGATTTTCAAAAAAGATTAAAATGTTTAGTAGACCATTTTTGCAAGAAAGTCTCAATACATGGAGAACATATTGAAGGTATTTTAGATTCATCAAAATTGTATCAAGAAGGTGGACGCTTTGCTAAAACAATGTGGAAGAAATATCCTTTTTTGGAGAATCTTAATGAAAATGGTGCTATAATAGTATTATGGACTACCTTAAGTGCTAGCCAATACCTGCAAGAAAACATATCAGAATATTTCAAATTAGCAAATTTGTGTCACACCATGATTTTGGGATCAGTGGAGGATGAGAGAACGTTTAGTGCATTATCATTCTCGAATTTTAAGTTGAGGAACAAGCTTGATAAACATGTGGATACATTTTTAAGATTATATGTACAACAAAGTATGACATTGACAATTTTCCATATGAAAGAGCTCTAACTCTTTGGCAATCAGATTGTGATGGAAGGGGAGAAAACAATATAACAAATTTCTCTAATGAACTTGATATAGAACATAATGTTTTGGAGGCTCATAATGACAGTTCATTTAGAGAAGATCATGTTCACAATTTAGAAAATGAGGACCAAGATGGGAACCGGGAAATTGAAATACCCTAGGACTCTTATTTTGGTATACATGTTCCATTGATCATGCAAGATTACTATATGTCAAATTTAGGTAAAAATAGGTTCTATATTTGTATTTTTCATTGTAATATTACAACAACATTACTTTGTGCGTGTTGATGTTTCATATTTAGTCATTACATTGTTTGTTTCTTATCTGTGACAGGAAATAAAGATGGATTTGATGAGTTTTGGACCTATTTCTTTTCACATAGATAGTGTCTAACTATTATTAAATTATAAACAACTAATTTAACAAGACTAACGCAAAGCATAAATGCGCTCCTTCAAGTACATGAAACTACATTGATGTCTAACTCTGATATCTTGGAAAATTTTAATGGTTGATATGTTGCTTGTGTTTGGGGCATTTTATTGAGTTTTGAGTTTTGTTTGGTCAAATATTGCGTTAGTACCTTCAATTATTTTAGTTCTTACTTCAGGCTTAGATTCATAGATCTAGTTTTATAGTTATTATTGTTTTCTTTATATATTTTGTGGTTTGGATAAAGTTGTTTTTATTTCCTTTCACTTTGTGGCATGACTTTGTAGACTACTATGCTTATTTTATATTTTCTTGGAAAATAATTATTGATATTTGGAAAGGGAAATGAACCATGGGTAGCTAAGGGAAGAGAAAAATGATTTATGTACTAGTTTTATGCACATTCATCGTAGGAGACCTATTGACATGAAATCGACATTATTTTGTATAGTCTTGTCAGTCATTTGTCAGTCATGCTTTCAATTCTTTCAAGTACTAATTTGTTTGGGTCCCCACATGTCCTTAGGACCATTAAGGGATGAAATAACATGAGTCAGTCCAACTCATGCCCTGAATTTAATTTTAACCTATTGATGTAAGTGTTTTGTTACCACTTATCACCAACAAAATTCTACCATAACTTACCCAACCATAAGACAACACTTCTCATCTTCCTTTTACATAAATGCTCTATGGATCTCCACACTATACTTTCCCGAGACCAACGTCCCTTCTTGGTAGGTCTCTCCACCATACCACTAATCGCACAATAGACACACACTAGTAACTACCACATTCTATAAATCTCTCTAGTCTTAGTTATTGGTGTCCCTGTCACACTTGACCAATACAATCTTGCAAGTCTATTTTTTATCATATCTTTATTTTTTGTTATTTTGCGTATTTAACTTTAGCACCATCCTAGAGTAACAAGTTAGTGTCCTTTGTATTTGATCTTTGATTGGAAATGAAGTCAGATTTGATGAAGCTGGGACCTATTTCTTTTCACATAGATAGTGTCCTAGTATTAAATGATAAATAACTAATGTAAGAAGTCTAACTTTAAGCAACAATGGGCTTATTCAATTACATGAAATTGCATTTATGTCTAGCTCTGATATCTTAAAAAAATTTAGTGGTTTGTTTGTTTCTTGTTTAGAGGATTTTTCCAAGTTTGAATTTTTTGGTTTGTTTTGGTCAGATTTTTTTAGTCCCTTGACTCATTTCATGCATAGATCGATAGGTCTAATTTTTTTTTTATAATTATTATTGTTTTCTTTATATATTTGGTGGTTTGAGGAAAGATATTTGATTTCCTTTCACTTTGTGGCATGATTTCAGCATCTTCACCTTTTAGAATATAGTAAAATATTATTCTTATTTTATATTTTCTTGGAAAAGAATTATTGATATTTGGAAAGGGAAATAATCCCTGGGTAGCTAAGTGAAGAGAAAAATGGTCTATGTACTAGGTTCTTATGCATTCATTGTAGGAGACCTATTGGCATGAGACCGACATTCCTTTTATGCAATTACACTTTTGATGCCAAGGCAGAGCTGAGTTCGTTGACCTGGGAAGAACAATGATAGCTGATCATAATGCTAAGGAGATTAGAATGTTGGTTTCAAAAGAAGGATTGTGAAAATTGTTTGAACTAGTTCTTATTTTGGTCATATTTACTACCAAATTTGTGTCTTGCTGATTTTTTACATTTTTAATGACCTTGTGCAGAGTTGGTTTGAAGAGCCCGATGTTAGAGCAAGAAGACTCTCTACAAACCACAAGGACTACATTGACTTGGATGACCAATGCTTGGAGGGCACTCGATGTTCTTGGTGTTGCTGAGTCTCTTCGCTCGAAGCGTCAACAAATATAATGGTATGGCCATAACATCACTTAATTTGATCCTCTTTACTAATCTCCTAACATCATTTCAATACATCAAATTGTTTTGTTTTCATGGAATTCAGAGATACATCAGTAATGTTATTTTGTCTTGGAAATACTAAATTATTTTGTTTTGAGATTGCCTAGTTTGAGTTGTTCATTGCAGCCACCAATTGATCCTTTAACAAGCATTTGAAATTCAAAGCGTAATAAAGCTCTTTTAGTTTCTTTCTAGAAGAATATTTCTACAAGCCAATGAATATTACTGTTATTAAACTAGATGTTGCACTTGGTACCATAGGCCTTGTAATAGGGTTGTACTCCATTTCAATCTATGGCAGTAGACTGATTTCTAACTACTCCATGTACAATGACATATGATTTAATATATTACCCACATTACTGTAACTCCTAATCTTCTAATAGATCATGTAATGAAGAAATATTTATCTTTGAAAAGCTATGGACACACGTTGTACAACTTGACAATTAACATGAATTTTGAATGTATGACTTTGCACAAATATTTTTACTTGGGTTTGCACTTAGAAGATATTATGATCTTGTTGTGGATCCTTGTATTTGTTTCCCAATGCCCTTTTTGTTTTGAAGATCTATCTTGATTTTACAATTATAACTTACAATGGTTGCAAGAGCACTTATCCATACAACATATACAACAAAAGTTAAATTTGTTCAACTTCTTTTGGTTATATTTCAAAAATCTAGTTTTTCTCATCCTGATAGGTAAATGTTTGTAGATGAATATTCCATCTTAGCAACTCTGTCACAAGGAAATTCTGTATATTTTGTTGTTTCTTAGTACAAAATCAAGTTTTTTTTTTTTTAAACTCAACATTGGTTGCATTTAGGAGCAAAGAGTTGTCTCCATGTCTTCTTCACGCAAGAAATTTGTATGGTCCAATGATCCTTCCATATGACTGTTGACAACTAGCTCGTGGTACAAGGCTATCTTTGATGATGAAGCAGTAGTAGTAGCTTTGTGGTGGGGAAGATTTTGAAAGTTAAATCTTCAATGAAATCCATGATTTTTATGTGGTTGGCCCTAACAAATAATGTTTTGACGTGAGAGGTTCTACAAAATAGGGCAAGGTAGGGTCCTGGAATTTGCACTCTATGCAAATGTGAAGGGGAAACAATAGACCATGTACTAGTGTTCATTTGTATTTTTTCTCCGGAGGTATGGGGTGTTATTCTCCCCTTATTTGACGATACGGTTCTTGGTAGGAGGCTTCCTTGTTGGATTGTTTGATGATAGAGCACTCAAATAACATAGATCATTGCCCCTGATTGCCTCTAGAGCCATTTGGACAAGAAATAAGGAATAACAATTTTGTAGACAAGGAGACCCCTCCTTTTCGGGTACATCTTCAAATAAAATACCTCTATGAAGGCATAAAAATGACTCCAAAGGTTAAAGTTCCAAGGTGGGTTGCAATCTGGAGGTTGATAAAACTTATCCATGGCCTTTCTTTGTTGGTTCTTGCCAAGGTGATATTCTTGTTCTATATATTATCTGCGAATATGTGTGATATTCTTGTTCTATATATTATCTGCGAATATGTGTGATATTCTTGTTCTATATATTATCTTTGATTCAAACCCAGGTCAGCTACTCCTGCATGTGTGATATTCTTGTTTTATATATTATCTGCGAATATGTGTGATATTCTTGTTCTATATATTATCTTCTATTCAAACCCAGGTCAGCTACTCCTGCATGTGTCATATTCTTGTTCTGTATATTATCTGCGATTTGAACCCAAGTTAGCAACATGTAGGACACAAATTCGAACTGGTGCTGCTTTTGGTGTCTTTCATGTCTTCCTCTGCCATAGAATTATCGGCAACACATTAAGTTCTAGATTCACATGTCTCCCGATATTTGATTATTTTTCACATTTTGAACTAGGCACAGAGGATAGCTCTTGTTTCAGGTGCAGACGTATTCATTGTAGGTCATAATGGGCAGTGGAGTAGTAGGGATGGGCTTGTTGGGTCAATATAATTTGAACCCAACTGCAAATTTGATGCCCAAAACTTCACAACTAGTTTTGGGGGTTCCTTGGAAACAAAAAAGTAGAAAATTAGGACGTTTGAGGTTGTGCCCATCATATAAACCATTTTGTATCACAGCAAGCTTGACAATGGGAAATCCTTTGGCATTCATGATGGTGCAACCCTACAACTTCCCAGGTGTGCATGTTGTTCGCAATTCATGCTATGATTTATTTATTTATGTATTTGTTTTTTATTGAAATTGTTACATGTATAGATAGCTTGTGTGACATCCTTGATCATCCTGCCATTTGAATACCAAGTGAAGAAAGCACAGATCATAGTTGAATATAGTTTTACTTGAAGGTTCTTAGAAGATTCATTTGTGAATTGAGTTGTTGCAAATAAGATTCTTATCTTCATGTAATGAACTATGTCAAATACCTCGGTTTTATTTATAGTTTTTTTGAGTTAATGGTTAGTGAACGGCTTGATAAAGAATTTGTTTTTGATCTAGATTCCCTTGGGATGCTAGCAAACAGAAATTGTAGACCTTAATAATACAATTAATGCTCCTATAAAACCATGCCTCAGTTGCCGAGGGTACTAAATTTATTGTGAATTCTTTATCTAGTTTGTAAATTACTCTGTGCATAGGGAAAGAAGAGCTTTGTAGTTCCTCCTCTGAGTGAGCTCCATCCTGAAATGATTGTGATAATTGAGAAAGAAAATCAATCATACTTCAATGGCTTGGAACTTATTTCTTCTAAAAATTTTACATCCTAGGTGGTTATGGAAGTTGTTGGATCATGTCTAACAAGCAAGTATTCAAAACGACTCCTTGGTAAGAGGTAAGTGCCCGAAGATATAACTTGGAATGTGAAGAATGGCACCATCATGATTGTGATTGTGTCTGAGTTGCTTGGTAGTTTCTTCTTGCCACTTGGTATTTTTTCTTGTTAAACTCATTTTCTCTTAGCTTTTGGACCTATACTTTTTAGTTTGAATGTTTGACATGTGTGTAATGGTTTCTAGGTTTAGTGTTATAGTGTGGAGACCTGTAGTTGTTGCATGAGTATCTGTTATCACAATGAAGGATACTTTGTTGAATAGTTTTCTATATTTATTCACCACTGTGTTGGGTTGGGATTTATGCCATGCAGATAATATGTTGGCAATGAATTCATTGACCAAAGTGAGAGGCTTTGCTAGAATAGGGCCCTAGAAGCATTCTATCTTAACAACAGTACATGGGGTGTTAATTTTCAACCATTATCTCAATCCCCGGCTAATTTTGTTGCTTATACAACTCTCCTCCAATCACATCATCGCATTATGGTGTGTATGGTTCTGAACTATGAACCTCTTTTGATAAGATTATCATTCCTATTTGGGCATGTAACATGTGAAAAATTTCTTTGCAATGTTTAGGGTTTGGACTTACCACATTATAGGGAATCTATCTCATGGATTCATGACAACAAAAAAGCGAGTATCTACTACATCAATTTACTTTGAATCAATGCCATATCGTCTAGATTAGTCCACAAGTGAGCTCGCATTTCCAATCTAATAATAATTAGGAGGGAAACAGTTCCATGATTGACAAATATTGAACAAATCTTTTGGGGAAGTGTTCAAAGTATTAATGGTTGGGTTTGTTTTCTTGGGTTATAGGATTCATTGACTATGAGATGCTTGAGAAGAACGCCACCCTTTTTAGGATCAAGCTTATCATTGTTGGTGCTAGTGTGTATCCCTGAGATATTGATTACCCTCGCATGAGGCAGATATTGAAGTTGGGTATTTCTACAGATATTATAAGGAGTAGTCATTTCAAAATTTTCTCTTTTCAGCAACATTTATTATAGTAGATTTTATTAATATGTTCTTATAGTATGTAATTTTGGATTTTTTATGATTTTTAGTACTAAAAAGTTTGTGGTTTGGGAAGATTTCCAATACAGTTGGGGCATACTTAATGATGGACACGACACATATAAGTGGTCTCATCGTTGCTTCTATAATGGCCAATCCATTTGATTTTTGTGATGTAGTAATAACTACAATGCCAAAGGTGAGTTGATGTTATTAATTTTCTCCGCACTTCACCCTTTCGATTAAAAATATGACTATATTATATGGATATTTTTTTGGATCTATCTTAATGCTATATATCTATGCCATTCCCCCCTTGTAGAAGAAAAAGAATCCCATTAATTTTCAAGAAACAGTGAAGAACTAAAACAAATATGCATTCCCATCATAGGAGGAGTGATTATAGAGTTAAGAAGTGTAGATTTTCTTTTTGATTCTCTTACATGTTCTTTGATTCAGTTTCTTGTTTTCATTTTTTTATGTTCTTTATGTTTCTTATCACTACTAGATCAAATATTCGATGAAACTCATTATGTTCCTTGAATTGTTTGTCAATTGTTTCAATTTTTTCCTTTCATTTTTATCTTTTTGATATTTTTCATTCTGAAATATTTTTGGATTAGAGGGTTGTGATTTTTAGTCTTTACGAGGTCCTCGGGGAGGCATGATATTCTTCAGGAAGGAACCAGTATTGGGGGCCGACCTAGTGACAACCATCAACAGTGTACTTTTTCCAGGGTTATAGGTTAATTTGAGTTCTCCTTCCTTTCCTCCATCATCCATATTGTTATCCTAATCACTAATATCATAATATTGGATATATTGATTTTTTGTATCATTTCATTTCTAAAAGATACATGAAATAATTTGTGGCTTTATAGGGAGGACCACATAACCATACCATAGGAGGGTTGGTTGTTTATTTAAAATAGGTTGCAACTGCAAAGTTCAAGGCTTATCAAGTACAGGTGTAGCACTCTCACATGTCTAAGCTTCTGTAAAATTCATGCATGTGAATTATTTTTTGAATGGATTTTGTTTCTTATCAAAGGTAAAATAGTTTTAGTAAGTTGTAGCAAATTATCAAGCCATTGTAAAGATCCTAATGGATTTGGGTTACAATTTGGTGTCTGGTGGTAGTGAAAATCACCTAGTTATAGTTGATTTGAGGCCCTTCGTAAGGATCCTCTATTCATATGCTGGAGTACACAACCTACTTACATATTGATTTCTATTGGATTTAGCTAGTTGAATGTAACATGGTATATATTAATGGGCTTGGACAGGGCATTGATGGTGCAAGAGTAGAGGACGTTTTGAATGTTGCTTCTATCACACTGAACAAGAATTTTGTACTAGGTTACATGAATTTTTTCTTTGTAAATTTAGATGTAATGGATTCATTGATTTTCCTTTATCCATGGGATGATATAGCTTACTTTCATACCTTACATTTTCAAGTGATAAAAGTGTTATGGTTCCTGGTGGTATACGCATAGGGACTCCTACATTAACCACCTGTGGGATTCTCAAGGATGACTTTATTAAGGTTGCAGATTTTATCCACGAGGGGGTGCAGATAGCCATTAAGGATAAGGGCTCTGTGAAAAGTACAAAATTAAAAGATTTTATAGAATTTATTAAGTCAGAAAATTTCCAACTATGAAATAGCATTGTTGATCTCAAAAAGCAGGTTGAATCATTTGCTATCCAATTTCCATTATCTGGTGTTGGCACTGAAATAATTAGTTAGAGATATGATGTGCTCACAAGCTCAGAAGTGTCCTTTATTAACTTTTAGGTTGGGCTTCAGTGATGATAACCAGGTTGGTATGATTTGGTTCCATGTGTATATTATAGTGATGAATAATGTTTTAAGCTGAATTTTGTCTGAATTGATGTGATTTCTCAACATTGGCATTAACATATTCTATTCCGATGTGTTGGATGTTGAGTTTTCCATTTTATTTATTGGAAATTTTGTACAACTCTCTTTTTGTTCATCACAAGAATTTTGGGTTGAAAAATATTGATAACTTGTATGGAAGCTATTATAGCACTTATTTATTTGGTGTGCCTATGGATATTTTATATAGCCTGGAAAGCAATATTCCATACTTCTCAAGGGCACAGGTATTGGGACACAATTTCATAAAGTGTGTTCACTAATATACTTCTACACATGCACAAATTCCATGTATACATGACACATTTGCAATCAATTGGGCTTCTAAGATTTTATTGTTATATTCATCATCTCACATAGGCTAGCAAGAATTGGTCCCATTTGTAGATTATAGCAATGAACCATGTTGAGATCTATATTTTTCTTGAATTTATGTGCTTTCCCAGTATAAGCATACAAATTATTTTTTGGTGTGATGGATGTTGAGTTTTCTATTTTATTTATTGGAAAAAAAAGTCTACATAACTTGTATGGTACACCCTGTCAATCCTTCATTTTCCTGAGCAATTATTTAGACTCTCTTCTATTGGTTAGGACTAAGTAATAGGAATAGTAGGCATTAATACTTAAGTAGGAATAAATAGAAATAAAGTGCTACCGTTACATTTACTGTACACGCCCTTTATATAATGAATTTACTACCCTCTCCATGGTTTATAGATAGAATTGGCGTAGCTTGAGTAGGTATTTACATGGGGTTTGATTACTGAATTTACCACTTTACACACCCTTTATGTGTTTCATTTGACTGGTTGACCACTCTTAATGTTTTGAATTATATTCATATTAGTCAATATATTAGATTGGTTGGGACTTACACTATTAGGAAGCTACATTGTGAGTTTATTGAGTTTATAGAATCAAGCTCTCATTTATTCTATAGGAAAGACGAATGAAAAGTATATAGAGACAAATTTGAGATCCAAAAACACACAAAAATAAGTGGAGTATTTGATCCAATTACTATTGGATTCACTTATTCCAAACAAGTGTATAGATAATTTGTTATGGAGTTTTATGGGGTGAAGAAACAAGTGCAAGGATTGTTGGATTAAGGCTTAATCAGGCCTTGTGCATCTCCATTAGGGTCACTTATTGTGTTGGTACCTAAGAAGGATGGAGCCCAAATAATGTGCATTGACTTTTCTTGAACAATATTATGTTTAAGAATAGGCATACATTTCCCAACATAGATTATTTTCTTGAAATATATAAGAATGAAAGGGAAAGAGAAATGGAAAAGAACCTTTAATACCAAGAAAGATCTTTATGAGTGGTTAGTTATGTCATTTGGTTTAACCAATGCACCTGCTGCATTCATGAGGCCAATGAATGATGTGCTCAAACCTTGATTGGATGAGTGAGTGTTAGTATTCTCAAATTATGGTTTGGTGTTTAGTATAACATGGGAAGAGAATATGAAAGATTGGAATTTTGTGCTCTTGTTACTATAGAACAATTAGTTCAAGCTCACTTTGAGTTTTGAAAAGGTTTTCTAATTTATCTAGCCTGTTAATCAGACATAAACTCCAATATACTTTCTATAAGGAGACACTCCTAATATCTATAAAGAAACTTGAAATCTCCTAAAGCTACTCTTTATCTCCATACCATATTTCAAAAAGCATACTTAACTACTCCTTTTAGTATATCTCCTAAGATACTAACTAGTTCCTCATCTCCTGTTGGTCGAGTCATTCCTCCATTCCTCCTTTCTTTATTCCTAAGCTACATTATAGCTCTTAAAGACACTTTACTACAAAAGAAACTTACTATTTATTAATTTCACTCTACTAAAACTAGTAATAGAAGTCAAGTTCCTGGAGCATGTTCGAGACCTAGGGTTTGAAGCCGCAACCTGCAGCCTCAGCAACAGTTCTGGAAGCACAAAGAGACAGATTAGCAGATTTACTCCACAGAGGTCGAGGACTGACCCGACAAATGGTAAACGAGGGGTCCACTGGGACCCCAACCTTCAAGCAGGCAGTCATGCAAAAGCAGAAAACGCAGGAAGGATTTAAAATCAATGGCTCTGGAGATCGTAAGGATGGCAGCGGCAGCAGCGGAGAAAGGACACAACAGCTGCAGAAAGAGACAAGAAAAAACCCAAAGATGACGGGTAAAGCCAATAATGGACAGGAGAAAAACGACAAAAGACCAGAAGCAGAACAAAGGAACACAGCACCAGTAACAGCCCAAACAGAAGGCGAAAAAGAAAATGGAACAGGGCCGCACTCACAAGAGGAAGAGGAGCAAGCAAAGACTGCCAACCCCGGCTCCAAACAGGCAACTCAAGGAGCATGCAAACCAAAGAAAAAGGAAACCCTTCGAGTAGTCTTCTCAGATCCAGACATTCAGGCCTATAGAGACCACATGATGGAGCATGCAGTTATTTGCAAATTTATGGGACTGTGGCCAACAGAACGCACACTCTGCCAATGGATCAAACAACACTGGAAACCAAAAGGTGATGTTAAACTCCACCTTGGAGCCAAAGGCTTCTTCACTGTTGTCTTTACAAACTTAGAAGATAAGGACAGAGTCTTCGATGGCGGACCATACTTCTTTGCCTCAGCTGGACTCTACATGAGGCCATGGAAGGCAAACTTCGTACCTGAACGAGAGACATTCACACAGGTTCCAGTGTGGATCCACCTATTCTCCCTTCCTATAGACTACTGGGGACTGGCAACGCTTAAGCAGATAGGAGACCGGCTCGGAACCTTCATTAAAGCTTCAGAAGCAACAGTGCAACGAAGATATACTTCCTGCGCACGCATTTGTGTTGAGATGGACGTCTCAGGAGCCCTGCATGAAGGTCTGTGGCTGGAATTCAGAGATGAAGACTACTATCAAGCCATCGACTACGAACAAATCCCCTTCCGTTGTAGAAGGTGTCATGAACACGGACACCTCGTTAGAGAGTGCCCTCTCAACAAAACAGGGGACGAACACAAACAAGAGCAAGCAACAAAGAATAAAGAGGCCTTCACAAAGCCAAAAATAAGACAGAGAGCCAACAGAAAAAGAATACACAGAGCAGAGACAGGACCTGGTATCATCAGTAACACCTTCAGCATTCTGGAAACTGATACAGACTCAGAAGGCACTAACAGAGATACAAAACTTATTGAAGCACCAAAAAACAAGACAGAACACACAACTCAGGATGGGGAGGAAAACACACTCAGAACAGAAGTTCAAATGCAAGAGTTCGAAGACGAACATGATGAAGACACTGACATGATAACCAGCGACGGGGGAAGCGAGGATCTAGAGCTCAATGCAGTCCTAGAAAAAGAAGGAGTCAACCTCCCAGCTATGGAAAAAAACTGGAAAACCCAAGGGCTAGACAACATTCCGGAAGAAGAAATCAGGAAAATCAGCGATCTCTTCATAGCAAGACAAAAGGTGGAACTCGAAAGGCAAAACAGAAGATTAGGAATCACAAAAGGCACAGGTAATCAGTCAAAGAGCATATCTCTAAACCCAACAGGCCGGAAGCCAAATAAAAGAAGAGGCAGAAGAACTAGTGGGGAGGTGTTGCACGACCTGGGGATTCTAATGATCAACTCTGGGAAAATGAAGGCTCTTCATGCCTTCCCGTCCTACCAATGAGTTTTTAGTTATCAATGAAGGTCATCTCATGGAATGCAAGAGGGCTTAACAGCCAAGCTAAGCAAAGACTGCTCAAGAGAAAGTTCCAACAAGAAAAGCCAGACATCATGTTCATACAGGAGACCAAATGCGCTACTAACCAAATGGAGAACATCAGCAAAAGACTAGGCAAACCTATCAAATATATAGATGTAGCCAGTCAAGGATGGGAAGGAGGCATAGCTACACTTTGGGACACCCGAGCAATAAACATTATCTCAATGGAGGCTGCACGTTCGTTTATTGCCACAGAAGTTCAAATAACAGGTAACTCTGAAACCTACCTATGCATAAATGTCTATGGACCACAAAGATTAGATGACAAATTTTCTTTTCTTAATTCTCTTATGAATTTAAAGTTAAGATACCCCACCTCTAAGATCATCATGGGGGGAGATTTTAACATGATTACATCCCTACTGGAGAAGAAAGGAGGTCTCAGAAAGCTTAACAAAGATACAGAACTCTTTGTTGATTTCATAGAAGCTGCCAAGCTAGTAGACATTCTCCCCAAAAATGGCTCCTACACTTGGAACAATAGAAGAGGAGGAGACAATAGGATCGCCTCCCGGCTGGATCGATTTCTGATTTCGGAAAGTATCTTACTCGGAGGAACAACAGTGGACTCTGACATCCTCCCCAGTGGAGGATCAGATCACTGGCCTATAGCTTTGGAAGCAGCCATCCTATGCAC
Organism: Pinus tabuliformis; assembly: GCA_031772625.1. Lineage (NCBI taxonomy): Eukaryota > Viridiplantae > Streptophyta > Pinopsida > Pinales > Pinaceae > Pinus > Pinus tabuliformis. Next base: position 167,634,672 of record CM062813.1, read on the forward strand.
CCCTAGAAACAAGCCCTTCAGATTTGAAAAGTTTTGGTTAACTCATCCCGACTTTGCAAATCTGCTGAAGGAATGGTGGCGCGAACCATCAGATCTAAGAGGAACCAAAATGTTCAAGTTCCAAAGCAAGCTAAAACACATCAAATACAGAATCAAAGAATGGAACACTGAGAAGTTTGGGAACATCTTCCAGGAAAAGAACACCATTGAAGGTAAGTTAAATCAAATTCACAAGGAATGGGCTTCTGGGAACTACAGAGAAGACTCAAAAGAACAGGAGAAGGTTCTGATGCAGCAATGGCAACTTCGTTGCCAACAGGAAGAAACTTTGTGGAAGCAAAAATCAAGGATCCAATGGCTGAAGGAGGGAGAACAAAATACAAAATTTTTTCACAGATCGACGATGGACTACAGGGGGGCAAACAAAATCCTCAGGCTCAAAAATGAAGCAGGGGAAATTCTTCAAAACCACAAGGACATATCAACGCTGCTCACCAGGCACTTCAAGCATATAGCTCAGGAAACGCAAGAAGAAAGATCCGAGGCCATAGAGGAGCTAACTAAAGCTATACCCAGCATCATAACCTCAGAGCAAAACTCTGCTCTGCTCAGAAAAGTCTCAATGGAGGAGGTGGAAGACGCGGTCAAAAGTATGCCAAATGATAAGGCACCGGGGCCTGATGGCTTTACAATCAACTTCTACAAAGCTTGCTGGCCAACTATCAAAACAGAGGTATGGGAAGTTGTCGAAGACTCTAGACGCTCAGGCTCTATTCTCAAATCCCTGAACTCCACTTTCATCGCACTAATCCCCAAGGAAGAAGAAGCCAATTCCCCTAACAAGTTTCGACCTATTGCTCTCTGCAATGTGATATATAAAATCATTTCAAAAGTCATAGCCAACAGACTTAAGCCCTTTCTACCTGACCTAATCTCAGAAGAACAGTCAGGGTATGTGGAAGGTAGGCAAATTCTAGACAACATCCTTTTAGCTCAGGAGATGATTCACACCCTGCAGACAAGGAAACTTCCAGGTATGCTAATGCAGCTAGATCTCTCAAAAGCATTTGACAAAGTCAACTGGAATTACTTGGAGGCCATTCTAAATGCCTTTGGCTTTGACAAGCAATGGACCAAATGGATCCTTGCTCTGATCAAATCTTCCAATTTTTCCATACTAGTAAACGGCTCCCCCTCTGCTCCTTACTCCCCCTCCCGAGGCATTCGACAAGGAGACCCTCTCTCCCCCTTCCTATTTGTAATCCTCATGGAAGGGCTCAGCAGGCTCATTCGCAAAGCAAGAGAGGAAAGAAAGCTTAATGGCCTACACCCTTTCCCCTCCATACCTGCCACAACGCACCAGCAGTTTGTCGATGACACAATGCTGCATGGCTCTCCAACCGTCAAAGAAGCTATGGCCTTCAAAAACATTCTTCATCTCTTTAGCAAAGCTTCAGGCATGGAGATAAACCATGCCAAATCGACTATCTTCTTTTTTAACACTCATCCCGCCATCCAGAACCATCTCTCCAGCATTCTGGGCTTCCGAAAAGGCTCTCTCCCTTCTAAGTATCTGGGAGCCCCTCTCACTACTAAGCCTTGGCAAAAAACTCACTGGGAAAACATCTTAGCGAAACTGGAGAAAAAATGCAAGCATTGGACTCATAGGGCTCTTAACTTCGCTGGGAGACTTGTCCTCACCAAAGCTGTACTGCAGGCCATCCCGCAATATTTGCTATCCATCATGCCGGCCCCCAGTGGTATCATGCAGAAGATTAGAAACATCCAAAGATCCTTTCTATGGAGTGGCAATGCGGAAAAAAGAAAATGGGCACTGGTAGCCTGGAGCAAGCTCTGTACCTCGAAAGCAGCTGGCGGTTTAAGCTTAATTGACCCCCACACCATCAATAAGACATGTGGAGCCAAGTTGTGGTGGCGCTGGCTGAAGGAAATCAACCTACCTTGGGCCAGACACTGGAAGGAGAAATACACTCCTAACTACAACAATCAGGACCTAATCAGGATACAGGAAACTCCGGAGGGTTCTCCAATTTGGAACTTAGCTAGAAGAAACCGTAACTTAATTCAGGACCACAGCTTCTGGGAGATCCGCAACGGGGAAACGACCCTCTTCTGGGAAGATGCGTGGCAGCAGCTCCCAAAGCTGGAACAACCAGAGCTAGAAGAGTTCAAAACAGAATGCCAGAACAGGGGAAAGTTTACAGTCCACCACTACTGGAACCCTAACAGCCGCGACCAGGAATGGAGGGAATGGGCTATCCAGGATGTTGAGAACCCAATTGAAGAAAACGACAACACAAAGGACCTCCTGAAATGCATAAACAATCGCACTATCAGGAAGACCACAGAAAACGACATCCTGAGATGGGGCATGAAAGGAAGCGGGAACTACACTCTCAAAGAGGCCAGAGAACAACTAGAACTCTCGGAGCAAATGGAGGCGATACAATGGAGCAGCAAGGTTTGGGACACCATATTCTGGCCTAAAATAAAAACCTTTTTATGGCTCCTCATGAGCAGAAAAACTCTCACATGGGAGAACCTGCGCAGAAAGGGTTTTGAAGGCCCCTCCATATGCCCTATGTGCAAACAAGCAGAAGAAACCATGAACCACCTTTTCAATTCCTGTGATTGGGCCGATCAACTATGGCAAGGGATGGAAACTATATTGCAGCAAACAAATAGAGACAGGGAATCCATTCAAAATACCATCATGAATTGGCCTAGCAAGCACTCCAACAACACAAGAATCAACAACATATGGAAAATTCTACCAGGCTTCATAACTTGGACCTTATGGAAAGAAAGAAATCGCAGAATATTTCAAGATGAGCACAGAAACATAGAGTACCTGCATAGCACCTTAATCCAAAACATGCGCCAATTAATCCTAGTAAAATGCAAGGCAGACCCTGATAATCATCCTTCGGCCGAGGACCAACGAATTCTGAATGCCTTCAACCTGCTCAACGCACAACAACTGGGATCCATCGGGCAGCAGCAAAACCTAAACACAGAGCCGAGGGGCTGGAGGCGACCGCCGGAAGGGTTTTTAAAACTAAACTTTGACGGTGCCTCGAGAGGCAATCCCGGCCAAGCAGGTATTGGAGGAATCATCCGAAACCATGAAGGAGAAATACTCTACATATACAACAAAGCTCTTGGGGAAGGCACAAATAATGAAATGGAATTCGCAGCTCTGGAAAAAGGGCTAAGAATCCTCCAAATTAATCAAACAGGCAAGGCAGTAATTGAAGGAGACTCCGAGGTGGCCATTAATGTGGCCAGGAAAATCCATGGAGGAACGCCGGCTAGCAGAGTCACAAAACACTGGCGATTGTCCAAGGTCACAGACAACATTGCCAAGCTGATAGGAGCAATGAAAGGCCTCGTCTTTCAGGCGGTAAGGCGAAATGCCAATGCGGTTGCTGACCACTTGGCAAATCATGGGATTGAACACCCCAACGAAACATGGGACAACTGTTGGCAGCAGGTTGACAATCAGCAATTAAAGAGCAAATGCATCCAACTCTCACGATTAGATATGGTGACGGCAGAGGAGTCCGACCGGAGGGTCGAATAGCCCAACGCCATAATTGCATGAACAGGCTGACTAGGCGCGTACCATTAATTCCCGGCAGAATGCGAAGGACATACAGGATGAGGGCAACCATGACAGAAGCAGGTGACAAAGATTTGTGCAGGGCCACAATCTGTGGTGATATGAGCCGCCGAAACATTATAAGGAACAGGGACACATGGCACAATTTGGAGCAAGCAGGGCGCGGCGACCGTAGACGGGTTCAATTATCCCACAACCCAACCAAAACTCCATCACGCAGCAATTATGGTGATCTGACGTGCAAGTTGCACAAAATTAACCGATCACACACCGGAAACCTCCCCGAATTTGGTTATTTAACCACTCTCAATTGCCCAACGATAAACATTGTCTCAGTGTGCGGCAAACTCATTCCTCCTCATTCTGCAAACAGCGCTCGGGATACAGCTAGGCAAGACAGCAACACCATGGCTGGGGAGACTAGCCGCAACAAATCAGCCAACAATGATCTGCAGCAGGCAAGAGAGATGTTTGAGAGGCGAACCTCGCAACGGAACAAGCGCAAAATCATTGATTTAGAAGCCACTGTCCAGGACGAGGAAAGTAAGCTCTCTGATCAGCAAATCGGGAAGGAAGTCGACTGGCTCCAGGACCCGGGAACTCCCAGCACTCGGGCCACTCAGTTCGTAAGAACTCAAGCGGAAGGTTGGCGAATGAAGACCCTCCTCGCCAAAGCTATGGATGTCCAAGGCGAACACGCGGAACAGCTGCGTAAGCTCAAGCAATTTGCCGAAACTATGTCGCATGACCACATGGCAGTGGTGGAAAGCAGCGAATTTAAATTGAGCGCGATCCACCAACAAGTCGATACCATGGATAAGAAACTCACTGTGCTGATCAAGCTTCTGAAACAAACCATTGGGCAAGACAACAAGCCCTCCGACATGCAGAAGAGTGAACCTTCAGGAGACCAGCAGGGCAACTCATCCAAGCCTGGGCAGATCTACATGTCAAGACCCAACCCGGTCCTGGAAATGTTCAAACGCCTCTGAATCTGCAGTCCATCAGGCCTCCCCTGCTTTCCTCCTCTCAGCGGGTTATTATGTCTTCGGTCCAGGTTTCCTCTGTCTTTGTCTGTTGTCCACTCTTGCTAATAGCCGCCCTGCGTGGTGTGCATGTTCTTAGTTTACTGTTATCTAGTCTTTTCCAGTCATCAGTCAATCTAGTCTCTTCTGGTATCATGGGGCAAGGCCTGCAGTTTAACGGCCAGTAATCTGCTTCTGCAGAAATTTTGTACCATATTTTGTTTTTGTTAATATCAAAGCTTACTTACACAAAAAATAGAAGTCAAGTTCCTACACTTACAATTCAATACATAAACCCTACTAATAAAGCTTCCTACTATTACTTATTACTCTTGAATATATATAAGACACATATAAGTTAAGTTCTAACTCTCACTACTATGCATACTGACTACAACTCCTAATCCTTTCTCTTTCCTAAGCTACATTCTATTTCCTACACATTAACATAATATTTCTAATTACTAATCATACTACATACTTCTAAACCTTCTTATAAATAATGTCATATTCATTTATCATTCTATAAAGGTCATCTTATAAATAAAATAGCTCCCCCTAAGTATTTGAATTTTGTAAAAATCAAGGCTATGTTCAAGAATATTTTAAAAATTTGGCCCTTCCTATGTTTTGTTTGTTTGGTTTTTCCAAAGATATATGACTTTATTTTCTTCGTTCTTCACTAGATGAAGAACATCATCTTACATATTATATATACCCATTTCTTGAATTTTGTGTAGATGGATAAGTAAGAGGCTCGCATATCCACAAAACAGTACAGAAATCATTATTTATGAGAAATATCTTTAGGAGTGAGCTACTCTAGGGAAGGAACAGAGCTAAGGTGATAGCTCCCCCGGTGTCGACGACCTGATCTCGGTGACCCATCCTCCTCTAGTTACCCGATGGGTGCCACCAAACGCCTCCTCCTCTTCCTCCACCACCCTCCTCCCCTGTCCACACCCTTCGTCACCTTCCCCTCCCCTGTTCCAAATTAATTTTATGAAACCAAATATTTTGAACATCGTGAGTTTGTTGTTTTTGTGTGCAGGGGACCATTACAATTTCCCTAACCTACCAGATCCAAAAGGTATTCCATCATTGTTTAATAGAGAATTAACCTCTAGAAATTATAGGTGCATGCAATCTTACAACAACAACATGTCAGCATATTTCGATGTGAACATTATTCATTAACTTCAAGGATTGACAGAGAATTAGAAATAAGGATTTATACTTCCAAGCATCTTCAAGGAAAATATTTGAACAATTTGAACCTAGAAATTGTGCAAAGTACTTATTTTACAATTTTAATTCTAGGTTTTCTCTTACAGGGACATATACATTGGTTCCTAGAACAACCTCAAGAACCAATTCTAAATATTTCCAAACAAATGACAATGTGCATGTAACAATTGCTTGCATTAAAATTGCAACAAAAAATTTTATAAAGAAATTTCACCTTCTGTTATAGATTTAATGAGAAGAGAACAAGAGTTGCTTTATCTTCGTGCAATAGACTTCAAAAGGCACTCCATGAACATAGTTATGGTTCATTTGCAATTTTTTATTTTTTCCAAAGAACTATTCATTTACAGGCAAAACTTTGGTACTTTTGTGGGCTATAACCCTTTCTCTGGCAAGGAGATACCAACTTTTCAAATTACATAGCACAAAACCAAATCATGATAGTTTAGAGAAACATTTCAAATTAAGATATTTGAGATCTCTTAATCAGAAGATTCTAAGGCTCAAGATGTTATCCAAGTAGTGACTTTGGAGTCCTTAATATAGTTGGGAAAAGATAAATCTAATGATTTTCATGCAGTTTGGTAGTGAAACATCCTATTGTAGATGGAAAGAATTCATTCCATGCAGTACATTCTACTTTCATACTTTTTAGAAGCTCACAACACTTAACAAAAAAGGTTTACAACCTGCAACTAATCAAGAAGACAATAGTTCCATGCTTTTCTTTTGAAACATTAATTTACATAAATAAATAATACGTTAGTTTGACGATAATATATTAGTTTGAAACATTAGAAATCTATGTGTGGACATCATTTTTGTGAAAAAAACTTTCAAATAAAGCAGGGATTATTTGGAGACTCCAATTTATAGTCTTATAGATTGTTATAAGTAGATCTTAACAACTCTAGTTCTTTAAGCATGGAGAAATTTGCACCATGGTTTATTTTTTATTGCTCTTAATGCTTAATAGATCTTGAGTTAAGATGAATCTACACTGGTGTAGAAACAACACGAGCATCACAATTGATATAGTGTCAAGGAAATCATTCAAGATAGCGCAAGACTTACCATCAAACATAATAGAATTCATCTTGTTGCTCCAGGAAATATGGAGTACCACCATTGCAGGTTTTTAAAATTTGGTCCATCAATGAAAAGTATAGGTAGTCTAGCAGATGCAAAAAATGTTCCAAAATTTAGATATTTTATAAAGATATCAAATCAACGTTGTGTCACAGGCCCAACATCAAATTGAAATTACAACAAATTGAAGCGAATTTGATTAAAAATGCAACAACGGGTTTGAGTTTTAAGTGAAATTGATTCCAAGTAATGTGATATTGTATAGATACAATTTCCAAGAATGGGATAAATGAATGCAAACACACAAGGAGAATGGAAGGAACGGGAATATATCATGAATGACACAGATGCAGCTAGGGTAACACTGTGGGCAACCCAACTTAGGCCAAAAATAGCTAATGCAATCACTCCAAATGTTGCACAACCATTATGAAAAATGAGCATATTGTATTTCTACATATGAAGTTCAAAATAAAAGTTGTCAAATTTACAAAATGCTCAAAAAGACGCGTGATTGTCTATTTCTTGTATTATATGGTTTAATATAGTATTGATTTTATATTATCAATTCAATATGTTTATAGTAATTCTAGAGCTGGTGTTTAAGTCTGAGTTTAACCATATCAATCATGGAATTGTGATTTCTACTTTCTTTGAGATTTAGCTCGCAACAAAAAAATGGATCATAAATGTTTAAAGACTACCTGTGTTCTCGGTGAGGTTGGAGCAGTAAACAACATAGCAAAAACAACACCAAAGGGAACAATTGTCAATTTCATACCTTTGGGTGCAAACATAATATCTATGAGTTCCATGATTTCCATTGCTACAAATTCCCCTACACATATCAATGGAATAAGTTGAACCAATCTACTAGATTTTAGGCCCCAATAGAAAAGCACAACTTTGACAATACACATTGACCTAGAAAATGAGCCTTCTTTGAGTCACAAAAGACAAGATATCATCTCTTTGAAATTCAATATGACCTCCTGTTCAGGAAAATTTTAAGGAAACTTACCAATGCAAGACATCAAGTTAAATCACCTTATGAACTAATTCTTGCTTTTTCCTAGAGTGAGTAGAGATGTGTGGGATTCGTACTAAATCTATAAAACATTCCTTAAGTGACAATGAATATAGGGAGTGGATAGTCTTTTTTATCAGATTTTTCCTCTATTATGTCAAGTACAATGCAAGCATCTTAATTTGAATCATTGTATGTAAATAGGCTTTAATCTACTTTAATCCAATTTGCCTCAACTAGAGTCGATACTTGGTTCTAAAATTGAACGTGAGTTTTGTCCAATTTTTTGTGATCCTAACATAATATAATAATTAATGTTATTAAGTGCATCATCCCAAAATACAAGGCTACATGAGCACCAGTAAACTAGCAGAGATATAAAACATGAAAAATCATTTAACATAGTGTCAAATTTTTAGTCTTAGTATTTTGAAATTTTCTTTATAATCTCTTGAAGTGTAACCCCCTTGTAATTTGGGAGCAATTCTCCTCCTAAACAATATTTTATTTATACTTGCCATACATGCACATTTTTTTATTATACTTGATATTATGGCCTTATATTATCAGCCATATATTTGATACTTTGAGAATCAGATAGAAGATCACTACATAGTGAGTAGAACATGGGAGTTTTCACCTAGCTAACATGATTCTAGAATCTAAAACAAACAGTCATTTCAACTAGCCAGAAAAAAGTAGCCCCAATTATGAATTTCCCTTGTCTTTATCATGTTCATGAAGCTCAACCCTTTTGTAATTTCCCCCAACAACATGGTTACATTACCATTTCCTTTCACATAAGGTTTGACAGACATTTTGCACTTTCATCACTAAAAATGGGTTTCTTGATCATGTTATCTACCTCCTGCCTAATTGTGAGTCCTCTATGAACAAGGCATAATTCTAACATCTGAACCCTTTTGAAAAGGGTGAATTGAAGCATTCTCCATGTCACAAGGGTTGCTACAGACAAAAATATAAATGTTAACACTATAATCATAAAAAATTCTAAAAGGGCTTGTAGGGAATTGTGAAGCAAAAGAGAGAACAAATTTTGAGCCCTGGGCTTTCCCAACTTAAAGTCAAAATAATGGATATAAGGAAAGAGGCTGCAAATTTGTAGAAGCAAGAAATTACTTTGTCACAGTTAGGCTAGCATTTGAGAAATTGGTTTTATATGGAATCAACAAGGTAGTTACGAAAACACTTAAGGAAAGAGAAGTTGGGAGAGAGGTAAAACAAAATTTGTGCAAACATTAATCTCTCATAGCTTGAAAAAAGTGGCAGAGAAAATATTAATCTCTCGTACCTTGACAAAACTGGTGGTCAAGATCAACACATACAAGAACTTTTTGGTGGAATATTATCAAAACTAATAAAAGGATATGCAAGAGTGTATAGTAAGAACCTTGACAAACACACCCATTGAAACTTGCAACATTGTTTGTAGGAAGAGAAAATTATGTTTATTTTTTCCAAATATGTATGTTAGTATATTGCATTTTAATGAAAATGTTTTCCAATTATCATATATCATTTCATACTTTAACAAAACATTCACCAAGACTTCACAATGTTTTATTATTCAGTGAAATATTTGCCAAGATCTTACAAGATTTTATAATTTAGTAAAAGATTTGCCATGATTTTACAAGATAATATAATCTGGTGAGAGATTTGCCAAAAAAATTATATATACATATTATATTATTGATAAAATCTCCTTTCATTTTCCCTATGTATCATGGGGATTCACCTATTTATTTTACTTCTAAATTTAGGGTTCTTCTTAAAATTTTCCCTGTTAGGTTGTATGAGATCCAAAATCTCAAGCATGTTGAGGCTGAGACAGAGGAATTCAAAATATTCACCTTTTACACTAGAAGTTTCAAATTGTATGACCCACATTTCTTAGTGAAGGACCACTATGCGAGAGTGCAACATCCTTGGATCCACGAGGTGTGTCTTTGGCCTGAGGAAGACCCATGGAGATATTGCTATCACTTCTCAAGTCTCAATGAACTGGTTGGCATAGTTGTGGAGTGGTTAGAAAAGTAGAAGGAAGAATCACCTCAGATAGCAGCAGCAGAGGGTAGCACACCTGTGTGTGACAAAGGCAAGAGAAATTTTGTTGACAGGGCAGAGGCAAAGAAAAGATGCAAGTTCAAAGAAAATCCACTTGTGTTGAAAGCAGCATTGGATATTGAGGCTAAGAGGTGACAGCGCGACAGGAGAATCGTGTAAAGGAAAAGAGAGAAGTAGAGGATGGAGGAAACAAAAAAGGAGATGCAGGAGTTGAAGTAGCAACTCAGGGAAGAACATGAGTTGTGCAGAAGAGAGAAAGAAGTGCAACAGGGACAGGAGCATCATGAGGTGAAACATGCACATATTGATGAAACTGTGCCCATACGGGTTATAGACTCATTCAAGAAGCTAGCACAAAGTAGACAGGGTGAGAAGTCATAGGAGCAGGACCTTGCTCAAGAGATTGAACAGATGCTAGAGCATATGGACATGGATATGGTTCAGCAAGAGTTAAATCATGATATTGACCTCATGCCTCAGAACCAAGATGTCACCCCACAGCTTCACCAAATCCAGAAGCAAAGTCAGTCCCAAGTGATCAAGGAGACACAAATATCCTTGAAAACAATTTGGAAGCAGAGATGCACAACATATCTTTTGACGAGTCACAACATAGAGTTGTGTAGTCGTGCAGAGTGCCCACTCCGAATGTCCATGTATCTCTTGTGTAGTTTGGAGAATGAGTGATCATGTCCGATGTGTGCAAACATCCAACTACATTGACTGATGCTAGCAAAGAATATGCGGAAGCCAACAACTCGAGTGTTATATTCTTGATAGCTAAGAACGAGCGCATGAATAAGGAATTACAAGCAGCCAAGTAGGGAGGAGAAAATGTTACAACAGCCGCTAAAGCAGAGTTGAGGAGAGAAATAATAGATGAAGTATCATCTATCGAGACAATCATGCAGAATTTGTACTCAATATTTGTCACCGTGCACAAGTTAGTTGTCCATCTCAATGGTTGGAAGCAACACGATGCTAGGAGAGCACACATCTTGTCAAATCTACACACTTTTGTTGATCACATGCAAACATGGACAATGAGGTACAAAGGAACCCCATTTCACTTTCCAAAGATGATGAAGCCAAATGCGGTAGAGTTGAAGGCACGCATTCGAAGTCAAATCTGAAACTATGAGGAACTCCCGCAGATCATCACCATTTTGCAGGCTTCACATGTATGGGTGTTCAAGAGCATGGATGTCATTGTGTGCAGGCATGTGATCTCATCCATTGGCACACTCACTGAGGTGAAGTCAAAGAACCAAGTCCGACTTGAGCTGGACATGTACTTTGATGAGTTGATGCACGTAGCCACCAACACAAACTTGGAGATCAGTGCAGACACTATGCATCAGTATGTTGCTGGTCCAGCTATGCTCAAGACTATGATGCACATGTTATAAGATTATTTGGATAGAGGTGCCAAATTAGTGTACTCAGATGCAGTGGAGGCAAGAGTTCGCTTTCAAAAGGATGTCACCATAGAGCACGCAGACACCATAACAGACTACCAAGCTTGGCATCAGTTTGTTGTCATTGATCATCATGAGGATGTCAAAGAGATGATCTTCCCACAACTACCTGATTCTTAGTGTGCCTTGCATGGCTTACTCAAGCCTATTTTTGTTTCACATGGGTACATGTGCAGATTGTAATGTAAACATGTTGTAAAAGTGAAAGACCAAGTGTCGATATTAGAATGTAACAGTCATGTAGTAGTTGAAGAGTCATGAGGGTAGGTGAAGAGTCACAAAGGGGAATGTCAAGGGTCACCCCACCCTTTACTATTTTTAGAACCTCGTAACTCATTGTACAGGATTTTGGGAGCCAAGCTTCCTATAGGTGTAACTTAGGGAAATCTTGGAGTGTATTGTAACGAGCCTTGCCTTCTCCATAGTGCAAAGATAGTACATCTCTTTGGAGGAGCAGATGGTAGTGACTATAATGTTCCACTATCAGGGCTAGTGGAAGTCTTGGTTGCATGTATGATTGCATCTTTCACTTTTTTAATATAATAGAGCCAACACATTTCATGCATATGTTATTATTGTAGTTTAACTATCCTAGTTACTTTAATGATATATGTAGTTGTTATTTACACATGTATGTATGGACTATTCTGTATGTGTTTGTATGAATCTTATTGAAATGTGTTGTTGATATAATCCATCACTTTGGATCATCGGCTATCCTACTTTCCATCTCGTGATGTCTTTTTGCTTGTGTGTTCCCTTTCAAGCTTCATTCTATCACAGGTTTATATGGGGCGCACTCACTTCCCATTCTATGTGTTAGAACCTTTCATGCACCTTCATTGACTTGCTGCAAGGTCACACCCCTTGCTACCAACAAGGACATCTTACTTACCTCTGCGCACAACCACAATCAAGGCGATACTGTACTACCCATTGTTGGGAATCCTACACCAAACGGTCTGAGATCTAGTTGGGACTTATTACCAGGGAGATCCCTTGACATGTTGGCGAGTTCAGCACCGTTAACAGTGTGAAATGAAAAAGTATCTACCTTCGACATTTTTCAATGCACAAGAACACTACCTCATACACCTAGTCGATGAGATTGAAAAGTCTTTACCTGTACACACAAGATCCATGTGTATGGTTGAGAGGCACTTGAAATCGCTGAAGGCTTTGGTCAAACAAAGAGCATGTCCTAAGGGTTTTATGGTAGAGAGATATATTGTATATCAAACCATGGTTTACATTTGTCAATATAGTCTGAAATAGAAAAAGGTATTAATGTATTGGATTGCATTTGTGATGTCAACTCCATGGAAAAATTTGAAGGGGCAGATATATTGGGGAAATGTAGAATAAGGAAAGTGAGATTTAAATAGATAGTGGATATTTATAGTACATTTGAATTTTTTGTTTTTATGTATATCGAACTTATTTAATTTTTAGTCTTCCTTCATAATCCATTATTATGAAGGTATAACATGGTAACTAATTATATAGATTTGAATTGTTTTATTTTAATACAACCAGTTGAGAGTGGGATGCAATACATTTATACATTGCAAACAATCTTGATTGGATGAAGGTATGGATTGAACAACGAAAACATGCTAATAATGGTATGTTATCATGGTATGGTGTGTCTAAATTGATCAGATAATCTCAATATAGTGGAGATACAAATCTTACGCAGAAGGAAAATGATTTAGCATATGGTTTAAAAGATTATCATGTAAGAATATTCACCCATACTAAGTTTTTTTTACAATTATATTGATGCATATGGCATGCTTTTTTCTTAATTTGAAAAAATTCCATTTATAAATATTCTTATCAATTGACAATGCATTTTTTATGTGTTTGACGTATTGCAGTTGTAACACCACAACAAAATGTGGTGCAATGGCTGCAAATTTCACATCAAAAGGATGGATGAAAAGATGAAAATCTCTAATAGTGGGATGACTGCATTATTTTAGGTTATCAATGTTTCCTCTAGAGGTGATAAACATCCATAAGTTTCTGAAAATAAATATTATGGGTATCTACGTGATATACTTGAGTGTGACTTTGAATCCTTCAAAATAGTTGTGTTCGATGTCAAATGGTTTAAGTTATAAATCCATGAACGTGACCTTCATAAAACTATTATTGAGCATGCTAACAGATTTACCTTGTTTGATACAAGGAATGCTGATCTAGGATCAAAGCCCTATGTTCTTCCAAGCCATTACGAATAATTATTTTACGTACGGGTTACAGGTAACGCGGGTTGGTCATATGTTGCTAGATATGATCAAAGAGGAAGGCCAATAAAGTGTAATCTAGCGGAAGAACTAGATGAAATTCAAGAAGAAGATGATGTAGAGAAGTAGGGGTTTCATGTGTCAAATGAAAACGTCAAAGACATTCATGGATATGTTAACCGATACAATGTTGATTTGGATGAACTAGATTATATATGTGGCATTATGTCAGACAAAGAAGTTGAAGAAGTTGAACCAAATATAGAAGAGCATGTTCCAAATGATGATATATACGATGATGATGATGTTAATATGGCGAATCCTTTGAACATGAATTTTGAACTAGATGATACATATGATGAGTTGGATGAGGAAGAAGATCAATGATATTAAAATGTTGAAAATTACAAAGTATGTATTTATATGTTTTCAGTTGCTTTTTTCTCTTTCGTTCACCTTAAATTTTTATTTCCTGGTTTTTATGTTTGATTGTTACTGTGTTTCTTTCAATTATATTATTGTAGATAGATTGGTTTTCAAGAAATTGACAGTGATGTGGGGGGGAGGTTCCATATGAACTTCCACCTTCACATGGTTGGCCTTGTTCAGTAGAGAATATATTATTCTTGAAACGAAGAGAAGCTCATTTAGGTTTATACCATCATCTCCAATTTTAACTTTGGTTCGTCTAATAATTTCCAAAGTTTTCCATTTACTAATTAGTGGAAATTATGCTTTGACCATGGATAGAGTGACCTATTAATGGGTCCAAATAAAAACCTAAGTTCAAACGATTAATTCATAGACTTCATAAATTAAAACCCTAAGTTCAAATTGACATTTTCATTGTCAACATCAACATTGTCATCATTATCATCATTGTCATCGTCGTCGTCGTCGTCATCATCATCATCATCATCAATATCGTCATTGTCATTATCTTCATCATTAACATTTGCATGTGTTATTATGCTAGAGAGTAAAATTGATAAATAATTTGAAAAAGAAGGGATAAAAATCATAAAAGGTGGAACCATATCATCATTCTTCTTATCGTGAAGTCTATAAGAAAGATAAGAAATTGAAAAATGACATATTCACTTCTAGAATAATGATTATGAATGAATAAGTGAATAGATTTCACTAATTCATAATCCTTACTTATAGGCAAAGGATAGGTTGATAAAGTCAACCTTGATCATTAGATGAGGAATTGCTAGATTGTAAGACCCTCCTCCCACACTTACCCAAGCTTTCTTTTCCACTAGGGTAAATGTGCGATGAAGAGTTACTATGATGTGACTCAACCTCCTAGATCACCTTAAGGAAGTGGAATCGACAAACCAAGACTTTACTGACTTCCCTTAGGTGCTATAGGATCCCTAGGAGCTAACCAACCACTCTAGGTGCCTAACCCCTGAGTTAACTTGACTTTTTGATGATCTAGACTCCCAGTCGCTCCCATGACAAGGCATGCCAATGAAGGTAACCCTCTAGTCACTCCCATGAGCCTATTTCCCATCGAATGTAGACTAAATTACTCAATTATGTGTTAATGACCCCGAGATCTGAGCCATATTTTTAGGGCTAGGATCCATACCTTTGCCCAAAACTTGATGAAACTATTAGAAATGATAAATAAATAAAAATACAAAGCCTTTAATTCAAAAACTGATCAAGTACTTAACCTAACCCATCCTAACCATGATAATCATTCTGTCAAACAAATCATGAACATGTAACCTACAGGTCATAATTACATATCTGGATATAGGGGTCTTATACTTATCTGAGAATCATCAAGGTCTGATGACCTCTAACAATAGTTGAATTATCATCTATTAGGTAATACATTCATTTACTAATAAAAACATGATGAGAGCCATAACTAAATTCTGCGATAAAAGCCATGCTTATAACCAACATATAAACAAAATAGTAATACTAATATAACAACCATTAAAGCCACATAATGGCAAGTAAATTTACTCATAAAATACAAGAGGAAATGAGCTCTTATTAATATATACAAATCCAACCAAGTCAGGGACTTCCATGTACCACCCGACCATAGATTGTGCTGAACCAAATATTTATTTCAACTAATCACCCCCATGTCATATCCCAAGAATGAATGTGGGACTCACAACAAAACAACTGGGGCTTCCTCAAGCTTTACCACATATCCTGCCATTATCGATTAAGTGATTTCTAGGCCTGAAACCCTCATCTATACGACTAGGCTTTATCGTGTATCTCACCATTATTGGTCAAGGGATTCCTAGGCCCAATTAAGAAACATACACTACCAAGATTTACTACAATCCCGCCAAAATCAATGCAGGGATCACTAGGCCCTAAAAAAGCATGGATGCCTCTAGATTTCTTCACCATTACCTTGAGGAATTTTCCCATTTCCACCCTCAGGCTTTACAGTTTATCTCACAATTACTAGTCAAGGGATTCCTATGCCCTTGGGAATTTTCCTGAGACCACCTCACTCAGTTCCAAAACCATTTGGCAATCTAGCTCAACCAAATGAAAGAACCACATCACACCATGGCTATTGAGAAATGGTAAGGCAAGGTTCAAACCATTTCCACACCTGGAAGAACCCATGGCAATGACAACAAGAGAACTAAATACACACATGCATGTACCATGCATTCCAAAAATAGAAAGGAAATCATACATGCAACTCAATATCTGCTAGTAACCTCACTGCAACTGCTTGATCCAACTCCTCCTTACTTGATCTTTACTTTCTTGCCCTTCCTTTGCCTTCCTTTACCAATGCTAGAGTGCTCCAAGAATGCTCTACGTGTCCAATAGTATGAGAGAGTAGAGAGAATAGAGAGAGAGTGTTATGAATAAAATTTGTATAAAAATAATGTAAATAATAATAATCATAATTAATGATTAACTAAATAATAGTTAGTATTGAAGAGACATGTTCTAAGGACATGTCCATCAGTAAAGGGGCACCTACCTATGGTATATAAGCAGACCCTCACCCTCATTTGTAATCATCTCATATCTCATCAATTCTTTTATGCAATATTCAATATATAATTACTTGTCCTACGATGGATACTTTTATATTTCAGTTCTTCTGAATTATTCTAGTTCGCTACATTGGTATCAGGGCATTCCTTTAAGTATATGAACTTTGTTCATTACATTGGTATCAGAGCCACATTCTCTGATCCCGACCGTTGGCCATTAAAGTCTTCATCAACGTAGTTGTTGTCATGACCAAGCATTTCTCTATATAATTGGAGGTTCTCCATTCTACCAAATTCACTATTAGGCCTTTGACCATAAAATTATTAAGAAAAACGTGAAGAAAAAAAAAGCATATATATAATTATTAAAGAGAGAGAGAGAGAGGGCATAAATTATAGGAATAAAAAATATATGTATTAAAAAATATATTAAATAAAAAAAAAAAAAGAAAAAAAAAATATTTGAAAAAAAAGAACATTGAAAAAAAAAATCTATATATTTAAAAAATAAAAATAAATAAATATAAAAGGAAAAATAATTATTAAAAAAAAACACTTACCTGGCTGGCCTGCAGATGCCCAACTGCCACCCCTCACAGACTAACAGCCATCCCTTGCTGACCAAGCAACAATGTCATTGAACATAGGTCATAAAGTCCATCAATGACTTCCACCTAAACGACACATCTTAATAGCCTTGCCTTATACCTACGCTGTCATTTTTGTGTAACATAGCCAGCACGACTACCACCGTCCAAATCCCGCCTTTGTTTCCTTTTGCAACAGCCATTTCTTGCCATCATTACCATTGAATTCTAGCGGTAAGCCCAGATAGACCACTACTACCTTCCACCACTTTCATTTGCTACACTACCATCCACAGCCTAAAGGCTGAAGGTATGTTTTGAGACACTTCCATCCAATCTTGATCAAAAATATAAATACGCAGACCATTACAAAGGTTGGACGTTCAAATTCACCACAAAGTCATTACCGCCTATCCTTTCAACCATGTGCTATTATGTTTTTTGTCGTGACCGCGCCAAAACCCTGACCATTCCCCATTCCGTTGTAGTTGACAGTCTGCATAGTCGTCGTCCCCATAAAACCTCTTCTTCCAACCACCTATCTGCCAGTCTACTCTTGTCCACCGTTAACTCCAATCCAACCGTCGTCGCCCTTTGAAATAGAGTTGTTGTCAGGAGAAGCCGTCATTAGAGAAAAAAACACATGTTAAATAATATAACCTTAATAGATATATAAAATTTATATGGTTACACAATTTTATAATTATATATTATTAATATTTGTATAATTTAATTATATATTTACTATATAATTTTCTATATACAAGGTTAATATTAATTAAAAAATATTATTATAAGGAAGTACATATTATAAAATTTATAAAAAAGAATAAGGGTATATATATATATATATATATATATATATATATATATATATATTAAAATATATATTTATTTCACCAAAATTTCAAGGAAAGTTATAATACAACTTGTTCAAGGAAAAAAAGGGCTAGTTACCATTGTTGTTAACATATTGTTGATGTAAAATTATCAACACAAGTAAAAATGGAGCCAAATTCGAAGATGATGAAGGAATAAAGGAATAATTCCATAAACAAGACAACATTTTGGACTAAATTTCCATTTTGTATAAATCAAATTGGATATACATATATTCAAAAAAACTGCAAATTAAATTGTCCATCGCATGGAAGATTATTTAATAATGAAGAACATCAAGGCAATTCAAGGACACAAATTAAAATATCATAAGAAGAACGTACAAAACTTTAGCAAAAGAACGAAGCATCAAAAAAGAAATATAAAGATCCTAAAAATCGGTTTTACGAAGAATCAATGGAAAGTAATGAAGAAATTTGGCTTCTAAGGGGCCATAATAAAAAATTACTTGAACAGATCAAGAAATACAAGGTTAAGAAGCAAAAAATAAAGCAAGAAAATTAATGTCTCAAGAAAAAATTCAACAAGAATCTATCAGAAAAGGAAGAAGAAAATTTGCCCTTAAAAACCTTGAATCAAAGGTTATTAGAGCAAATAAAAAATATAAAAGATAAAGAGAAGGATACTAATGACAAGGTCAATGATTTAGAAAATGACGAATTTTTACATAATCAAAACCCTCTTATGTAAATAAAGAAGCTTAAAAGTGATAAGAAGTTGTTAAAAGACAAGTTAGAACAACTTACTCAAGACGAAGTATTGTAGTCACTAGTTGTGTGGCATTTGTACTCAAAAGTTGCAGTTCAAATGCCATAGATTTAAAGTGAATATTATATAACCAACTCAGCTACATCAGTACTGAAAGTAAATTAGGAAATTGCCACACACATGTTAAAGGAAGGTCAAACAAGAAAAACTCCTTATCTACATCCGAATCACAAGAATAGACACCTCAATCAATCTAAAAATATATATCACTCAGAACATAAACAAAAAATTTATGTTCCTAGGGATACTGAAGTTTGCAAAATCTAGTCCTATGATAACAATTCATTATAAATTTTGAGTGATTGAAGGATTCCAAAAAACATTAATCTAGGATGCTCAAATCTATTCTCAGTCTGATAATTTTGTTTATCACTCAGAGGATCATATTGTCTTGTATCAACGAAGATGAAAGTTCTGAGATGAGAAGATATTCGAAACAGGAAAATGGATCAAGCCCTTTCATTAATATGCTTTGAGGATAAAGCTTTCTAAAGAGGAACGCAATGTTATGAATAAAATTTATATAAAAATAACGTAAAAATTAATAATCATAAGGAATTATTAACTAACTAATAGTTAGTATTGAAGAGACATGTTATAAGTACATGTTCGTCAGTGAACGAACACTTGCCTAGGGTATATAAGCAGGTCTCTCCCTCATTTGTAATAATCTCCTATCTCATCACTTATTTTATAAAATATTCAGTATACAATTACTTATCCTATGATCGATACTTACATATTTCAGTTCTTCTGAATTATTCCACTATGTATACAAACTTTTTTTGTTACAGAGAGATCCAAGCCAAAACTGCCAAAAGGCCATGAACTGGTCCTCAGAAGCCTTTTTATTATTGATGCCTCTAATTTCTTCAATTTCCTCTATTTTCCTTTAATTTCGTCCTCGCATTCAATTTGTGACCTTTCACCTTCATTTTCTCCTATTTTCCTTTATTTTGATAAATAAAATGCCAATTAATGCCTCTTTTACTTCAATTCCTTTGTCATTTCCTTTGCCAATTTCCCCTTAGGCATAATAAACCAAATGAACACCCACTAGGATGTTTTTCCCAACATTTTGTTTGAAATGTGTGTCCCATGACCTTGGTCTTATTTTTCCTTTATTAACTTTATTACATGAAATTTTAACCCGGGGTTGTTATAGACCCCTCCCCCTTAGGGGAACACCATCCTTAGTGTTCAATGACACCTATAACTAGAAAAGTCGTTGAAAACCAAAACATACTACCCATGGAGCTTTATAACTTAGCTTGATGCAGTGTTTATAATAAAAAACCTACTGAAAACAAAAATCAACATGACAAACATAACAACATGACAACCATGCCACTTATTGGAGCTTTATAACATAACTCGTTGTAATTTTTACAATAAAAACCATACATAAATATGTACATATACCAAAACTGATCATTTTCCTTCACCGAAAAACAATGAATGATACATAGCTCTCATATGATCAACCATCTCCCATTATAGCTTTATCGAGCCCAAAGTGCTTCCACTGCACTTTAACTTGCTCGATTGCTTGGTTTCAGAGCATGAGCATATTTCACTTTAATATGCACTGAGGTTCCGGCTAGAATTCTTCTTCTGGATCCACCTACAATACATACCAATCAATAACATGATCATGATATTTTACACATCTCTTAAGCAATGCAACATGGAAAACATAATGTACTTTCACTATTAGAGGTAGTGTAAGTTTGTAGGCCACTAGTCCAATCCTCTCAAGGATCTCAAAAGGCCCACAATACCAAGGTGTCAACTTCACACATGACCCAATCCTCAATGAGCTATTCTTGGGCTTGATGCAAAAGTACACATGCTCCCTAACCTGAAACTCCTTAAATGCCATGTGATGATCTGCATAACTCTTCTATCTATCCTGTGCTAACTTTAGATTTTTCTTGATAACCTACATTTCTTGGTCCATCTCTGCCAACATATCGAATCCTATCAACACCTTGTTCACTAGATCACTCCAACTTATAGGAGTATTACAACTATGCCCATAAAGGGCCTCAAATAGAATCATCCTCGGTGACTCTTGATGCCCATTATTGTAAGCAAACTCAACCAGTGGAAGATACTCTTCCCACTTCTGTTGTTGATGCATAATATACATTCTCAACATGTCCTATAAAATCTTGTTGACCCTCTTTGTTTTTCCATCTATCTATAGATGTCATGTTGTGTTGAAGGCCAACTCTATACTTCAAATAACTCCTTCCAAAACCTCTAAGTGAACTTAGCATCTCTGTCTGACACAATCTTCTTTGGAACACCATGCAACCTCACTATCTCCCTGATGAAGACATGTGCTACATCACTAGTTGAATAAGTAGACTTCAATGGAATGAAGTGTGCTACCTTTGTCAACTTGTCAACTGTTAACACTAAGATTTTCCCAGAAGTTGTAAGAAGGGGAAAGGGGTCCGAGGTAACCACAAACCAATCTTTTAGATACAGAATCTAGCCAATCTGTATCTAG
This sequence comes from Pinus tabuliformis, assembly GCA_031772625.1. Taxonomy (NCBI): domain Eukaryota; kingdom Viridiplantae; phylum Streptophyta; class Pinopsida; order Pinales; family Pinaceae; genus Pinus; species Pinus tabuliformis. Next base: position 167,656,300 of record CM062813.1, read on the forward strand.
AGAGGGCTCTCTCTTTAAGTTTTAGCTTTGTTTTGAAAGATATTAGGCTAGTTGTGAAGTTTAGGAGTTTTGTTTGAGTTTGGGTGGTGAGATTCAATAGCAGAGGGGTAAGACTAAGTAGTTTAGGCCATTGGGCTAATGGAGTCAAAGAAGATGGCTTAACTGGATTAGGTTTCTTAACAAAGGATGGTTTCACAGGGCAAGATGGTCAAACAGGGAACAAATAAAGACTTGGAATAGATGGAATGGGCTCAAAATGGGTGAAGGGAAATTAAGAATCCTTCAGCCTATTTAAAGAGGGAACTTGAATGATTACTAATAAAGAGCAATTAAGTATTCTTTAATAAATAATCAAAATGAAAGAACTAGAAAACAGGAGCAATTAAGATTTCACTGTTTATCCTAATTCAGAAGAAAACATAGAGAATAATAATGATTGAAAACAGAGTGAAATCAAGCATATTCTGAATTACTCTTTTTCGTTTATCATTCAGATATGAAACATAGATGATATAATAAACAAGGAAAAATTTAAAACACAAGGTATAAAGGACTTATTGATCCAGTGTTTGATTCGAGAAATCTGTGGAAAGTCCTTTGCATCAATTCTTTATCCAGCAAGCCATACAAAAGTTGGTCCAACAACACTTTATTCCAAAATAATCAATATTACAACAATGTCTAAGAATCCACCCTCAATACTCCAATTGAGGGAGTATTTATACAAAAATTTTACAACAAAATATCTCATAACAGAGTGAGATATATTCTAGGGTGACTAAGAATAAGTTACAAGAAAATAGAGACAGCTAGTCTCAAAGATAGGAGAAAGGTAAACTGATGTTGTGCTGTTCCTATTCTTGTTGAGTGTGCTGGAGGCAGGCCCTATGATTTGGCTTGTTGCTGTCTTCTTTAGTAACTCTGTGCTGGCTGCCCTGTTTTGACTAATACTCTTTACCTATTCTGATACACTTCGACCTGTTTGATCTCTGTTCATCTTTGTTCATCTTACTACAGTAAATAGCCCAAAATTTACATTTTACCCAGGATAAATTTACAAAATTTCCAACATGTCTTCCCACCATTTTGGCTCTAGCAATCTGTGTTTTTGAAGTTTCCTCAGGGTCTCATCAGTTTCTGTATATCTGAAAAAGGTAGGCTAGATTGGGAACAAGTGCTTTATCTCATGCTCAACATAGAATAAGTTCTCTAAGCTGTCATAGAGAACTCGGCCTGTGGGGAGTGCTTTTATTCCTGATGCACTTGTTGATGAACTAGCTTGATTGCCAACATACTTATTCAATTTATCTACATAATTTATGTGCTTCGTTAATCGGTCATTAATCACTAAAGGACTTGGTAGCCCTTTATTCTACAAAATAGTAAACTTCTCCATGAAAGAATTAATCTCTACCTGCATATCCTGACATCTTCTCTCTAAATTCTGCATCAAAGTTTTCTTGGTTAGCACCCTTTTGATTTCCAAAATAGTTTCTGTCCTGTCTGAGATGCCAAGTTCTTCCAGTTGTTCCCTATTTCTGTTATTGAAAAATGTATGAGCCGGTTGGCTTCATCAAGCATTTGTCCTAACTGTGCTTTTGTCTTTTGAATTTCTCCCTGCACTGCTTTCACTAAATCAATCTGCTCAAAGATTACTTGGATGGATGGCCAAACATCATTTATGGATTAAGTGATGTTGACCCAAAGAATTTTCTTGATCTTTGCCAGAGGCTTGTCAAAAGTGAGATCTTTTTCTAATGTTTTCACTTTATTTTCTAATGCTTTAATCTCCTTTGTTTTTTTCCACAACATTTATCTTTGAGAGATCATAATTTCTTTCCATCTTAGAAAACTGCTCTTTTACCGGTTTTAATTCTGAAACTTGTAGTTTCATGTCTTCCATTGATTTTATTAGCTCTTTCGTGCTCAAATTAGCACTGATACCCTGTCCTGTTCCTGCTGTCGCTGTACCTGTGACCACTTCTACTATGGCTGTTGGGATGTTTGGAGCTAATGCTATTCCAAGTGTAGAAGGGACACTTCCTTGCCTTTAGATGTGCTTGGGGCTAGTGTGCTGATTTTCTGTGGAGGTTGTTGAGAAGTTCCAACAATGGATGTACCAATTCCTAACCTTTGAGATAGCTCGAATGGTACCTGCCCAAAAGAATCCAGGTCAAGGGTTTTCTCAAGATCTCTCATATCATTTTCTATATTGACCTGTTCACTAACATCTTCTACTAGGGTCCCCTCTCTCCATTCATCCATGTTTGCAAATTGTTCAATTTCTGGGATCCTATGATGTATGTAAGGTGACAGCCTGTTCTTCATTCTTCTATCACATATAAAGCTATTAGGGTCATATGGCTTCCACCCAAAACTCTTCTGTAGCCTAAGATGATCTTCTAAAAAATTTTCTACTTCTTTCCATGCTTCTCTATCATTGCAAATGTAAGGGCCTAACTGATTCTTGATTCTAAGCTAAGCTTTCTTTTTGGCATTGTAAAAATGGATTAAGTCTGCATGCAGCATCTGTCTGAAGTATTCCAATGTAAATAGTCTCATTGGAACATACTTTGGTAGCTTAAAGAGGCAAAGCTCACACCCATAGATCCTGATTTTTGTATGGTTCTTGTATAGGTACCAATCACATATTCTGTATTGCTTTGAGAGTTGGAGGATCTTCTTTATATCACCACTGATCCTAGGAGGGGAAACTCCTGTCAACAAAGTGGTTGTAGGATGCACAAATAGATCAATGAACTCATTGTAGGTATAAGGGGACTCAGGGGTATTATGAAAAATGGGACTCCAAAAAACAACAAACCCTGGATTTCCTTGAGTGTCAAGTTTCTTTACAAGGAAATGAAAGTTAACTGATTGATAATACAACATAAGATGGTAGATGAAAGTGGTGTATTTGAAAACTCCTTCATTATCAAGTCTTAGGAATTGATCATGAATTTTATTGGCAATGTAGGAAGCATAATCATATTTAACAGCAGGAGGCTGTCCAGGAGTAAATATTGATAACAAAACTAAGGTTATATCATCAACAAATTCACTGGTTTTGAATCCCATGATTAAAGATATCATGTCAACAATGAGATTTCTAGTTTCTGTGAAGCAAGCCCGCAGATAAGGAGGGGGGCGCTTAGGCTGGTGCTTTGGTAACATGAAGGTCTGCCAAGGCAGCTTACTTCTAATTGGGATAACTAAGATGCTCTTTCAAGTAAATATCCCATAGAAAGGGGAGTAAGGGCTTGATCAGGGGAAAACTGCAACATTTCATTGATGGATGCAGCTGTTATGGGGAATAAGACTGTTTGGCTTGGGGACATAACAGCTCTCAGGTTAGGATCATAATTGGCACAACATTGGTGAACTATATCAGGAAAGACATGGACTGAGGGAAGAAAGTACCTGGGAAGGTTGGATTCCCACATTTCGAGGATGTTTGAGCCATTTAAGTAGTTGTTTCTAGCTTGGCAAAAGGCTTTCAGGTGATTATGGCCAGTGGTTATGTCTTTTATTTGGAAATCTTTATCTGCCAGAGGCAGATAGTCTTGGTCCTTATGAGGGGCATTGATCGGTGTGACATTCAAAGTAACGGGGGTTTCCATTTTTGGTTCTTGTGGATTCAAAAACGGAATTTGGTTTTTTCTATGAGAAAAGAGGCCAAACAGTAGGTTTGGGAACTTATTATGGCAACCACAAACTGGACTAGAACTGAATTTGGCCCTTTCTTGTAGAATTTTTAGTAGAAAACCAAAATTACAGGGTTTCAGTGTAGACGGGATAAATACCTGTATCAAGGAAGTGAACAGTACAATGGCAGGTTGGATAACCGATCATAGGCTGAGTTGCTGCGAGTTTATTGATCAGGTGGCAGTTGGAAATCTAGAATAGTTGACTTGGACGTTGTTTTGCATGGGAGCACGGGTCGTAGCATATAATAGTGAAAATGACATTTTATTCGTTTTATTTAACAAAATCGAGGTTGGAGGGTTTTTTGGATTATCGGGCGACTAACGTAGGCGGGGAAATGACGTTTTGTCGTTTATGGAGAGCGGTAAGCGGTATGGGATCACATCGCTTTTGGAGCTGGGCAGTATTCGACCGAGAGCGAGTGATTACATAGACTGTCTGACGCGTGGCGGGAGTACGAAAGGAAAATGCCTGGTGATCGCAAGTTAAAGCGCAGTCACCAGGGGGGGCGTGATATTGATATTGATCGTTGGATGATGGGGGCAGGATCGAATGGTGGACAGGAGAAGTAATATGGCGGAGGCTTAACTACAGCGGGCCCAACACAATAAAAATATTTTAATTGTATCGGGGGCAATGCGATTGGTTGGGGGGTGGTTCTTAATTAACCTTGAGGGTTAATTAATTCCAATTAATCCTGTTTGACGCATATTTATGGTTATATTTAACTGGGGTGGGATATATAAGATTTTGGGTCTTTTTATGTATATTTACATATTACGGGAAAGGGTACAATTGTGTAGGATTTATATAATAGTAGTTAGGAATTAATATGATGATGAAATGAAAGCGCTAAGTTAAACATTTCCGCTATACATTTAAACTTAGGCTAAAAGAGGAAAAGGGGTTTTTTAGGTGATATTGTGCATTGTTCCTAAGTAAAGTAGGATTTTTACTTAGGAAATGAGTTTATGAAATCAAATGAATGGTTTATGGATGATTCTGAGTACTTAGGCTTTTGAATCATTGGGCCGAGGGTCCGGTCCCTCCAAAAGTCAAAGAAATGCTCTGAGCCCCTTTAATTTTCAAAGACCTTAATACTTTAGGGGGAATTAGTGAAATATTTAGGGAAAAATGTGAATGGAAGTTAGTTATTTGACCTTGTCTTGCTTGAACTACATCAAGTGTAATGTTTTCCTTGCACTTGTGATAAAAGTAAAAATTAACACATTTAGAGACATTATCCATCACAAGTATCATTCTACAACACCATCTACCTACCCTACCTACTTTAGCCTAGCATTTTTTCCTTCTTTATTTGGGTGCACTTAGACTGGAAAACCCTTATCAATCTTCTTTTTCTTTTACATAGCAAGCCTACCTAAGTCTACACTTATTACATCCAAGGGCTCAGATTAAATTATTGAGCTCCTTTTTATTTACTCTACCTATCTACTTATCTGCCAAGATTACACTGTTTGGCCAGATATTTATTCTCTATTCTACAGCATGAAATTGAAAAATAAATGAATCAAGTTTAAACAGTTTGACTCTTCATGAATTGTGGCATAAGTAACAAGCTGCACACAATTGCTTATTATAGAAAATGAAAAAGTTGTGGCATTTAAACTTGCACACTTTCATGGTATTTTTGTTTGAGGTTCATTTCTTCTCATTTTTTTACCATTTTATTATTTTTACCCTTTGATTTTTCTTTTAGGGTATACCCTCTTTACATTTTTTAAATTTTTTGATTTTTTGGAAATATGGAAAACCTTTGCAACAAGAGAAGGTATGACAATATTACAGAGCTCATCAAATCAATCATGAAATATGACACCTATTGGTATAGGAGCATAACATCAACCACAAACATAATATAATCATGTTGTCTAGATGTCCTCGAGAAACTTGTAATGAAATCCATGGAAATTACCTCCCATTTCCACTCTAGAATCAAAATCGGTTGTAGTAGACTACCTAGATGCTTACACTTTTCCTTTACATGTTGACAATCCAAACACCTTGCGAAAAACTTAGCCACCTATTTCTTCAGATTTGGCTAATAGTAGAACTTCTTCACCACTGTCAATGTCTTATTATATCCCTGATTGCCTGAATATGACTTGACATGAAATTCTCTTAAGATAAGCTACTTGAGCTCATTGTTGTCTGACACATAGATGTTGTCCTTAAATATGACCTGTTAGTGCCAGTCTTTGAAGTCTTCCTCCAGTGATCAAACATGCTCTTAAAAAGTGGTCTTAGGGTGTCAAAGTCAATTTTGTCATTTCAGTGAGTTTTCAAGTAAAATTTAGTCACTAGGTATTAGGTCTAGGATTTGTTTTCACTCCTTTCAAATTTTCCAAATGTCGGTCCATGTCACCATTCATCTGAGTGTACCATCATTGAGAGAGTTTTCATCATCATTTCAAGTTCCCACGGGTCATTTTACACCTTTTTCGTGCTTCGGTTGTGTTTGGGTAAGACTCATTTCCTTCTCCTAGGGTTTTGAAGGTAATTTCTCTTGTATGGTCAAATCATCAACAAAGCTTGCATCCTGATGCTCATACACCTTCCCCTATCCTTAATGTACCTTATTAAATACTTCCCATCACTGATATCCCTCAAATTCCTCATTTTCCCACAAACCCTAGCTTCTTGCCACAATTTGACAATTTTCTAGCCTAGAACTGTGTTTTGCCCTTTTGGACCCCTTCCCCTCACTCAATCTTTGAAATTACACTTTCCCTTGCTTCCTAACATCCCTCCCTACTTCCCAAAATTTCCTCAAGAATTTAGAAGCCCATTATCCCCTTCATTTCACTTCATTTCGACAAATCCCCTGTTCCACACATCGGGATAGGTTTTACTCAAGTGATGTTTCTAAGAAAGAAAAAATGAATTTGAAAATGTGAGAGGGGTTTTTTTCCACAATAGTCCAAGGAAGAAAAACCTCCTTCACTTTCTACACAGGTGTCATGGTTTTAGAGAAATGTCAAAAATAAAGTTGCCTCGGGAGGGTTGCTGCACTTTTGGAGTGGCCTTGGGAAACTCAATATTTCTCCTAGCTTGGTTGTCCAAATGACTTTCTTGATGAGTGTAATGATATATATATAGAGATATCTTTCCAATGAGCTATCCTGAGCTCAATTTGGAGTTGAGGAAGACCTTCAAAGATTGGCTGTAACAGCACTCTGCATTTAGGCAACTTCATTTTGCACATTTTGACCAGTCTTGTGAGATTGGACTTTTGACAAGGAAATTGACCTCCAAATTGGAAAATTCAAGATATTCTAGAAATTAGACTCGATAAGCTTTCTAACAAGCTATCACATGCCCAATTGACACTGGGAAGGCCGCCACAAGTGTCCTGCAAAAAATGCTATGCACCTGTCAGTTGGCGCTACACATAGAATTGGTGCTACGCACCTGGTGCAAGTTTCACACTGAGTTTTGTTCGGCTGCTACGCATACAAAGTGTGCTATGCACCTGGGTGAGTGTGCTATGCACCTGGTAGTTGGGCTACAAATTGTTGCAAATTTCACCATTTTGCCTCAAAACATCAATTTCTCCCTCTAAACAAGTAAGTACATGAATCCTATCTTGTGTGTTAGGGTCTGTTTACTAAGATTGGTGTTTTGTGTTCTTCAAACTGAAGCCCTAGCTTCTAGGGTAAAACCTTAGTTTTCTTCATTTCACTAGTGGTTTTATACCCTATCCCCTTAATCCCATTCTCCACATATAATTTCCCAAACTCTACACTCCCCAAACCCTACTCACATCATCAAACTCTACCCACTCTCCCTAAAACCCTACTCATCCCTAAACTCTGTTCATCATACATTTTCACACACACTCTGCCCATTTCATTCCTTCACCTTATTTCCACACTATTATCCATAAAACATCCATATACAACCACATTTTTCAAAACCAAGGGAAAACAATGGAGATGGACAATGAGTATGAAATGGAGGAAGAAACCCTTAGTGACAGTTCCATGGAAGGCCTTAAGGAGCAAAGAAAGAGCATGATAAACTCAAGATCTTGGCTGAAGCATCATTGGCCCAGCAAAGCACCTAAAAAGAATCACTCATGCCAAATTTCAAGGAATTTGGAGCATTTTTTGACATTTTTGAATTTTTTTTATGTAAAAAGCAGGTTTTTCCAATAGGTGCATAGCGCCACTGGCGCTACGATTTTGATGGGGGCCTCCATTTGCAAAAAAATTACATTTTTGGAATCAGCATGAAAATTTATGCATGCTCAGAAATGGATGAGAAATTTTGACAAGTTCTGGACCTCCAGAAGGGCCAAAAACACCCAAAAAGTGCCCTCTCTGCCACTTTTTTGCCACACAGGAAGCAGTCTTTGGGAGATTTCATTTTTGGAGTGGCAAATGGATTCCAAATAAAAAATTCAAGTTGTCCCAGAAAGTAGACTCATCAAGATTTCTAATCACCTATTCTGCACCTGATTTGGACTTCGGGAAGCCTTCCAAAACTGGCCTAGAAAAAGAACTATGAATAGGATCAGTGGCGCTACGCATAGGAGAAAAATTTGCCAGTTTTGCATGTTTGTTCAGAATTTTGCCCAATTTGCTTTCAGTTTGAATTTTTCTTCTCTCTTGGTCAATTAATGATGTAATATGATGTAAATTTATGTACTATGATGTAAAATATGATGAAAAGTGACTTGAGGAGTAGATACATCAATTAGAGCTAGTTTGAGGATGAATGAATCAGTAGAGGCAAGATGTTCCAATGCCTATTTTTCAGTTCCTAGCTTAGATATTATTGAAACATCTCCTTGACTCATGGATTCAACCCCTGATGGCTAGCATAGGTGGTTTGTTTCCTATATCTTGTACTTTCTTAGTCATTTGTCAAGGTTGGACTCTTGTGGATGCATTGAGCACTATTGTAAATCACTTATGCAATTTGGCAAGGAAATGAACCAGGTTTTTGCGAGCATTTTGTGGGATTCTTATGGTAATGTGCATTATCATTGTTTTCTCCTTTGTTATTTAGTTTATATTATGTGTATATGTGCCATCATCTCTCTTTTTCTGTGTAACTAAATGAATCAAGATTAAAGGATGGAATCCATTGATGTTCAGTGCTCTACCTTTGGGTTTGATTTAGTTCTAAATTTTTTCTGCTGTTTGAAGAGGACTCATGAATATTACATGCCCTCTCCAACTCCTCACCAGTCTTTAGCTCACCATCACATTCATTTCAATTTGCTAAAACACTTGCCTACCTCACCCCACAGAAACCTCTGCAAATCTGTGTTGATTTCCCAGACCCAAAGCTGCCTTCCTCATCTGATCCAACAACCAACCATAAAAATCAATAAAATTCCTCTGAGAATATACCTAGCCTTAATTAGTATTCATACTAGTCATCTCAAGCCTTACTTGCCATATTTTTTTGAGATTGACAAGGAGAGAGCCCTCTCTCGACCTGGTAGGGCTAGCTACCAGGTTAAGCGTAGTTTGATGTTACCCTAGACCTGCCTTTCTTAGCCTGAGGTAGATTTAGGCCCTAACATAGTGGAAACCATACTGGGGAATGTAGTTTTATGTTCCTCAGGGAAATGTAATCAAGTTCAAATCTAATTGTTGATGGTGGACAACGATCAGACACCAGAAAGGCTGAAATCATTCACCTAGCGATTCCAAATCAGTTTCGAGATCAGATCCAAGGACTCCACTAGAGGATGAACCTGACCAGCAGAAACATGAAAGGACAATATGGAAAGATCAAGTATTCAAGTTGGAATTTCATCCAAGACATTTGTTCTTTGTTATAAATTATTTCTTCTCTTTTCCAGAGAATGTCAAGAAAGCTTTGCAAAGTATATTTTATTTGAGAAAAGATCCCAGGCCTGCAATTGATTCTTTCCCTGTTGAAGATTGTAAATACCAAAGATTTACATGCCTTTGAACTTGATCAAGACCCTTCTTTTGAATCTTTTGATGACCATCTTCAAACTGATGAGCCTCAAGAGACCAAGACTGATTCTACACCTTCTATACATATTCCTATACCTTGTAAAATTCTAGATCGATATAAACCTCTAATTTTACCTCCTATATCCCATGCTTTCCCTAAAAATCATGACCTATATCTACCAAGATTTGATGGTGACTATGACAACATCACTGCTGAGAGACATGTATTGAATTTTGAGTCTTTTATTGACCTTTTTGAAGTTGATGAAGAGGATGTCAGTATTAGGCTTTTTGCTCTTTCTTTGCAAGGCAAAGTCAAGGGTTGGTTCAAAACCCTGCCTGATGTGATCATCTCAGATTTCCAGCAGTTCATCAAAGTTTTCATCGACAAGTGGATGATAAGACAGAACCCTTTCTTGATTATAGAAGAGTATAACCAGCTAAAAATATTTGCCAGGGGAGACAATATAACAGTTTTCTGCCAGATTTAACCAAGTCTATTTGTCGATGCTAGTTAATATAAGACCTCCTCCTGGATCTGCTCTCTTGCACTACTCGGGTGCCTTTGATCCAAAAATGGAGTTTTAGCTGGGTGAAAGACATCTTGCAACACTTGAAGAGATGCAGAAAAATGCAGTAGATGTAGAGGCTAATTTTATAATCAGAAGGGCCAAGTTGAAGGAAGAAGAGGTGAATAACATAGATCCAAAGGAATCGACATCTTTAGAGGTAAAGCTCGACATATTGGTAAGTGAAATGGAAGAGATGATGCAAAAGATCACCACAAGGAATGAGTATGATGTTCAAGACCAGGGCTCGCCGATTGAAGAAGAACAAGTGGCCAATCCAAAACATTTTCTTTCCTATCCCAGTTGTCATAGATCTGATAATGATTATTTTATAGATCATCTTGGAGAAGAGAGATTTTTTGATATGACATGTATGCTTGATGATGTGTTTTATACTGATGATTTGCCTAATTTTGATCAATATGATGATGATTATGTTCTCCAAACAAAAGCTAATCTTGTAGATAAACAAGCAGCTAGTTTGTGGAAGGAGGAAGTTCACTTTCAGCAGTTTGAGTACAGTGATCAATGGTTACATATCAATATGGAAGTGAGGAGGAAAGTGTAGCAAATTTTGAAGTAACTAAAGGATCTTTGCCTTTTTTTTTTGCTTCATTTCAGTTCATCAGAGACAACTTTCATACAATCAAAAATCAACTTTCGATGAGTCTTGATCTAGAACATCTAGAGGGCAATGAAATCCTTGTTCAAGATTTGTAGCCTCCAAATGCCATTGTTGTCAAGTTGCAGATGAAGACTTGGAAGCTGGCACATATGATCAAATTATGCAAGATGATTCCATACCATTCTGTTTTGAATCATTTCAGTTTTTGAAGGAAAATTTGCATAGTACATCTTCAGTAAAGGATGAGCAGCTTGTAGAAAATCATGTAATCTCATCGGAGCCAATAGAAAATGGGTCGCAACAATCTTTTCAAGTTTTTAACAATCCAATAGCTGATGTGTTGGATGATGTCTATAGTCAAAGTCCTTCTCCATTAGCTATATGTGAGCTTGAAACGTGTACTGATACAAACTTGATCTGGTAGCCGGTTTCTTTGTCATTTTCAGCAGAAGTTTCGTCACAAAGCTCAGATGAAAGTTTGCATTCATGGTACAAGGAGAAGAAAATTAATCCATTGGATGAGCTAAGTCCCAGTGTGCATGAATTTCAAGATCCTTATGCAGTGTTTTTGGAGTCAGATAGAGAATCCATATCATTCAACGGATTTGTTTACAAGTTTTCATGGGAGTTGCCTTTCAGTAGTTCTCTCTTGTTGTTCATAAGCAAGCACTTGTGGAGAATGCAAACAGCAGCCAGAATGCTTACTTGGTTGCATTGGTTGTTTCATTTCACTTGATCAGGTGATGAATGGAACAATTAGATTAGGTTTTATTGAATAAGCTCCATTTTGAGCATATTTTCCAGTTCGCCAGTTTTGTTTTACTATTGCGTCAATTTCATTTCAGTTATGAGTCTTGATTCTTGAGTTTTGATGATTTTGTTGCCAAGATATTGATTCCATATTGCCCAATGGATAAGGCACTGGTTTGCTCTCCCAAAGATCTACGGTTCTTGGCACCTCCCAGGAGCTACCATCCCCATTGGAGCCAATGTTAGTGTTAGTCTTTGAAGCCTTCCTCTAGTGATCTAACATGCTCTTACAAAGTGGTCTTAGGGTGTCAAAAGTCAAATTTTGTCATTTCAGTGAGTTTTCAAGTAAAATTTGGTCACTAGGTATTAGGTCTAGGATTTGTTTTCACTCCTTTCAAAGTTGTCCAAATGTCGGTCCATGTCACCATTCAGTTGAGTGTACCATCATTGAGAGAGTTTTCATCATCATTTCAAGTTCCCACGGGTCATTTTACACCTTGTTCGTGCTTTGGTTGTGCTTGGGTAAGACTCATTTCTTTCTCCTAGGGTTTTGAAGGTAATTTCTCTTGTATGGTCAAATCATCAACAAAGCTTGCATCCTGGTGCTCATACACCTTCCCCTACCGTTAATGTACCTCATTAAATACTTCCCATCATTGAAATCCCTCAAATTCCTCATTTTCCCATAAACCCTAGCTTCTTGCCACAATTTGACAATTTTCTAGGTTGGGCTTGTGTTTTGCCCTTTTGGACCCCTTACCCTCACTCAATATTTGAAATTACACTTTCCCTTGCTTCCTAACATCCCTCCCTACTTCCCAAAATTTCCTCAAGAATTTAGAAGCCCCTTATCCCCTTCATTTCACTTCATTTCGACAAATCCCCTGTTCCACACATCGGGATAGGTTTTACTCAAGTGATGTTTCTGAGCACGAAAAAATGAATTTGGAAAAAGTGAGAGAGGTTTTTGTCCAAAATATTCCAGGGAAGAAAAACCTCCTTCACTTTTTACACAGCTATCATGGTTTTAGAGAAATGTCAAAAATAAAGTTTCCTCAGGAGGGTTGTTACACTTCTGGAGTGGCCTTGGGAAAATCAATATTTCTCCTATCTTGGTTGTCCAAATGACTTTCTTGATGAGTGAAATTATATCTAGATAGAAATATATTTCCAATGAGCTATCCTGAGCTCAATTTGAAGTTGAGGAAGACCTTCAAAGGTTGATTGCAACAGCACTCTGCATTTAGGCAGCCTCATTTTGCACATTTTGACCAGTCTTGGGAGATTGGTCTTTTGACAAGGCAAATGACCTCCAAATTGGAAAATTCAAGATGTTGTGGAAAGTAGACTCGACAAGATTTCCAAGAAGCTATCACACACCCAATTTTTACATTGGGAAGGCCTCAAAAAGTGTCCTGTAAAAAGCACTACGCACCTATCAGCTAGCGCTACGCATAGAATTGGCGCTACGCACCTAGCGCAGGTTTTGCACTAAGTTTTGTTTGGGCGCTACACATACAAAGTGCACTACGCACCTAGGTGAGTGCACTACGAACCTGGCAGTTGGGCTACAAATTGTTGCAAATTTCACCATTTTCACTCAAAACTTTAATTTCTCCCTCTAAACAGGTAAGTACATGAATCTTATCTTGTGTGTTAGGGTTTGTTTACTAAGATTGGTGTTTTGTGTTCTTCAAACTGAAACCCTAGCTTCTAGGGTAAAACCCTAGTTTTCTTCATTGCAATAGTGGTTTTATACCCTATCCCCTTAATCCCATTCCCCTCATACATTTTCCCCTTAATCCCATTCTCCACATATAATTTCCCAAACTCTACACTCCCCAAACCCTACTCACATCATCAAACTCTACCCACTCTCCCTAAAACCCTACTCATCCCTAAACTCTGTTCATCATACATTTTCACACACACTCTGCCCATTTCATTCCTTCACATTATTTCCACGCTATTATCCATAAAACATCCATATACAACCACATTTTTCAAAACCAAGGGAAAACGATGGAGATGGACAGTGAGTATGAAATGAAGGAAGAAACCCTTAGTGACAGTTCCATGGAAGGCCTTAAGGAGCAAAGAAATAGCATGATAAATTCAAGATCTTGGCTGAAGCATCATTGGCCCAGCAAAGCACCTAAAATGGATCACTCATGCCAAATTTCAAGGAATTTGGAGCATTTTTTGTCATTTTTGAAATTTTTTATGTAAAAAGCAAGTTTTCCAATAGGTGTGTAGCGCCACTGGCGCTTCGCTTTTGATGGGGGCCTCCATTTGCAAAAAAGTTTACATTTTTGGAATCAGCATGATAATTTATGCATGCTCAGAAATGGATGAGAAATTTTGACAAGTTCTGGACCTCCAGAAGGGCCAAAAACACCCAAAAAGTGCCCTCTCTGCCAATTTTTTGCCACACAGGAAGTAGTCTTGGGAGATTTCATTTTTGGAGGGGCAAATGGATTCCAAATAAAAAATTCAAGTTGTCCCAGAAAGTAAACTCATCAATATTTCTAATCACCTATTCTGCACGTGATTTGGACTTCAGGAAGCCTTCCAAAACTGGCCTGGAAAAAGCACTATGAATAGGATCAGTGGCGCTACACATAGGAGAAAAATTTGCCAGTTTTGCCTGTTTGTTCAGAATTTCGCCCAATTTTCTTTCAGTTTGACTTTTTCTTCTCTCTTGGTCAATTAATGATTTAATATGATGTAACTTGATGTACTATGATTTAAAATATGATGAAAAGTGACTTGAGGAGGTAGATACATCAGTTAGAGTTGGTTTGAGGATGAATGAATTAGTTTCCATAGTTTTAGAGGAAAGCTGTTCCACTGCCTATTTTTCAATTCCTAGTTTAGATCTTGTTGAAACAGCTCCTTGACTCATGGATTCGACCCCTGATGGCTAGCATAGGTGGTTTGATGCGTATATCTTGTACTTTCTTAGTCATTTGTCAAGGTTGGACTCTTGTGGATGCATTGAGCACTATTGTAAATCACTTCTACAGTTTGGCAAGGAAATGAACCAGGGTTTTGTAGCATTTTGTGGGATTCTTGTGGTAATGTGAATTAGCATTGTTTTCTCCTCCCTTATTTAGTTTATCTTATGTGTATATGTGCCATCATCTCTATTTTTCTGCGTAACTAAATGAATCAAGATTAAAGGGTGGAATCCATTGATGTTCAGTGCTCTGCCTTTGGGTTTGATTTAGTTCTAAATTTTTTCTGCTATTTGAAGAGGACTCATGAATCTTGCATGACCTTTCCAACTCCTCACCATTCTTTAACTCACCATCACATTCATTTCAATGTGCTAAAACACTTTCCTACCTCACCCCAGAGAAACATCTGCAAATCTATGTTGATTTCCCAGACCCAAAGCTACCTTCCTCATTTGATCTAGCAACCAACCATAAAAATCAATCAAATTCCTCTGAGCATATACCTAGACTAAAATTAGTATTCATACTAGTCATCTCAAGCCTTACTTTCCATATTTGTTTTGAGATTGACAAGGAGAGAGCCCTCTCCCAACCTGGTAGGGCTAGCTACCAGGTTAAGCATGGTTTGATGTTACCCTAGACCTGCCTTTCTCAGCCTGAGGTAGATTTAGGCCCTAACATGACCAAACCATCCACTGTGAGACAATATTCGACATCTTGATCACCTATACACTGCTACTATAACCTGTGCCTAAACTCCATATACCTATCATCTTGTTGTCCTGGCTATAAGATCCGATATTATAAATCTGTCCCATATGAACTCATAGATGCTATGTGATTTACCTGTACTCTTCTGCTAAGAGAATCAACAACCCTATTCTCTTTACCCTTGATGTACTTGATCTTGAAGTCAAACTCATTAATCATGGAAACCCATCTAGCTTTCCTAGCATTCAGATTAGGTTGGTCAAACACATATCTTAGCCCATTGTGATTGCTCATCAGAATGAACCTCCTGCCAAGAATATAGTGCCTCCACATCTTCAATGCAGGAATTTTTCTCATGCTCATTCAATTTCCTTGATTCATAGCATATCACATGTCCGTCCTGCATCAAGACTCTACCAATTCCTCTCTTTCAAGCATATGTACACACCACAAAATCTTTATCTGAATCTGCATTCTTGAGAACTAGAGCATTTGTCAACAATTGTTTCAACTTATCAAAACTAGATGCACATTCTTCTATCCATTTAATTTCTTTCCTTTTCTCTGCAATGATGTAATAGGGTATGAAATATGTGAGAAGTTCTTAATAAACTACATAGTAACTTGCTAACCCAATGAATGATCTAACCTCATCCACATTCCTAGGATCTACACATTCCATGATAACTCTTATCTTTTATGAGTCTGTTGCTATGCCTTCTTTGGAAACAAAATTTCCCAAGTAATGTACCTTTGTTTGAAAGAAACTGCATTTGTTAAGCTTGGCATACAACTAATGCTCTCTTAGCAATCTCAACACTACTACTAAATGTTTGACATGCTCTTCCTCATTCTTAAAATATATCAATATATCGTCAATGAATATAATAACAAAATTGTCCAAATAAGGATGCAACACACTATTCATCAAACACATGAAAGTAGCTGGAGCATTAGCCAAACCAAAAAGAACTACAATAAACTTGTAATTCCCATATCTAGTTTGGAAAGAAGTCTTGTAGATGTCCTCTTCTTTTATGCATACCTGATGATATACTGATTTAAGTCAATCTTCGAG
This sequence comes from Pinus tabuliformis, assembly GCA_031772625.1. Classification (NCBI taxonomy): domain Eukaryota; kingdom Viridiplantae; phylum Streptophyta; class Pinopsida; order Pinales; family Pinaceae; genus Pinus; species Pinus tabuliformis. Next base: position 167,672,658 of record CM062813.1, read on the forward strand.
AACACTGCTGCTCCCTTCAACTGGTCAAACAAGCATCAATCCTCGACAACGAATACCTATTCTTGATAATTACCTTTTTCAACTTCCTGTAAGCGATGCAAAACCTGAGAGTACCATCCTTATTCTTCACAAACAACACTGATGCACCCCAAGGCAACACACTTGGCCTTATGTATACCTTTTCAAGAATTTCCTTTGACTACAACTTCAGTTGCACTAACTTTGGAGTGCTCATCCTATATGGTGCCTTTGATGTTGGTGTTACTCCTGGTACCAACTTAATAGAAAATTCCACTTCCCTTTGAGGAGGAAAATCTGAAATATATTCTGGGAATACATCTTGGAACTGTTGCAATATTAGGCACGTCTTCAATACTTCTGCATCCTCAACATCCTTATCTTTATCACTGGAAATATGCACTACAAATAACACACAACCTTTCATGCTATTGCACTTTGACTACATAGCTGTAACCATTCTAATCGATGTTGTCTTCTTCTTAACCTACAATATTATATATTCTCCATTTTCATCCAAGCACTCAATGGCCTTGTCATAAAAACCTTAGTCCTATGAAGATACAACCAATCCATACTTAGAAGCATATTGTATGATCCCAATGGAAGCACATGCAGATGAGCTGATGTAGTCATACCATTCAACTCAAATGCACAAGATCTTACCCAATGATGAACTCTCTTCTTAGTACTTGTAGCCAACTTCACTAACCAAGACTCTACGCACACTTCTTTTCTCAAACCATACTTATCCACCAGGTCAGGGTTAACATAACTATAATTAGGTCCAGGGTAAATAAAAATAGAAACAACTTGATCACAACGCTTATCATCCATCTCGATAATAGATGTATGGTAATATGTCTGCCTGCTATCCAATGCTGCATAGATCCAAGGAATGCTCCATCTGACATCCCCAACTTTCTTCTCTTCCTGTTGTAGATCTGAAGCTTACAACCCTGATATGATGGGAAATCCCTCTTGATATTATCCTTTCCACATATCCAACATTGCCACTTTCCCTTACTATCACCTCTATTCTACTGCCCTCCAGACTATGACCCATGTCCCTTTCCAACTGCATTAAACTTCTTGTAAGGAACAACATTCTCTTTCTCACCTACATATTGAGGTCTTGTTCACTTCGGTGGAAATTTACCTTTAGTATTGTCTTTCCCTTTCCAACCCTGCTGAGATTTTGTCTTATGCTTCAATTGTTCATAACAATGCTTCAAATTCCCAATGACTTCTTCCAATGATCAAGGCTCATCATACTCAATCCGATCCTTAAATGCTAATGGTAATCCACTTACAAATCTTCGAACTTTAGCTTTCTCATCCTTAAGATACGATACATACCTTAATAACTCAAGAAATTAGTCATGTACTCCTCATCTATCATCTATCCCATCTTCAACTCATAAATCCTTATCTTTATTGTTGTAGTACATCTTTGATAAGCATGGAAAATTTTAAGGATGTAATTTAATTCTAAAGTTTATAAATCTTGGTGAATTATATTAGTCCCTAATATGCAATTTGTAAAATGTTTGATGATATTTGTATAAAAATATTTACACCTATAATTATTTTATATTAGCCTATATATGTTTTTGGTGATTTTTTAGGTAGAATAATTTTACACTATAAATTTTTGGTGAACTTTTTTTAGAAAAAGAGGAAATTAGCGAATGTTTTTTTTGGACAAAGCTTGGAAAATCAGCCCAGTTGTGAATAGTAGCCCCGAAAATTTTCCAGCTAACAAGTACTTCTTCCTGAAAATTCTCTTGAACTCATACTAACTTAACTCCTCTATCCTGAAGTCTCTGACCCGCTTCACATCTTCCCACCAGATGTTTTTCCCTTTGAGGCTGAAAATAACAATCTTGGCCTTTATGTTCTCTATGTAATCATGAAACTCAAAGAACTTCTTCATCCCAATCAGCCATGCCTTTGCATCTTCCAACTTCTTTAACTCTCCATTAAATGTAGGTGGCTTGGCTTTCTTGAACTCATCTAAAAATTATCCCCTGTCACTCCTCTTGTAAGGATGATAATGATGATGTCCATGGTACCTGTCTGAACTAGAGCTAGCAAGGAAAATTTTAAGAACCACCCTAAATTTATATGTATAATAAATGGGTGAATCCCCATGATACATAGGAAAAATGGAAGGCGATTTTATCAATAATATGTATATGTATATGTATATGTATATGTATATGTATATGTATATGTATGTATATGTATATGTATATGTATATGTATATATATATATATATATATATATATTTATATATGTATGTATATCTATATATATATTATATATAGATATATTTTGGCGAATCTTTCACTGAGTTATAAAATATTGTATGATTTTGTAAAATCCTTCACTGAATAATAAAATATTGTGAAGTCTTGGTGAATGCTTTGTTAAAGTATGAAACCATATATGATAATAGGACAACATATTCATTAAACTGTAATATACTAACATACATGTTCGGAAAAAAGAAACATAATGTTCTCTTCCTACAAACAATGTTGCAAGTTTCAGTGGGTGTGTTTGTCAATGTTCTTACTATACACTCTTGCATATCCTTCTATTAGTTTTGATAATATTCCACAAAAAATTCTTGTATGTGTTGATCTTGACCACCAATTTTGTCAAGGTAGGAGAGACTAGTATTTTCTCTACCACTTTTGTCAAGTTATGAGAGATTAATGTTTGCACAAATTTTGTTTTACTTTTCCCCCAACCTCTCTTTCCTTGAGTGTTTCCATAACTACCTTGTTGATTCCATATCAAACCAATTTCTTAAATGCCAGCCTAACTGTGACAAAGGTCTTTCTTGCTTCTACAAATTTGCAGCCTCTTTCCTTATATCCATTATTTTGACTTTAATTTGGGAAAGCCCAGGGCTCAAAATCTGTTCTCTCTTTTGCTTGGCAGTTCCCTACAAGCCCTTTTAGAATTTTTTTATGATTATAGTTTTAACATATATATTTTCGTCTGTAGCAACCCTCATGACATGGATAATGTTTCAATTCACCCTCTTCAAAAGGGTTCAGATGTTAGAATTATGCCCTGTTCATAGAGTACCCACAATTAAGCAAGAGGTAGATAACATGATCAAGAAACCCATTTTCAGTGATGAAAGTGCATAATGTATGTCAAACCTTATGTGAAAGGAAATGGTGATGTAACCATGTTGTTGGAGGAAATTACAAAAGGGTTGATCTTCATGAACATGATAAAGACAAGGGAAATTCATAACTGGGGCTACTTTGTTCTGGCTAGTTGAATAATGATTGTTTGTTTTAGATTCTAGAATCATGTTAGCTAGGTGAAAAATTCCATGTTCTAATCACTATGTAGTGATCTTCTATCTGATTCTCAAAGTATCAAATATATGGCTAATAATATAAGCCCATAATATCAATTATAACAAAAAACGTGCCTGCATGGTAAGTATAAATAAAATATTGTTTAGGAGGAGCATTTCTCCCAAATTACAAGGGGGTTAAACTTCAAGAGATTATAAAGAAGAATTCAAAATATGAAGACTAAGAATTGTGACACTGTGTTAAATGATTTTTCATGTTTTATATCTCTGTGAGTTTATTGGTGCTCATGTAGCCCTGTCTTTTGAGATGATGCACTTAATAACATTAATTATTATATTATGTTAGGATCACCACAACTAGACAGAACTCACGTTCAATTTTAGAACCAAGTATAGACTGATGGATGAGGAAAATTGGATTAAAGCATATTAAAGCTTATTTACATACAATTATTCAAATTAAGATGCTTGCTTTGTACTTGACAGAATAGAGGCAAAATCTGATAGAAAAAGACTAGCCACTCCCTATATTCATTGTCACTTAAGGAATGTTTTACAGATTTAGTACGAACCACACACATCTCTACTCACTCTAGGAAAAAGCAGGAATTAGTTCATAAGGTGATTTAAGTTGATGTCTTGCATTAGTAAGTTTCCTTAAAATTTTCCTGAATAGGAAGTCATACTATATATATATATATATTATATATATTATATATATATATATATATTATATAGATATATATATATATATATATATATATATATATATATATATATATATATATATATATATGAATTTCAAAGAGGTGATATCTTGTCTTTTATGACTCAAAGAAGGCTCATTGTCCAAGTCAATCAGTATTGTCAAAGTTGTGCTTTTATCTTGGGGCCTAAAATCTAGTAGATTGGCTTAGTTTATTCAATTGATATGTGCAGGGGAATTTGTAGCAATGGAAATCATGGAACTCATATATATTATGATTGCACCCAAAGGGATGAAATTGACAATTGTTCCCTTTGGTGTTGTTTTTACTGTGTTTTTTTACTGATCCAACCTTACCGGCAGCACAGGTAGTCTTTAAACATTTATGATCCATTTTTTTGTTTTGAGCTATATCTCAAAGAAAGTAGAAATCACAATTCTAGGAGTGATATGGTTAAACTCAAACTTAAACACCAGCTCTAAAATTACTATAAACATACTAAATTGATAATGTGAAATCAATACTATATTAAACCATCTAATACAAGAAATAGACAATCAGACATCTTTTTGAGCATTTTGTAAATTTGACAACTTTGATTTTGAACTTCATATGTAGAAATACAATATGTTCATTTTTCATATTGGTTGTGCAACACTTGGAGTGATTCCATTAAATATTTTTGGCCCAAGTTGGGTTGTCCGCAGTGTTTCCCTAGCTGCATCTATGGAATTCATGATATGTTCCAGTTCTTTCCATTATCCTTGTGTGTTTCCATTCATTTATCCCATTCTTGGAAATTGTATCTATACAATATCACATTATTGGAATCAATTTCACTTAAAACTCAAACCTTTTGTTGCATTTTTAATCAAATTCACTTCAATTTGTTGTAATTTCAATTTGATGTTCAGCCTGTGACACAATGTAGATTTGATATCTTTATAAAATATCTAAATTTTGGAGCATTTTTTGCAATTATTGGACTGCCTACACTTTTCATTAATGGACCAACGTTTCAACACCTGCAATGGTGGTACTCCATATATCCTAGAGCAGCAAGATGCATTCTATTATGTTTGATGGTAAGTCTTGCACTATCTTGAATGATTTCCTTGACACTATATCAATAGTGATGGTCGTGTTGTTTCTACACCAATGTAGGTTCATCTTAACTCAAGTTCTATTAAGCATTAAGAGCAATAAAAAAGAAACCATGGTGCAAATTTCTCCATGCTTAAAGAACCAAAGTTGTTAAGCTGTACTTATAACAATCTATAAGACTATAACTTAGAGTCTCCAACTAATCCCTGATTTGTTTGAAAGTTTTTTTCACAAAAATGATGTCCACACATAGATTTATAATGTTTCAAACTAATGTATTATCGTCAAACTGACGTATTATTTATTTCTGTAAATTAATTTTTCAAAAGAAAAGCATGGAACTATTGTCTTCTTGAACACCAGCACGTGGTCTATTGTTTCCCCTTCACAATTGTATAGAGTGCAAATTCCAGGACCCTACCTTGCCCTATTTTGTAGAACCTCTCATGTCAAAACATTATTCATTAGGGCCAACCACATAAAAATCACGGATTTCATTGAATATTTAACTTTCCAAATCTTCCCCACCACCAAGCTACTACTACTACTTCATCATCAAAGATAGCCTTGTACCGCAAGCTAGCTTTCAATAGTCATATGGCAGGATCGTTGGACCATACAACTTCTTGCATGAAGAAGACATGGAGACAACTCTTTGCTCCTAAATGAAACCAATATTGAGTTTAAAAAAAAAAAAATTGCTTGATTTTGTACTAAGCAACCACAAAACATACAAAATTTCCTTGCGAAAGAGTTGCTAAGATGGAACCTTCATCAACAAACATTTACCTATCAGGATGAGAAAAACTAGATTTTTCAAATATAACCAAAAGAAGTTGAACAAATTTAACTTTTGTTGCATATGTTGTATGGATAAGTGCTCTTGCAACCATTGTAAGTTATAATTGTAAAATCAAGGTAGATCTTCAAAACAAAAAGGGCATTGGGAAACCAATACAAGGATCTGCAACAAGATCATAATATCTTATAAGTGCAGACCCGAGTATAAATATCTGTGCAAAGTCATAGACTTAAAATTCATGTCAAGTTGTACGACGTGGGTCCATAGATTTTCAAAGATAAATATTTCTTCATTACATGATCTATTAGAAGATTAGAAGTTATAGTTATGTGGGTAATATATTATATCATATATCATTGTACATGGAGCAGTTAGAAATCAGTCCACTACCATAGACTGAAATGGAGTAAAACCCTATTACAAGGCCTATGGTACCAAGTGCAACATCTAGTTTAATTGCAGTAATATTCATTGGCTTGTAGAAATATTCTTCTAGAAAGCAACTAAAATAGCTTTATTACGCTTTGAATTTCAAATGTGTGTTAAAGGATCAAGTGGTGGCTGTAATGAACAACTCAAACTGGGTCATCTCAAAAAGTATTTCAAAGACAAAATAACATTACCGATGTATCTCTAAATTCCATGCAGATAGAACAATTTGATGTATTGAAATGATGTTAAGAGATTAGTAAAGAGGATCAAATTAAGTGATATTATGGCCATACCATTGTATATGTTGACGCTTCAAGTAAAGAGACTCGGCAACACCAAGAACATTGAGTTCCCTCCAAGCATTGGTCATCCAAGTCAATGTAGTCCTTGTGGTTTGTAGAGAGTCTTCTCGCTCTAACATTGGGCTCTTCAAACCAACTCTACATAAGGTCATTACAAATGTAAAAAATCAGTAAGACACAGATTTGGTAGTAAATATGACCAAAATAAGAACTAGTTCAAACAATTTTCACAATCCTGCTTTTGAAACCAACATTCGAATCTCTTTAGCATTATGATCAGTTGTCATTGTTCTTCCCAAGTCAGCGAAATTAGCTCCACCTTGGCATCAAAAGTTTAATTGCATAAAAGGAATTTCGGTCTCATGCCAATAGGTCTCTACGGTGAATGCACATGAACCTGTACATAGATTATCATCTCTTGGCTTATACCCAAGCTTTTTCCCTTTCCAATATCAATAATTATTTTCAAAAAAATATAGAATAAGAATAATATTTTACTAAAAATATAAGATTTTGAAATCATGCCATAAAGTGAAAGGAAATCAAATATCTTTCCTCAAACCACCAAATATATAAATAAAACAATAATAATTATAAAAATAAAACTAGATCTATTGATCTATGCATGAAATGAGTCAAGGCACTAAAAAAATCTACAAAAAAAAACCAAAAATTTCAAACTTGACAAAATCCTCTAAACAAGCAGCAAACTAAACCGCTAAAATTTTCTAAGATATCAAAGCTAGACATAATTTAATTTCATGTTCTTGAATAAGCCCATTGTTGCTTAGCACTGGACTTATTAAATTAGTTATTTATCATTTAATACTAGGACACTATCTAAGTGAAAAGAAATAGGTCCCAGCTTCATCAAATCCGACTTCATTTCCAGTCAAAGATCAAATCCAAAGGAAACTAACTCATTACTCTAGGATGGTGCTAAATTTAAATACATAAAATAACAAAAAATAAAGATATGATAAAAAATAGACCTGCAAGATTGTATTGGTTGAGTGTGAAAGGGACACCAATAACTTAGACTAGAGAGATTTATAGAATGTGGTAGTTACTAGTGTGTGTCTATTGTGTGATTAGTGGAATGGTGGAGAGACCTACCAAGAAGGGACATTGATCTCAGGAATGTATAATAGGGAGATCCATATAGAATTTATGTAAAAGGAAGATGAGAAGTGTTGTCTTCAAGTTGGGTTATGTTATGGTAGAATTGTGTTGGTGATAAGTGGTAACAAAACACTTACATTAATAGGTAAAAATTAAATTTGGGGCATGATTTGGATCGACTCATGTTATCTCATCCCTTAATGGTCCTAAACACATGCGGGGACCCAAAAAACTTAGTAACTGAAATACTTGAAAGCATGGCTGACAAATTACCGACAAGGCTATACAAAAGAATGTAAGTCTCATGTCAATAGGTCCCCTATGATGAATGCGCAGAAACCTAGTACATAAACCATTTTTCTCTTTGCTCATCTACCCATGTCTTATTTTCCTTTCCAAATATCAATAACTATTTTCCAAGTCATGCCACAAAGTGAAAGGAAATAAAAACAACTTTCTTCAAACCACAAAATATATAAAGAAAACAATAATAATTATAAAACTAGATCTATGAATCTAAGCATGAAGTAAGAACTAAAATAATTTAAGGGACTAACATAATCTTTGACCAAAACAAAACTCAAAACTCAATCAAATTTCCCAAACACAAGCAACATATAAACCATTAAAATTTTCCAATATATCAGAGTTAGACATCAAGGTAGTTTCATGTACTTGAATGAGCTCATCGATGCTTTACATTAGTCTTGTTAAATTAGTTATTTATCATTTAATAATAGTCAGACACTATCTATGTGAAAAGAAATAGGTCCCAACCTCATCAAATCCATCTTTATTTCTGTCACATATAAGAAACAAACAATGTAATGATTAAATATGAAACATCAATATTAAAATAACACACATAAAAGTAATGTCATTGTAATGTTACAATGAAAAAAAATATATAGAACCTATTTTTACTTGAATTTGATATATAGTAATCTTGCATGATCAATGGAACATGTATACCAAAATAAGAGTCCTAGGATATTTCAATTTCTCAGTTCTCATCTTGGTCCTCATTTTCTAAATTGTGAACATGATCTTCTCTAAATGAATTGTCATTATGAGCCTCCAAAACATTATGTTCTATATCAAGCTCATTAGAGAAATTTGTTATATTGTTTTCTCCCCTTCTATCACAATCTGATCGCCAAAGAGTTAGCGCTCTTTCATATGGCAAATTGTCAATTTCATAATTTGTTACATATAATATTAAACATGTATCCACTTGTTTATCAAGCTTTTTCCTCAACTTCGACTTCAAGAATGATAATGCACTTAACATTCTCTCATCCTCCACTGATCCCAAAATCATGGTTTGACACAAATCTTCTAATTTGAAATATTTTGATACGTTTTCTTGCAGGTATTGGCTAGGACTTTAAGTAGTCCATAATCTTGTTATAGCACCATTTTCATTAGGATTCTCAAAAAAAGGATATTACTTCCACATTGTTTCAGCAAAGCATCCACCTTGTTGATACAATTTTGATGAATCTAAAATACCTTCAATTTGTTCTCCATGTATCAAGACTTTCTTGAAAAATTGTCAAATAAGCATTTTAATATTTTTTTAAAATTGGCTTTTAAAGTTCTTGGACATTGACAATTGTTCCAATATTGAGGGTATACCACACACATGGCCTCCAACAATTCATCTCGAGGAAATAGTTCTATTATCTCTAATGATAGTGATCTTGCAATTTCTATCAAATTTTGTCTCACTGAAATCACAATATTATCGAATTGGTCTCTTAACATGGGGCAATCTTTGGTGATTCGTCTCATCTTACTAATATAATGAAAGGGAACCATATACCCATGCATTGTGATACATAGTATACCTTTTTCATCAAACGTCAATTTTTTTTTAGTGTTTTCAAATATTGATGATCTTAGTCGAACTTTTAAAATCTGAACCAGTAAAAGTGTTAGGCATCATATACAAATTATCCAATGCAAGACATGCTGACTTTCTCGCATTTATGTATTTTTCAATACACATTGTGCAATTCTGAGACATTTGCATGAGGACATTCATTTCATGTAGCATAGGAATAATTCCAGCCAATGTCAATAATGTCTCTATATTAGTTAGTCGAGAAAGAAGATCTTGAGCTTTGTCTACATTGTAGCGATTTTCATACATCAACCCTACCAAATATTTGAACTCACTAAATAGTCTTTGAGCTAGTCCATTTAATGAGATCCATCTTGTATCAACATCTTTCAGTAGTCTTTTTCCATCCATAACACCATCTGCAAATTGTTGAAACTCTAAATATCGTTTTGGACTACGAGAAAAGTATGCATGAGTCTCACATACAAGATCTTCAACTTTGGAAACTTATGGAAACTTTCTTACTATATGCAAGTTTCATCATATGAGCCATACAATGAATATTAAGCATATATGGTGAAGTTGATAGTTGTATCCTAACACAAAGGCCATTCCTTTGTCCTTGCATTACCGATGCTCAATCTGCTCCAACACATACCAACTTTTTTGCAATCATTAAATGATCCATACCACTTTCCTTCAAACCATTAAGAACAAGTTTATAAATATTTTCAGTTGTAGAAGTCTCTCTCATATTTTTAATCCCAAGTATATATGAATTCCTAATATGGTCATTAACCATATAAATGCTCATGCAAATCCCTGAAGTATTATCTATAGTCGTAATCTCATCCAAAGACAATGCCAAAAACCTAGAATTTTCAATATTCTCTTTCAAATCATGCTTTTCTACTTGAGATAGATATCTTGCCCATTCCCAACCATTGGTTACAGGCCAATGAGAAGATGGAAAGTTTGGCACTTGAAGAAAAGATAGAAATTTCATGTGATTTGGATAATCTGTCATAGGACGGCCTTTAGATAAGATGTGAAATGTAGTGCTCAATCATATCATCTTGGATAACAAACTTCTTTCCATTGTCTTTTGAAATAGAGATATGATGGATCCTCCACTTGCCTCAAGTTTCCTCTTACTTATTAAATATTTTCTATATTCTTCTACATATTCAATATGTCAACATTCCTCAGAAGATTTCCATCTAACAATAGATTTCTCTTTATCATTTACAATTTTATTTTCATACACCTTTCCTGCATGCTTTTGTATTGTATCTAGCTTCATCTAAAATTTCACTGCCTTTTGAGTTTTCCAACTACAGGCATTACATCTAACTTCTCGGAAAATCGTATTCTCATTTGTAGGAGTTATTTCTTCAATAAATGGAAAACTTGAGATCCAATTTTCTTGGAATCGTCTCCCTATGATCCACTGGCCTTTTTTCCTTTTCCCTAAATGGATTTTGTCACCTTCCAAGGAAAAATCTTTAACATTTTCATCACCAATTTCTATTGAAACTGCATTTATCTCACCTGATCACTTGAGGAACCTATTATTTCATCCATCTTATGGATATCAAATGCATTTCCACAAGATTTAACCTCTCTCTCAGTAACAAATTGTTCAAAGGAGCTTTAATCATGAAGAGAATGTGTATTTTTGGATGGAGCCTTTTGAAAGTATGTTAATACATCCATTTGCCTTGATGGTTTCTTCCCATGATTATATTTTGACATCTCACTGAATATTCCACAAGTAAAATTTCAAATCGATCTGCAAACATGCATAAAAAATTTCCAAGAGTTGAGATATGCTTCATATAAATTCACTTGTTCATAGAAAATAGAATTGTACTTTGAAAAAGAATTATTGAGTCCACATTTAAAGAACAGATATCAGAAATTGAATTTTGAGGAAAAATGGAATCTCACAAAAATTATTTAACAATGATAATGGGAAACTATTAACTTTTAAGACATAAAATATAATAATTAATTTGTATAACATTGAAACAACATCATCCTTGGAGGTCTATCTTAGTCCTTTTGGTTTACTAGTTTGGCTAGATATCTATGGATGGACTTTGAATCATTCCCTTTCCGTGTAGTCAACTTTTTGGAAAAAATCTATTAGAAAAATTAGTGACTCTTTGAATTCTGTGTAGAAAATAGAATATTAATCCTCATAGATTTGAATGTAGGCATGATCTAGCATGAAATCGATTGTTAAATGAGTAAATTTCATACGGATTTGTTGTATAATTCCCTCATTGTTTTACTTTTGTGTAGCCATCTATCATGTTAAGAAGTGCGTGAATCAATGAAATTTGCATGTGTTAAATGGGAATTCTATGTGAGCATTTGTAATTCCATCTGCAATTTGCACTAGAATTTTAATAAATGTTGTTAAACAACTGCAAATTTGTTCATAACTAGGAATCCTGACTAGGTCTGGATCTTGAGGAAATTCTTGAGATAAGGTGAAGTGGATATCTAGTTACCACTATGGGAGCAAGGTTCAATGCATCATTGGGAGTACAAAGTTGAAAATTTCATCTACCAAGAGTACAAAAGAAAATCTAGATTCTAGACATATAACAACCTATTGTGGACTCAGAATTCTACTGTCGAAACATGGGGGATAAAAACCTGATCCGGACCTTAAAACAACTCCTTTTCAATTTAAAGTGGTGGCTCCGACTGGGATAATGGGACCAGTTTCCCAGTGTGGATTTTAAGATGAGATTGGGCAGTTCATGAGAGCTTTTCAATAGAATAATGATAATCTAAGTGACCTATTCTATAATGCAGTTTCTCTAACTAACTTATTCTAATATAAGCCTGAGTGTTCCTATGTGGTATGTGATATACAAAGATATCTTTTTAACATGTGATAATAAAGATTGAACACAACTAAACAAAGATGATAACATAAAAGATAATTCCTTTGACTAAATAGTTAGTCAAAGGAATTTATAAAATATATCGCATATATGATGAGTTATATGTGAAAATCACAACTTCAGCTAGGCATCATACAAAAGTGAAATTGACACTTAATAGAAATAATAAATCTCACACATAATTCATGAACGTAAAGTTTTTCCACTAATTAAATGTAAATAGAATCAATCATACACGATAATAGTACCATATGTGTGAAGTCCTACTCATTTGACAAATGACATAGACCAACTTCTTTCTTCAAATCAAATTTTCTCCCAAGAATAAAAAAGTGCATCAACAAAGAAAAGTAGTCTGATATCTAAAATAAACGACCATGTTCCATAATTTCACCAAAGCATTCACAAACTTACAATAGTGTATTCTTTGCATATGTTTTTTATAAAGTTCTGGACCCTTCACTAAATGCATGAGAAGGGTATAAATACTATTCCAACTAAATGTGAAAAAATAGTTTATACAAAATTTGAGGGGGTTTCAAACAACCTTCCTCCTAACTAGGTAACTAACTCCAAAAATAAACAGAGACTAAATAAATAAAACTAAGAGGATGACTTGTTTTCTGCCAGCTTGTCCTTTAAATCACAAATATCAGTCGTCGATTGAATTTGAGGAGGTGCCCCGAAATGAGTCCTGAATTTTCCTATGAAGATCGGATCGGTGAGTGGTGGCAGCATCCTTTGAGTCGTATGAAGGGAACAATTGAGAGTCATGATCTAGCTATGTGGCTTAACAAGATACTGCCAATGTGACTCCTAGTTGGTTTTGGTCAGTTTTGTAATTGCCTCTCTTTGACTCCCCATCTTTTCTCTCCAGTGTTTATACAGAGCAGTTAAATCGGGCATTTCTTTTGTATGGCCTTCTTTAATGAGATTGGTGCGAACAGGATGTGATTCACTGCTTTGATGATATTCTTTGATACTACAGCTACCCTTGTAATAGCTAGCTCAGCTTGTTTTATTTTGGCATCCCAATCTGTGAAGAGAATGTCTTTATGAGTTTCTTCAATCTCAGGTAGATTGGCTTTCCTTCCATCTTCTGTTTCCTACCATTCGATGAACTCAGAGATTCTGGTGTTTAAATCGTTAAACTCCGTCCTCTGGTTGATTGCCTTATCTGTGATGTGGTCACTAGTAGTCAAATAGGGAGTAATGTGTGACATCTTCTGGTAGAAATACTCTTGTTGTTTCACTAGAAGGGAATTTAATTCCAGGGCCTCTTTAATGAACTCCTCAGTAGTGGGAACATCCTTGTATCTTTCCATGGATTGTTTCATTTCCTGGAGTTGCATATTTTTGGTCGATATATCAACTTCATGGCTTATTTTCAGGACCTCCATGTCTTGCTGCAATTGTGCCAGTTGCTTAGCCACCTGCCTGTTTGCGCTTGCTTTCTCTGTCTCGAGCTCTTGTTCGAGCTGTGCAATTCTCTCCTCTTTCTCCCTTAGTAAAGTAGAGACCTCAGTAGCCTTGTCCATAGTGGCCGATGCATATGCTCCTGTGAGCTGTGATAGTCCAGTCAAGTTCTCACCCGAATTGAAAGGAATGTCCTTCCAAGCAACGTCCATCGGCTCGTTTCTAGGTGGGAATTCAAGTGTATCTACCCTTCTCCTTTTTATCTGCCTTCTAACTACAACCTTATGGAGAGGGCTATAGAACACATCAAGTGGAGTTATTTTAGTTACTTTCAGAACAATTTCCGATGTGGGCAAAGAAGGGATAATTTTAGTATGCTGGGATGTTGTTGCTTGTTCCTCCATAGGTGCAAACTATTCACCAACAAACTTGGGCTTTGTATCCTTATGAACATGCAGAGGAGTTTTTCATTCCTCTATTTCTTGGATATTTGAGGCTTTGGGAGTGCCTTGCAATTTCTGATTAAACTGATCCCACTCCTGCTCCAAACTACCGCCTTTGGCCTCTGAACTGATCTTTGTAGTCGGGGTGCTCATCACTTGTTTCTCAGCTAACTTCCTGCTGGACTCAGCTGTGTTGTCTACGTCTTAGGGTTTCCCTGTGTCTGGTGCCTTCTCAGTGTTTACCTGAGAGTCTACTTGAGAGCTAGGACCTCCACTATCAACAGTGACACTTGGTGTAGACTTTTCCTTGGGCTTCAATAGAAGCATTGGTATCACCCAGAGCCTCTCATCTCTGAATTCCTGAATTATTTGAAAATCTTCAGGTTTCAGATTTTGCAATACGATTGACTGTAACAAATCCTCAAAATAATTGTCTTCATGATTGTATGGCTTG